>VDFB02058242.1:116848385-117298580 GCA_007258455.2 Sequoia sempervirens | reverse complement strand
GATCCCATTTCTTGGACCCATTTTTTCAAACAAGCCACCTACATTTCCAATTGCCAATTTCATCGAATTGGCAAGCTAGTGGGTGAAATTGGCATCCTAACTTGGCTTGTTTGAAAAAATAGGTCCAAAAAAGGGGTATTCCAGTGATGTAAATCACTAGGAGACCCCATTTCTTAAACCAATTTTTTTAAATAGGCCACTACATTGCCAATTTCATTAAATTGGCAATGTAGTGAGTGAAATTGGCATCCTAACTTAGCCTGTTTGAAAAAATGGGTCCAAGAAATGGGGTCTCTCGTACATCACCGGGAGACCCCATTTCTTGGACCCATTTTTTCAAACAAGCCACTACAATGCAAATTTCACCGAATTGGCAAGCTAGAGGGTGAAATTGGCAACCTAACTTGGCTTGTTTGAGACCCCATTTCTTTGACACATTTTCTGAAATAGGCCAAGTTAGGTTTCCAATTGCATCCTCAATGATATACCCCAGCCCTCAACCCTTAAACCCTCAACCCTCAACTCTTAGACCCTAAACCCTTAAACCCTCTACACTCTACCCTCTACTATATACATTAAACCATCAACCCTCAATTCTCAACGCTCAACCCTTAATCCCTCAACCCTCAACTCATATACCATCTACCCTATACATTGGACCCTCAACCCTAAACCTTCAACCATGTACCCTCAAACCATTACCCTAAACCTTAAACCCTCTACCCTCAACCCTAAACCATCAACTCTAAAGCCTTACACCCTAAACCCTTAAATCCTCTACCCTCTACCCTCAACCCTATACCCTCAATTCTTACTCCCTCACTCACTCACCCTATACATAGGACTCTCAACCCCAATCCTTAAACCATATGTACCCTCAACCCTAAACCATCAACCCAATACCCTAATCCCTCAACCCTATAGGTAGTCAACCCTATACCCTCACTTTTCAACCCTCTACCCTATGAATTAGATCCTCAATCCTCATATATATATGTCCCTTTTTCCTCTTCTCTCCTTCTCTCTATCTCATTTCTCCCTCCATCTTCCTATCCATCCATCCCACCCTCTCTACCCTTATCCCTCAACCATAAACCCTCAACCCTTAAACCCTTAAACACTCGACCCTAAACCCTAAACCCTAATCCCTCTACCCTCAACCCTAAACCATCAACCCTAAACTCTTACACCCTAAAACCAAACCCTCTACCCTCTACCCTCAAACCAATACACTAAACCATCAACCCTATATCTTCAATTCTCTCTCTCTCTGACCCATTCACTCACTCTTATTTCTCTCCCCTCTACCATTAACCCTCTACCCTCTACCCTTAACACTTAAATCCTCTACCCTATACCCTTAAACCCTCTACCCTCTACCCTAAACCCTAAACCCTCAACCCTAAACCCTTAAACCCTAAACCCTTAAAGAATCTACCCTCTACCCTCAACTGACAAACCTTAATCCCTCTACCCTTAAACCCTCTACCCTCTACCTAATCCTTCAAACATATACCCTAAAACCTATACCATCAAACATAATCCTTCAACCATATTCCCTCAAACCTATACCCTAAACCCTCTACCCTCAACCCTTAACCGTCGACCCTAAACCCTTTAACCCTAAACCATCAAACCGTGTACCCTATACCCTCAACCCAATACCTATACCCTCAACCCTAATCCCTCAACCATAAACCCTTAAACCCTAATACCCTCAATCGTAATCCCTCAACCCTCAATCATTACACCCTTAAACACTCAACCCTTGATGAGGGTGCAACCCGCGACTTAGAAAATAACCCACAAACAAGAGAATAATTTTATTATTCAGAAAATGGAGCTTCTTACATGCAGAGGATCTCAAATCCCCAAGTTCTTACAACACATGCAAGTTACAGAAAGCTACAGAATAACCCTTTTGCAATATGCGAGCTTGTCCCCCAAAAAGTTACCCCAAAAATTAGAAACCCGCCCATAAATAGAACTCCTCTTTAGTTTGGAGCCAAAACAAGATTCAAATTTGAGTTTAGGCGGTTTGGCGCTGAAAAATTACAACTTGAAGTTCAAATTTCAAAAGAACATTGCAATTGTATCTTCTAGAAAGTGAGCCAACTTCCCAGGGCCATAACTTTTGATCTGGGACTCCGATTTGTGAACTGTTTGAACCATTGGAAAGGTCTAGAAGTCAAGAACGTGCTCAAAATATGCTATGTCAATTTCAGCAAGTTTCGAGGCCAATCCGAGAAATCTAAGAGCCTCAAATCTAACTCAGAAGATTTTTAGGTGCAAATCTAGGAAACTAAAACTGCAATATCTTTCAACCTAGGAATAGGAAATAAAAACCATAAATTGGGAAATTTCATTATGACAAAAAGGGTATCCAAAAATGTAAAAACATCTAAAAACTGAAAAACTTGAAATTTAACTATTTTTGGGCGATGCAAGATTGCTCTTACACCATTGGATGCTCCTGCATCAACCCTAAACCCTAAACCCTTAAACCATAAACCTTTAAACCATCTACCATCTACCCTCAACCCTTAAACCTTTAAACCCACTTAGTAAACTCTCTACTCTAATCCCTCAATCCTCTTGACCCTTAATACCTCAACCCTCAACCCTTAAAACCTAATCCCTTGACCCCTATACCCTCTATCCTATACATTAGACCCTCAACCCTAATCCCCCAACCCTATACCCTCAACCTTAAACCCCCAACCTTCAACCCTTAAACCATCTACCCTTTACCCTCAACCCTAATCCCTCAATCCTTAAACCAATAAACCCACTTAGTAAACTCTCTACCCTAATCCCTCAACCCACTTGACCCTTAATCCCTCAACCCCTATACCATTGATACATTTTGGTATTTTTTTACCAAAATGTATTAGTGTACCCTCTACCCTATACATTTGACCCTCATCCATAATCCCACAACCCTATACCCTCAATTCTATACCCTCAACCTTAAACCCTCCACCCTCAACCCTTAAATCCTAAACCCTTAAACCCTCTACCCTCTATCCACAACCCCAAGCCCTCAACCCTTAAACCCTTAAACCCTTAAACCCAAAATCTCTATCCTAATCCCTCAACCCTCTTGACCCTTAATCCCTCAACCCTTAAACCCCAATCCCTCAACCCTTATACCCTCCACCCTATACAATGGACCCTCAAACCTAATCCCCAAACTCTATACCTTTAATCCTCTACCCTCAACTTTAAACCCTCTACCCTATAAACCCTTAAACACTCAACCCTAAACCCTAAAACCTAAACCCTCAACCCTTAAACCCTATACCTTCTACCCCAAATCCTCTACCCTCTTCTCTCAACCCTAATCCCTCAACCCATAAACCCATAAACCCACTTGGTAAACTCTTTAACCTAATCCGTTAACCATCTTTACCCTTAATCCATCAACCCTTAAACCATAATCCCTCAACCCTAATCCCCCAACCCTATACACTCAATCCTATATCCTCAACCTTAAACCCTCAACCCTCAACCCTTAAACCCTCAACCGTCTACCCTCTACCCTATACATTAAGCCTTCAACCCTCAATTTTCAACCCTCAACCCTTAATCCTTCAATCCTCAACCCTTAAACCCTAAACCCTCAATCCTGATACCCTCTACCCTATACATTGGACTATCAACCCAAATCCTTCTACCATATGTACCCTCAACCCTATACCCTCAACCCAATACCCTAATCCCTCAACCCTACAAGTCATCAACCATATACCCTCTATTCTCAACCCTCTACCCTATACATTAGATCCTTAACCCACATATATCTATGTCCCTCCCTCCTCTTCTCTCCTCTCTATCTCACTTGTCCCTCCATCTCTCTATCCATCCATCCCTCCCTCTCTAGTATAATCCATCAACCCTAAACCATCAACCCTTAAACCATTAAATAATCAACCCTAAACCATCAACCCTTAAACCATTAAATAATCAACCCTAAACCATAATCCATAAACCCTCAACCCTTCATCTTGCAACCCTTAAAACCTAAACCCTCTACCCTCAACCCTAATCCCTCAACCCTATACCCTATACCCTCAACAATCAACCCTTAAACCCTAAGCCCTTAAACCCTCTACCCTATACATTAAACCCTCAACCCTTAATCCATCAACCCTCAATCATTTAACCCTAGACCCTCAACCCCTATACCCTCTACCCTTTACATTGCATCCTCAACCTAATCCTTCAACAATATACCCTCAAACCTATACCCTAAACCCTCTACACTCAACCCTAAACCCTTCAACCCTAAACCCTTAAACCTTCTACCTTATACCCTCAGCCCAATACCCTCTACCATTGACCCTAATCTCTCAACCCTCAACCCTTAAACCCTAATACCCTAGTAACCATCAACCATATATGTCCTCCACCCTAATCCCTCAACCCTATACCCTCAACCCCTATCAGTTTTTTCTCTAGTTATACATCTCACCTCTCTATCCCTCCCTCTCTCCTACCCTCTCTAATTGTCTCTATCTACTCTCTCCCACTTTCTATGTACCTCGCATTCAATCAATCCCTACCACCCTCGCTCGCTCCTTCTATCTACCTCTTTATATCTCCCTCCCACTCTCCCCCACTCCCTCTCTCTCCCTCTCTCTTAGGTCTCTCCCTCCCACCCCCTCTTTGTCTCATCTATATTCCTCTGGAAACCTACCTAAGTAACTTTGTCTCTCTCTCTCCCCCCTCTCTCTATATATCCCTCCCTCCCTACCTAGATAAGTCCCTCTCACTTCGCCCCCCTCTTTCTCTCCCTCTCTTAGGTCACTCCTTCCCACACCCTCTCCCTCTCTCTCCCATTCCCTCTCTCAAAATCCCTCTCACTACCTATATCTCAATTCTCTTCCTCTCACCTCCCATCACACTCTCAAGTCTCTCCCTTTGGCACCTTACCTGCATAACTCTCTCTTTTTCTCTGTCTCTCTCTCTCCCCTGTCTCTCCCACACTCTCTGAATTCTCTCTCCCACCCCCCCCTCTCTCTCTCCCTTTATCCCTCCCACCATACCTAGCTAATTCCCTCTCACTCCAACCCCTTCTCTCCCACTCCCTCTCTCTTAAACTTTCACTCCCCTCTCCATGGTGCAGGAGCACCCAATACACACATTTTTAAAAAAATTTATCAATAGGAAGGCATTAGGAAACTAGGGGGTATTTGAGTCATTTAATGATTGAATAAGGCATTTGAGCCCATTAATGATGTAATTAGGGTTATTTTATGTTAGTTAGTTCAAAAAATACAAAAGGTTCCATAATAATGTACTTATTGTCAACAAATTGTTAAAAGTGAAAAACTAGGCAATTAGGGGTCTAATTGGTAAAAAATTGGTTTCCAACATCCACCTAATTAAAATGTCAGTTGGAGGACATTGGGAAGGGTTTTTGGATGTTAAATAGGCCTCTCATGGTAGAGGCATGGTTGATGAAAGACGTTTTTTGAATTTCTAATGAAAAATTGCTATTTTATGGAAAATTTTATGTGTAAAAATTGCTACTCAAATGTGTGGTACGGATGTTGTACAAACTATACGAGTACAATACTAATATTTTTAGAAAGAGGGAAGAACTATATTTCATTTGGCATTGATTTGACAAAATTTCATTGAGTATAGCAAAAGTTATAGCTATTTTAGCAGGGGCAGGTTTGAAACCCTCAAAACAAGGGTTTTGGTTGAAAAATGGCTCTTCCTTCCATCTCCACATTGAAAAAATGATGATTCTTGGTGGGATGGAAGGTACTTGTGTAAATTTTCATATTTCCTTGGTTTTTGAGAATGGTAAGGTGTGTGGAGGAGTTTATGCATTGAACTAGGTCTGGCATCTTCATGTGACAGGCCTAATTGGTGAAGCAAAAAGTGAGTTTTGCTTGTTTTGTGTGGATTTTCTTAAAGATGCACTTAGGAATGTTGAACATGGTTGTATTTATCTTGTAGGATTCTGAATCAAGGATTTGGGGTGAAGGGGAGAGCCTAGGTAATCAAAATCTTGTTGTGATCAGCAAATTAAGCCTCTTGGGGATAGTGATACATTGGTCCATGGTTGTTCTTCCATCCATTGTCAAAAGGTGAGACTTTGGGGTCTTGTAGAGGCATATCATATTTTCCTAGATTCAGTAGTTTGAACCTGGTATAGGCTTGTGGGTGGATTTTATTTAGATTGTCCTACCAGGTAGTGTTACAAGCATTCAAGGCTAAAGAGACCTAGTGGTATGAATAATGAACAAATGGAGTTTCCTAAGTGCTAATTAGAATTTTTTGGCCTAGTTTGGTCATTTGGAACTTGTTTAAAGTAATTACAAGCCCTTGGTTGTGTTAAGTACAAGAACCCTAGGTGAGTTGGGTCATTTCCTTAAAGGAGTAGTGGATTGACAAAGTCCATTTAAGGGGTATTTGAGAGAAGTTGTGCTAAGTTTGTCATTTGATCATTTAGTTGATCATCTGAAGAAGCTTCCCCTACTCACTTTGCATCACTCCCTCTCTTCACTCTCTCTCTCTCTCTCCTCCTCTCTCACTCCTAGCCTACCTAGAAAACTCTCTCTCCCTCTCTCAAAATTCTCTCTCCCTCTAAAGACATGCATAAATACATACATACTTACATACATACAAGCATAATACATATGTACATACAATGCTACATAGATACAAGCATACATGTACATGTGTAGATACAATCTTACATACATATAGGCATACATATAATATACATGCATTGATATATACAAGCATACATACATACAAGCATGCATACATACATACAAACATGACATACAAGCATACATGTACATACAAAAATACAAATATATAAACATACATTCAATAGAGTAGTAGTTAACGTAAATTAGGACATAACACGAGTGTGTTATACCACACTCATGTTATGTCTTGCTAGACATGTTCCCCAAAAATGAAAAAAAACATTTCAAAACTAAGATATAATGTGAGCACATTATAATGTGCACATTATATCTTGCTTTGGGAATCCCCAAGCCTTGGGATTGGTATTTTCCTTGGAATATCAATCCAAAGGCTAGGAGGGAATTCCCAATGACCAGAGACGTGTTTTTGTAATTCTACAATATTTCACATAATCGAGTTCGTGCTCATTGTTAGGATTGAATGTGGTTCAATATCGAACAAATCAAACACCTAGGTAATGTTAGGTTCTCTCTTAGTTATCCAATGATGTAATTTTTTTCACTTTCTGACAATGTTAAGCCTTTCATCCATAATTTCTTTTGTTTGTGTCCCTTTTTTGGAAAAAAGCAATTTTTGGTGTTTTTTTTCATTATAAATTAATCATTCATCAAAATTTCAAATAAATTACATTTTTAGAAACTAGACTTCATTCTACAATTTTAAAAAAATAAAATAAATCAATTAGTTTCCAAAATTTATAGGGGTAGCAAGGCCAAAATTATGTTTTTCAGGAAGTTTCCACTTAGAAAATTAATAAAAAATCAAATATTCATTAAAAATTTATCAGAAAAATTATGCATCAACTATATACTATTAGCTAACTTCTCACCATAGAGATTTTAAAAATACTAAAAAAAATTCACCGTGCTAGGGACGTAAAGAGTTGCCATGTTATGTTTTTTCTGACAAAAACATCACCAATTTGTGTGCGTCCCTCTTTTGAACCTCTTAATCTCAACCATTTTCAAAATAAATTTGTAGTTTAGAATGTAGACTCAGAGCACTTTAGTCCTTGTTTTTGTTCCATCTCAAAATTTTGAGTGTAACTATCCTCAATTTCACATCCAAGGTCAATATTTATTGATTTCAAAAAAAGTGGCCACTTAAGCCCCCTTTCTAGGAACCATCTTTATGCACTTTCCCCATGATTGTAACCCTAGGGTTTAACTGTTAAACCTTAAACCTTGTCTGCGAGCACAAATGATCCCATTCTGAGCTCATCCTTCAACCTCTAGACCTACAATTTATGTTTCAGAGATGCTCTTAGAAAACTCACATCGAATCTATCAATAGATTCTCATCTAAATGCCTAGAAGTAATTATTGAAAAAAGGTGACAACATTTTTTCAACTATACAATGTTTGCAAAATGTGCTCCTTTAAATGTACAATTGTTCACACACTTCAATAAATTCACACACTTCAAGAACTAGTTCCACATCTCTCATAATCATTCTCTATCATCATGCCAACAATCTTCCTCGCATGATATCCCATTTTGACATCAATGATAACAATATGCCAACAATCTCTCCCTTTATCATTGATGGAAAAACTAAATTCTTACTTAGCCTATATCATTTGAATTTGATACCAATTCATGCTTTGTACCACTTTCTAAGAAGCCTCATACCAATGAAAGATATTGCATTTCATACTTTGTACCAATATTTTCTTTACATTCTCCCCCTTGCTCAATTGCTTGACCATTTGCACAAATTTCTCCCCCTTAGACATCAATGGAAAAGGGAAAACTTCCCATGAACACATACTCCCCCTTTCACAAGTAATTCAAAGAGAAAGTGGGGATGTGTGAATTTGTAACCATCAAGTCCTTAGAAATTTGTAAAACAAGTTCTACCTCACTTGATTTGTCTTTAATTTTCTAGGGAAGAATGAAGAACCAATGAAGCTCCTCCTTGATTCATGCCCCATAACTAATATTTTGTAATATAATGTGAGTGAAATTACTCCCAAATTTTTCCTCATATATTCAAATATATCCTTTGGAAGAGGCTTGGTGAAAATATTAGCCACTTCTTCTTTGGTGGGAACATATTCCATGTTGACCTCTTTGTTTGCAACCTTCTCTCTAATGAAGTGATACTTTATGGATATTTTCTTTCTTCTAGAGTACATCACACGATTCTTTGAGATGTTTATTACACTTGAATTATCACAAAGAGTAGAGATAGGTTAATTGCACTCTACCTTAATGTCTTTAAGTGTTTGATTCACCCATAGGACTTGAGTACAACATGTTGTTGCTACATACTCTACTTCTACTATGGAAAGAGTGATTGATTCTTGCTTCTTTCTCATCTAGGAAACCAATTTGTCTCCCAGGAAGAATTCTCCTCCACTTGTGCCTTTTCTATCCAGCCCAATCATCCTCTATATATGCTACCAAAGAAAAATCCTTTCTCTTGGGATACCATGACCCATAATTAATAGTAGTTTTGATGTATCTGAATATTCTTTTCACTGTGTTGACATGAGACTCCTTTGGTGTAGCCTGAAGTCTTGCTACCATACTACTGCTTGCATAATATCTATTATTGATGTAGTCAAGTATAGTAAACTTTCAATCATTGACCTGTACATAGTTAGATTTTCATCTCGTGACTCATCTGATTTGCTCAACTTACAACTAGTTACCATAGGAGTACTAACTAGTTGACTATCCTCCAAGCAAAACTTCTTAATAATTTTCTTAGCATATTTAGTTTGAGATATAAATCACTAGTAGAATTTGGAAAATATATGACTACATGACTAAACATTTTAGTCACAACAACTAAAAATGACTAAATAAATGACTAATTTGATCATCATAAGTGACTAATTTGATTTTGGGGTAAAAATCACAACTATATAATTGGCCACACAAATAAAAGTTAGACAATATGATATTAAAGTGGATAATTAAAAAAAAATTGAATTGAGGGAGTGGGTTGTATTATAATATAATATGATATTATATAATATTAAATTATAAATATTATATATTATATAATATAAATATTATATTATAATATATTATAATATAATATAATATAATACAATATTATATTATATAATATAATATTATATTATATAATATTATAGTTATATTATATTATTAATATAATATAATATTATATTATATTTATATTATATTATTATATATTTAATATTATATAACAATATATTATTATAATATATTTAATAATATTTATTATGCAAAATCGGAGATTATATATTGTAGTTTATTTATTTTGAATTCCATTTTGAAATTCAAAAAATATGGACAAATAAAGTGGGAAAATAAAGCGGCAAAATCTTAATAGTAATTTTTTTTTTGTAAACATAATTTAAAACCCTAAAATAAATTTGGGCTCAGACAAAGAGTTTGGAGGAGAAAAAACCAACAATGGCGGGGGCCCTCTCTCTCCTTCTCCAAACAATCTCAGTCGGATGCAACTTGACTCTACTGGTTGTTGGTAATGGATGACGATGGGACAAAATTTTGAATTCCTATGGCTTGGGTGAAAATTCTGGTAATTTCATTATTTATTAGGGGCTCTGGTAATTTCATTTTTTATTGGGGGCTCTAGTAATTTCATTTTAATAAAACATGCTCTAAAACCCTTGTCGAAACCTTATTTTTAGGCTACAACTCGCCAAATTGGATGTCGTAATGTTAAAGGATGTCGTAATGTTAAAACCTTAATGTGCTCATTATTACGATCTTTGGCTGTATTTTCATTTTAATAAATATACTCTAAAACCCTCATTGAAATTTTATTTTTCAGGTTACAACTCTCCGCACTAGGGAAGTGAAAACCCCTGAATAGGGAGAGAAAGGAAGGGATCTCATCTGCTTATCACCAAGTGTCATTCCAATTGTATTTAGTTCATATTGTTGCTATTTGAAAATGCTAATAATTTGTAGCACCACACAACCCATACTCAACCCTATGTTCTTGTGGTTTCTATTTGTATCTATGCAAAGTGAATTGTTTGTTGCACAATCTAGGTGTGAAGAGAAATGGAATACTTGTTCGATGCCATCTCTAGATGTGGAGAGTAGAAATAGACCCTATTTTCACCCAAATATCATTTTGACCCAAATCAGAGGCCATAATTAGTGGCATCACTACTACATAAAGAGAGGTTTTAAGACATTAATTTAAGACAAAATATTAATTTTGAATTAAATTTATTTTTAATTTCTTAATTGTCTTAAACTAACACAATAAAAAAATATTTTTTGTAAAATAAATTTTTATTTCCCTCTCATTCATTTTCCCTCCCTCATTTGGCATGCATTTTTCTTTTCCTGATTGCAAAATAGCATTCGCTAGGGCACATAATTGACATGAATTAGCAAGAATTTGCAAATTTTTGATGCATCCGACAAATATTTTTGAGGATTTTTGCATACAACGATGTGAAAATCTTATTTTCACTTCAAGGTGAAGATCTAAGCGCCTTTCTTTGAGGCTCCAGGTTGAAAAATTCCAGGCGCTTTTTTTTTCCAATGAACCCTCATTCCTACACCATTGTTCTTTAGGTTTATGCTTTTTTTCCTTTCACTTGAAATCACGTAAATTCTACATTGTCACAATGAAGGCAAAAACCTAAGAATTTTGACTATCTGTTGTTAAAATTTTCTCACGCCGATTAGGAAAATTGGATTAGTTACAAATGAGGGAAAAAGAAATATAAACATAGATTTAATATCAAAAGAACCCTCTTATTGAAGATCTCGTGCCTTTATTGGGGATCCCACAAAAAAATTCATTATATCTATGAAATATTTCAATCTTGTTTTTGGACAAATTTTTTTTAGATTAATGTTCTTAGCTCAATTATAATTTATTCGGATTTTGTGACAATCAGTGTATTGAATTGATAATTTTTTTTACAAATTGATGAAAATGTAATGAGGGAAATTATGAATCGTGGATCAATAATAGATTTTGTTTACTTTAATAGATCATGGTAAATCTAACAGGATTTGGGATTTACATCACTGGAAAATAGAACAACAAATGCTTCTCACTTGTTTCTTTCCTGTACATTTTCCATACATTGAATAGTTTTAGATGTAATTGTGAAATGCCTTCTCTAATTCTAATGACTTTGTGCATCATTCTTCTGTTGGAGTTTTGCAATATCCCATGTTCATTTTATTAGTTTTTCAATGTGCATTGTTTCCAATCCCCATATATGAGTTTTTGTTGTAAATGTTAACCATTGCAGACTAGTAAATCAAGCCTTGGAGATGCCCTCTATAGACCGAGCACAACAAAATATTGCATAGAGCCATCACAACAGAATATTGCATAGATCCATCACAATAGAATATTTATCTACTGAGAGTGCACTCTCACAATCTAATCTAAACAGTAAATTGGAACAAAATTGCTTAGAAATGTGTCAAGTTTGAGAGAATTTTTAATTCCATTTACCTTTGATTTTGAATCTTTAATCAATTTTACTAGGTTTTCCTTTAACTGGATTTTTTGCATCTCCTAAAATGTGCCAAGTTTTAGAGAATTTTTATTGCCATTTTCCTTGGATTTTGAATCTTTAATCAATTTTACTTTGTTTTTCCTTTAACATGCTCTTCTTTCATCCCCTGAAATGTGTCAAGTATGAAAGAATTATCTGACATAGTGCTTCCTTGTAGAAATCAACCATGACATTTGTTAATAACAAAGGATGGATCAATAGATGGGAATTCTACTATTTAACACTTCATATTTTATTATTTGAACAATAAGAGTAGAAATTCCAACTAGTTTTGTTATAATTGCTAATTTAATTTGTTTCCCATGTGAGCTAATCAAAATTCTTCAACTACTTCAATAGGATTGTTAAATGAGACGTAGGAAAATTTCTGTTTGGGGTAAACATAAATTATTGCTCTCAGTGAAACTTGGTCTGGTGTAATGTTTGCTTTTGCTTTCATAGGATTCTACATTGGTGCAAACTATGAAATAAATGAAAAGAATTTTCTTAAGCCTATTCACTGAAGAAAATGTTACCCATATTTCTACTGTTTTTTTTAATGCCATTATAGTTTAGGTCTATGAGTGAGGGAAACATTTGTAGGGTGGATAGCCTTGTCTATTAAATTGAATCTGACAAAGGTCTTAGGTCACTTCATACAGGTCACTTCATACAGGCTCCTATGATGGAGATTTTCAAGATTCCTTGTTATCATCCAGGCATCTCCTACTATGAAACCATTCTACTACTTGTTTAAGGTTTTTGATTATTTTTCAAAGCAAAAGTAGATGCCACTTGATCTTGATATGCATTTTCTATAAGGATTCCAACAAAGGGAACAAAACTTTTTATTTTATAGGTGAAAGGAAATCTTGTTTTTATTTTAAATGCAAATCTTTAGGTCTTGGAGGGCAGTACCTACATTTATTGTTGGTTGTTGAAGTTATATATGTTCATTTTTTAGCAGAATGAACCTTGGCAACCTGTCAATCACTTAATCACTGTAATAATACACCCTCATTTTTTATGCTCCAAATGTTGATTTTTTGATGTTCTCCTACAGCTTGCATATTTACAACTGTAGCTTGCACAAGGCCGAATTCGCAACAAATGTTCTGCCTCATTGATGAGTAGATTGGTTTGGGAAGGCACTGATTGGGTTAAGTTATATGATTCTCCAATAATTGGTTTATTTGATGAAAACTTTTGCCAAAATTTATAAGAGACTAGCATGCGATATGGGTAATTTCCTTTAATTTCTAGATCATATTCTGTATTACCGCCATATTTAGTTAGTCCTAATAGAATGCATGATGACCTAAAATTCTACTATTATTTATTATGACCTTAAATGCAAGACAAGCCCTTTAAATTACAAGCCTGAGACATTTGCTCTTTGTATTTTACTAGGTCAACTATTATATTCCAATCCTGTTAAGTGTTGCAGATTGTCAAGAAATCAAAGTGGTAATGTTACATCTACAATTTATAAAAAAATCCTTTTGAATCGTATTGCATTCATAGGTTGGAGGTGGAAATGATCCATAAAGCACACAAATTGGGTCTTCTAACTACTCCATATGCATTCAATGAAGCAAAAGCTTCCACCATGGCAGATGTAGGTGCTGATATAATTGTAGCACACATGGGTTTGACAACTTCAGGGTCTATTGGAGCCAAAACAACCCTATCTTTTCCTAATAGTATAAATCGGGTCCAAGCAATAGCTGATGCTACACTGAAAGTAAATCCATGTATGTACTTATATTGTGCCATGAAGGTTAGCTTACCAAAATCTTTACAATCATTACTCACAAATGTTTCAAATGTGTCTATGAACTTGTCACTAAAGATATTTTTTATCATGAAAAGGATCAACAATGGAGGGTAGTCATTTTGAAATTCTACGCAAGAATCACCATCAAATGAAGACAAACTTGAGGTGATCATAGCAGTTGTACAATCAACAATGGAAGATAGTCCTCTGCTTGCAAGGAAGGAAATCCAAGATGTTAAATGAAGGGTTTTAATGACCACAAAATAGAGAGGGATGAAAGACATACCCTAGCTGGCAATAACAATGAGCAGTGACCATGTAATAAAGGACAATCCACAATACAGTGTTTTGGAAACTGGGAAAGCTCAGTAAGGCCATTTATTGAAGAAAACCACAAATGAATGCAGTCAAATTTGTTGTCCTGAATTTTTGACTCGTTTTAAAAATTCAGATAACCAATCAAAATTTTTATAAAATTTGAGACTTTTCTTCTCTAAGGCATGCATTACGAGGTGCAAAGAGTGACAAATCTCAATTTTAGGTTTATTAACCTTTGGGCTACTCTTTTTCTCTCTTTTGTTTCCGTTTTTGTCAAATTTTGAGTCATTTTTAGTGTCTTTTTGACCAATTTCGGGTTTTTGGAGCAATTCAACAAATAGGGAAATTTTAACTTAAAGGAAAAATTGCTAAAGTTCTTTAAAATCCCAAAATTGCTTAAGTGACTCAAAAGTCTGAATTTGTTAAGTCTTCATTTTTGACAAAAAGCAAAATTGCTATATCGTTTTAAAAATCCGATTTGCTTTATGCAAAATTGTTATTTGGTCAAAAAAGCCCGAATTTGTTTTAACTGAAATTGTTAAGTGACTTTAAAAGCCCGATTTTGTAAAATGAATATGTATCGACTTAAAAAAAACCCGATTTCATTTTTTTATTGACATTTTACATTGCAATGAACTTCAGAAAGTTCGACGCTATTTTATTTCGAGCTATTTGAATCCTATTTGGTTTTTCTTCCCTGTTTCATGGAGATTCCATCAATTTTAAAGCTTGAAAATTAGATTTTCCTCTGTAAATAGTCAGTTTTCTTTCATCTTCTCAATGCGCCTAGGGTTTTATCACCATTATTTTCATTTGCAAACTCGTTGCCAGGTATGTTATATTTTTCTTGGTCTCTTTTTCAATGTTTTTCTGTTACTTATCATTTTATATTAAACGTCATTTTCATTTATGCATTTCATTTTTGATTTTAATGTCTTTTACTGAAAAACGCATTTTTCTTTAACTTTCTTACACGTTTTTATACTGTCATTTCCCTTTGTTAATACTCGTGTATATATATATATTTGTTAGTATTCGCCTTTATGTTGCAAAAACACGTTTTCTTTGTCATTTTCTGCTATCATAAAATGTGTTTTCACTTATATTTAACCCGCCTACACTTAATACACATTTCTTATTTATCATATTCCCTTCATACGTCCTCTGTTTTCCTTCATTTTCAGTCCGCTTTCATACAAAAAGCATTTTTATCATTTATTCATCATATCCCATGCGCCCTCCGTTTCTTCTCATCCCATCCAAATTCACCTTTCATATCCCTCCATACTTCCATCCTTAAACTCCATTCAAAACGCATTTTCCACTTTTAAAAATGCCTTATATACTGAAAACGTGTTTATCTCATTTTTCCAGCAATAAGCTTTTACTTCATTCCATATTCATCCATCTTCCATGCCCATTTCTTACATTTCCATTTATTCACTTCAATCCTCCATTGTCATTTTCCACAAGAATAAATATTCAGCTTTCAGTCACATTTCGGGTTTTGAGAACCAAAAATGCAAGTCGAGATTTATAATTTGAATTACAATTTTCAAAATTGCAAAGTTGTAAAATTGTTAAATGCCTTAAAAATCCTGATTGCCTTTTATAAAAATTGCTATAGGCATAAAAAACCCGAAATGCTTTTAAAAAGCTCAAAAGTCAATTTTTTTTTTATATAACTTCAAAATCCAAGCCAAAAATCTCTGTCTTGTTGTTTCAAGAAGACAAGACGTTATTTTTGACTGCCATCATTCCATCAAGTTTTGAATTCGTCTTCACCATTCACTTTCTATCATTTTTCTAAAGACCATTCCATTGTCTTAGGGTTTGAGTTTCACCATGTCCACTCACGTTGATGTTGATGATGTTCTAACCTTATAGGGTTTTCACCGTAGCCTTATAAATTCCTGTTCAATGACAGACGAACCAACTTCTCTAATTAGCAAAAAGATGAAGTACAAATTTGATAAATATCAGAATGAGATTTCCCCATCTCACGTGGTTTCAAATATTGACGAGATCAAGGACACAGAAATTGGGCATATTGATATGTCCGAGTTTCTTGGGAGAGCTGAGAAATCTACTTCTCTTGACATGCAAAAATTGCTGAGAAGTCATATTCATCTGGTATCTTCTTTTCCTGTTGCTGCCCTAGAGCCAGAATTCATCCTTGCATGTGCAACACACTTTGACAAAGAATCTAGAACTATCAAAGACGATGATGGCAACGTGGTTATCAGGCTTGATGCTAAAACAATCAACAGAATTTTCAGAGTTCCTAATGCTACTACATATTCTGAGATCACATTGAAGAGTGCTCACAAACATTTCGAGCAGAAAAAGAATGATTGTATCAAACATATCAATTCTAAATGGCTTCTCAAATCAAGACCTTGTGTGACCCGGATACCCAAGTTGTATCAATCTGATTTGAAAGAGGAAATTAATGATATGATCACTCTTCTGAGAAAAATAGCAGGGTTGAAGGTTTCTAATGTGTTTGAAAACTGGATGTATAAGTTCATGGTGGTTATTAGAAAAGCACAAAATCCAATATTCTGGGGAGAAATAATCAGTGACAGTTTGTGTGAACAGCTTGCACAAGTCCCTACCACTCTTACCTTCTATATGAACTCATATTTGGTTTATATAGCAGCTTCATTTAGGCATTTTCCAGGCCTATCTCCTCAAGGTGACAGATTGTTGGTGCCTATATGGGAGTATTATGATTAGTTGCCTTTTATTCCAAGTCGAGCACATTATAGAAGAGTTCAAGATTCTTTCTTTAATTATTTTATGTGTTTATTTGACAAAGCATTGGTAAACAACAGGGTATCTAAGGCAACTTGGAATAAAGTAAATGAGTATGGCTGCTTGTTTCTTCAATTTCCTACCTTTACTTATATGAGACTCGGATGCTTTGAAGACCAACCCTATATGCTTCCAAGGTATCTGACTGATAAGATTATTCTAATGGAGCTAGAAAGGCAGCTGATGGTAGTGCATGCACGTCAAGTTTCACAACACAAGACTAGAGTCAGTATTTCATCACATAATCCATTGATGATTGGGAGGTATTCTTTGACAACTTCTTCAAGAGCCAAAGCAATGGAAACTGAACTTCAGGAAATAACATTGAAAATATTTCAGGCCAGAATAGATTTTGATTATAGAAGGATGAAAGACAAAATTAAAAGAGCCTTCACTCATATGCACCGCATTGAAGACATTTGCGCAGACCTTTAGACAGAAAAAGATATATACAAAATGGATTATTGTAGACTTACATTGGAGCAAATTATTGATCTGAATCTGACCTTAATTCTAGAGGGAGTAATTGATGATAGGCAGGTTTTAGATCCTGAATATGAAGAACAAGGAGTTGCTAATGCGCCCATTCCTGCAATCTAGTGGTCTCAAAAGGAATCTATCTCTATCTTTGATAGATTTCAATCAGTCTTGGAAAACACCAACGCTTGGCTCAAAAGCATAGGTGTTAAGACTGTTAAAATCAAAGTTAGGGCTGAAGATGATCCAGCTTGTCCTAAGGGATTGAAGTCAGAAATTAGAGAGAAATCAAAAGAAGGAGCTTCTTCTTCAGGTACTAGAATTAACTTGAAGGTAAGTCGAGCTGTAGAACAACCATTGGAAAAGAAAACACTAAAGGGAAAGGAAGTTAATCAAATGCAGACTCAGGTTTTGGATCAGCAAGAAGAAGAAGAGGTTCTTGAAACCTCTACCATTCTAAGTGAGATAACTCCTCACATTGAAGCTCCAATACCAGAATCGACCATATCTCTTGTGTCTCCTATCGACAGTGACGTTGATTCCTTCTCCATAGTTTTTGTCCCTTCTATTCCACCTCAAGAGACTAGTCATCAGTCCTTGTTGATAATGAATACACCCATGAGAAACTTGCCCAATAACTTGGAAAGTATCTTTGATGCAAATCCAATCTTTCCAGCCATGTCAGAAATAACTCTCCCAGAGATAGATACATCTGTAGCAAGCTTTGATTGTTTCATGGCTAATCCTAGTTGTAATTTGTCTCCTGAGCAAAATATAGTTGCTATACAAACTGAGGCACCATCTAGAATTTCAGTTGTAACACAAATTGAGTCTATTTCTATGGAGACTGCAGTTGTTATTTCAGATGTGACAACCTTGGATCTTCCTCCATGGTTGAATTCAATTTCTCCCAAAAGAAAGAAACAAGCACTGTCTCCTGATATTTTTGATTTCCAAAAATTGAAGAAATTAAAACCAATGGTTGCAAAGAAAGCAAAAACAGTCTCACAAGTGTTTGTTGATAGCAATAAAATGAAATATGCTGAGATTGTAGAACCTCTTGTTGATAAACCACATGAAGAGATGCAGGTATCTGATTACAAGTTCACTACGGTGGAATTGGGCAAGCGGACTCATGCTAATATGATGCAAGATGCGCAGAGTTCAATAAAAATTTTGGCACAAAGCTATAATGAACTTCTAGCTAAAAAGGAAAAGCTCAAAGAAGACAATGATCAGCTAATTTCAATTATTCAAAGAATTACTGGATCATCAGAAGTAGTTGGTTCTCTATCTGCAGCTCCTCCTAATGAATTAGTTAGGAAATTCGAAAGAATTGCACAAAAGGCCAAAGCAGTTGATTGATGGGTAACTCGGCTGATTGATCAAAGTATTTCAATGATTGAAAAGACCTTGCAAGTTCTCAAAAATGTCAGAATAGCCAAAATAAAACTAAATCAAACTTTGGAAGCCTTCAAGCAGAGTTTGGAATCGCTTGAAAAAGATTTAAAAATCTTGCATGAGATAGATCAAGTCAAGTTACAAATTCTATGCAACAACTCAATTCTACCAAACAGAGAAAAGTACATAGAATTTGAAGAACTTATGATGAATAAGTCATTAGTTATTCAAGATATTATTAAAGATATCCAGGCTACATTAGAAATGAATGATGAAGTTGAGCAGGATATTCTTTCAAGTTTTGAGAAAATCTCTTGCACGGTTTTGAATCATGAAGATGAATTACTTGAAGCTGATTTAGTTACTACAAAAATGGCAGCCAATCTTCATCAACAATTGGAATCAGAGCAGTTTACCATGGATTTGATTCATAAATTTGTTAATCATCAGATAATCCTTGATAAAATGCAAACTTCTTATGAAGAACATAGACTTGCAACAATTAGATACTTTGATGTAATCTTAGAGACTGATGCAGTAGCCAAGAACACATTGGGCCCCGATGCAAATGAATTGGAGATGATCATCAACAAATTCTTATCTTTCAAAGATAGGAATATGAAAAATTAAAATATTAGATTGTTTTATGTATTTTTACTTTCGACAAATATATGTAAAAATAAATTTTGCAAATTGCAAGTGTTCTTTCCTTGCAATTTTGAAAAATGTAATTACGTGTAAAATCTTACAAAACAAATCACAATTTGGATTGTAATTTTGAATAAGTCAATTGCAATTAGTTATCAGTTGAGAGATTTTCTCAAGTTTGTTGAGATCCTCCCACATTTTTCTCCAGACCTTCCTCCTATAAATACTTGAGGGGTCTATTGTAATTTGATATCTTTTTAGCAAGCAAGAAAACTCTGCAAAATTTTATACTCATAAAGTCTTTGAGCTTTATAGTTGATAATTGTGAATTTTCAAGTAATATCAAGAAGTTGGAATTTCAGACTTTGAGCTGAATTCTCATTTTGCATCCTTTATGTTCTTATGTCATTTTGGATCATCATTTTGTGACTACTTGAGAATTGTAGAATATTGCTGAAGAGAGATTTGATTTAAATATCTGCAGTCTTTGTGCTGTAAATGTGAAGACTGAATTCATAGTTAGCATTAGAAATTGAGAAGAATTATAAGTCTTTGTGCTCGTAGTAGTTCTCATTTAGAGTAATCAAAAGATACATCGTAGTTACAAACTTTGTGTTGTTTTGTGTTGTATGTTTCCATTAAGTAATTATTCTGAAAAGGGTAGATAGGATCACACTCCTCAAGACTTTGTGCTTATTGGTTGTTTTCCCATCCCGGAGGAAGTAACGGAAGTCTTTGTGCTTTCAGGAAACTTTATTTCCTCTTTCTTAAATTCACTGCATAGCTGTTGTAATAAGTTTCATCCACATATATTGTTTCTTTTTTATGAAGAGAGAAGAACACAATCTTTCCTGAAATAAGAGGAACGATTGTTGTCCTACCCATATCAATTTTATTTAGTTAAAGGGGGAGCCTTCCCTAAATTAGGAGAGTTTAATCTCACGTGTTGTGGTTGAAATCACTATTTTTTATACTTTCACAAGAATACAAAATTTCCAACCAATAGTTTTTGGTGACTCCGCTGGGGATACAAACACATTTGAAAGTCTCTCACTTTCTTTTGAAGTCTAGTATTCTTAATTTGTTTACTTGTTTATGTTTTAGCTTCTACGCTGGAAGGAATCCATTATTACGGTTGTCATAAGAAAGGACAAAGTTCTCAAGAAATATCTCCAGGTGAACAAGCTAAGTTTGAGTTGCTCACTAGTATATCCTCCCTTTCACTAACTACTAGCTTTCCTCCATCCAAGAAGAAAAAGCCCTTCCCAATTGAAAATTCAGGCTTTTTCCTCAAGCCTTCGATTTCAGTTGTTCCTACTATCCAAGCAATGGCTCAAGGTCCATGGGGAGTAGCTTTTGGTCCTTTAAATCTTACTCCACCTCTTCATGCTCTTACACAAGGCTCACACAAGAATCTACCCAAGTTTCACGGAGATGGTAAGCAGCACCCTGATGAGCATATCAAAGCTTTCTCTATGGCTTGTGGTGTTCTAGGAGTAGAACATCAAGATGTTGCTATACGATTGTTTGTGGAAACACTACAAGGAATTGCACCTGACTGGTTTTACAATCTGAGAGCTGGTGATATCACTAGTTGGGATACCCTCAAGACTAAGTTTGAAGAAAGTTTCAAGCCCGCCAAAGATGAACATGCATTGTTGGCTCAGCTGACTCAAATGAAGAAGGATACACATGAGAATATGTGTGAATTCATTGCAAAGTTTAATAAACTAGCAAACAAAATTCCTACTGATTCTCAGCCCACTCCCACAAATCTCAAGTGTTTCTTCATCAACACTTAGCTTCCAGAAGTCAGTTTTCTATTGAGAAGGGAAACTCCAACAACTTTGGCTCATGCTCAAGTTCTTGCTACAAAGATTAAAGATGATTTGATCTTGGCTGGGAAAATCCGGAAGGATCCTAATCGATTCAAAGGAAATTCCATTTCTGAGTCTTCCACTTCAACTTCTACTGATCCTATGGTACAGAAGTTGGCTAATGAACTTCTGGCTTTAAAGAAGCAAGTTTCACAACCTTCTTTTGCTGCTCCGTACAAGGATATTCCTAGAAGGACATATCCAAATTCTGCTTCCAACTATGCTGCCAGAAATCAGGCTAAATTGCCTCCTCCTCCTGAGAGGCTTGCACTTGAAGCACCCCCAAAGAATATTGGTGTTGGTTATGATGAAATAGATCGAGAAGAACTATCTTCCAATGATTTTCAAGCAGAAGATGAAGCTGTCTTTAATCAAGAAGATGAAGAGGCAGCTGGCGACTCCACTATACGGTACATGCATTATGATGATTCAGCTGAAACATAAAATATTGAGAGTCAAGCATATGCTATTATCATGAGATCCCAGACTCGGTTGGCTCAAAAGGATGAAGAAGCAAAGGTGAAAACAACATTCAGTTGCCAGTGACCATTGCTAAGAAGGGGATGCCATTGCCCACCTTGACCAAGGATTCTTCCAAAAATCAAGTAAGCAATTCTCCCTCTGCTCCTTCTAGTGAGCCTAAGACCAATTTACCAAATCCTAAAGTATTGGCTAAAAATACACCATCTATGTCTCTAGCAAATTATTTCCAATATTTTGATATTATTGACCATGCTAGGAAGACTAAGAGTCAAATGTCTGAAGTTGAATATCTTCAAGCCAATCCTAATCAGCTTGAGAGATTGGTTAAATTTGTACAAACTAGTGAAACTCATCTTGTTTCAAATATCCCTATTGTCCAAGAACCTAAGAATCTGCCCAATAATTTGGTTATCATTCCATCCTCAGTTCTAGGAAAGATAGATCCTTTCTATATTTCCTTGCTTATTAATGGTTTCAAATTAAGTAACTGTATTATAGATTCTGGTGCTTCGGATAATGTTATGCCAATCAAGGTGGCTGATTGCCTTGGATTAACTCTTACCAAAACTTTTGGTAATTGTTATTCTATGGATAACAAACAAGTACCTCTTGTCGGGCAAATCAAAGATGCACAATTTGCCTTTGCAGCCTTTCCTGAGAAAAAGATAAAGATGACTGTCCTTGTCGCGGACGTTCCAGCTTCTTATGGAATGCTACTTGGACGTAACTTTTGTAAAGATGTAGGAGGCGAGCTCAACATGGACATGACAGAGGCCAGAATTCCTGTAAAGGGTGTTGTGCAGAAACTTGTTCCTGAAAGAGAAACCAAGTATACAGTGGTGAAATCTGATGACCCTCATGCTCAGATTCTTTTTGAATCAGCTGGTTTCGGGAACTACTATCTCCATATTGATGAGATCTCTGAATTTGCTGAAGATTGGTGTTCTGCTGATTCTTCAACTCTTTCAGCAAATGAAGGGAGTTCTAATAATGGAGAGGATTTAACACTAGCTGAAAACTCCCTTGATCGTATGGTGGAAGATGCTGAATCTTCTACTACAGAAAAGGATATTCAACTTCTTCCTCAAGATGAAGAAAATCAGTCTTCTCCCATGGAAGAGGAGAGCACTCTTTCTTCCACCTTTGAAGAAGGAGAGTCCAGTAGCCTTTATATTGATGATAGCTCTAATGACGTTTGGATTCTAGAGTTTGACGGCAGTTGTGCTACTAATGGATCTGGAGCTGGTGTGGTTCTGATTTCTCCGAAGGGTCAAATCTTTCCATATTCTTTCAAATTGCAGTTTGCAAATACTAACAACACTGCAGAGTATGAAGCTCTCTTATTAGGCATGAGTGTTGCGCTCCAGAGAGGAATTAAAAATCTGCACGCTCAAGGAGATGCAGAGTTGATAATTTGTCAAGTAAGGAATATCTATCAGACAAAGAATGATAGACTTCGACATTACCGTAATTTGGTATGGGAGAACATTCAAGACTTTGATGCTTTCAGTATCTCAGTTGTTCCTAGACAGTTCAATGATAGAGCTGATTCTCTCGCTGTTTCAGCTATCTCCTTATTCCTCATCTTGATTTTAATCAAGATAAATATATTGTTGAATTAATCTGCAGACCTAGTGTTCCAGATAATTGGGATCATTGGCAGATTTTCAATGATGATAAACAGATTATTAACTTTTTACAAGTTGATGATGGTTTTAATAATTTGTATTTTGAAGGCAGCAGTTCTTCTCCTTCCTCAGATTCTATGTCAGATACTTGGTCTGAATCAGATGGAGAAATTCTGCAGTTAAAGGGGAATAAAATTCCCAAGGGACTGGTATCTTTGGAAAAGCTTTTTGATAAGCATGACCGATATATCAAAAAGCAGCAACAAGTGAATTCAGATTCTCCTACAGGGTATGACAAGTACAACATTGGGTCTGAAGATGATCCCAAAATGGTTAACATTGGTAATAGTTGCACTCCAGAAGAGAGAAATCAGATTATTCAATTGTTACAGCAGTACAGAGATGTGCTAGCTTATTCTTATGACGATCTGAAATCTTTTCAGTCAGGAGAAGTTCAGCATGAAATTCCCTTTGAAAAGTGATGCAGCTCCCTTTAAACAAAAGCAGCGCCAGTATAATCCTAAAATTTCTGGCACTATCTATTCAGAAATCCAGAAGATGCTAGACGCACAAATTATTTTTCCCATTCATCATTCAACTTGGGTAGCCAATATAGTTCCAGTACGCAAGAAGAATGGTGAGATTCGCATTTGTGTGGATTTTCGGAATCTTAATCAGCAGTCACTGAAGGATAATTATCCTTTGCCTATAATGGATCAAGTGCTCCAGACAGTGACAGGTGCTCAAATGATGTCTATGCTGGACGGATTTTCAGGTTACAACCAGATTGAGGTAAGTGAAGCAGACAGACATAAAACTGCTTTTACTACTCCATGGGGTACTTTTGCATATCGTAGAATGCCTTTTGGATTAATTAATGCAGGAGCAACCTTTCAAAGAGCAATGGATTTAGCTTTCCGTGGTATCTTAGGAAGGTATATTGTGGTGTATTTGGATGATCTCACCGTCTTTTCAAAAGATCGTGAGAATCATTTATTTCATTTACAAGATGTGCTGGAGAGATGCCGCAAACATGGTGTTTCTCTTAATCCCAAAAAGTCTATCTTTGGGGTTACTGAGGGTAAACTTCTGGGACATGTTGTATCAAATGAAGGAATCAAGATTGATCCTGAGAGGGTAAAGTCTATTCAAAATCTTCCTTTGCCATCAGTAAGACAGCTGTTCATTCTTTCTTTGGCAAAGTGAATTTCTTGAGGAGATTCGTCCCAGATTTTGCTGAGAAAACACGTCACATCATTGATATGATGAAAGGGAAAGCTGTTTTTCGTTGGAATGATGAAGGTAAAGCTGCTTTTGCTGAAATCAAAGATGCAATTGCTCATGCTCCGGTGCTGGTTAGCCCAGATTACACTAAAGATTTTATTATGTACAGTTATGCTTCAGAGCATACCATGTCTGCTATTCTGATGCAGCAAAATTCAGAAGGGATTGAGTCTCCCATTGCCTTCATGAGTTGTCCATTAAAACTTCATGAGCTCAAATATTCTACAGTTGAGAAGAACGCTTTTGCTGTAGTGAAGGCAGTCAAGTATTTCAGGTTCTACATTCTCAATTCTCATACGATAGTGTTAGTTCCGGATACAGCTGTCAAATCCATTTTGACACAGCAGGATTTTGGTACAAAAAGAGGAAATTGGGTGGCTAAAATCCAAGAGTATGATTTAGAAATAAAACCTACCAAGCTTGTTCGTGGCAGAGGTTTATGTCAGCTGATGGCTGAAAGTAGTTCAGAAGAAAGTGAAGAGGAGACTTATGAAGACCTTCCTAAAGTGTTGTTTGTCAGCACTACTGATGAGTGGTATTCAAATATTGCCTATTTTCTGACTTATGGTGAATGTCCAGCTCATCTCTCTTTCAAAGAAAAGAGAAATTTAAAACTCAAGGCTGCAAATTATATTCTTTGGGATAATGGTTTGTACAAAAGGACTCTTGATGGTAACTTTCAGCGTTGTGTTGATAAGGCGCAGCAAGACAGGTTGCTTGAATCTTTTCACAATTTAGCATGTGGTGGCCATTTTTCTCCATCAGTAATTGCTCACAAGATCTTGAGAGCTAGGTATTATTGGCCTACGCTTTTTCAAGACACATATAAATGGGTACGTAAATGTACACAATGCCAGCAATTTGTTGGAAAGCAAAAAATGATAGCACAACTGTTAAAACTAGTTGTGATAGAAGAGCCTTTCAGGCAGTGGGGAATCGATTTCATTGGTGTCATTAACCCTCACTCAAGTGCTGGACATACCTTTGTTCTCGCTACAACAAACTATTTCACCAAGTGGGTAGAGGCTATTCCTATAAAACATGCTACTTCTGAGGTAGTGTGTAGATTTTTGAAAGAAAACATCATATGAAGATTTGGTGTTCCTTATAAGGTGGTGACAGACAATGCATCTTCTTTCTCATCTTACGAGGTAACCCAATTCTGTTTTGATTATAGCATAATTTTGGCTCACTCATCAGATTATTACCCTCAAGGTAATGGTTAAGCAGAATCAAGTAACAAAAATCTAATCACTATCATCTGAAAGCTTGTTGATGAAAATCAAAGATCATGGCATAAAGCATTGTATGATGCTTTGTGGGCTGATCACATTACACCGAAGAGATCCATTGGCATGTCTCCATTTCAATTGCTCTATGGAGTAAATGCATAAATTCCTATTATAGTGGAACTTCCAGCTCTCAAGTTAATTAAGGCTGTAGAAGATGCTACATTTGAAAGTTCTCTTGATAAACGGATAATGTTTCTCTCTTAGTTAGAGGAACAAAGATCATAGGTGGTGGATCATATCAGTGACCATCAGAAGCAAGTTAAAGCTCTCTTCGACAAAAAAGAAAAGCAGAAAGTTTTCCAAGTTGGTGATCACATCTTGCTTTGGGATAAGAGGAGGGAACCAAAAGGAATGCATGGGAAATTTGATTCTCTTTGGCGTGGTCCTTTTGTAATTCATCAAGTGATCAGTGAAAATAGCTTTCTACTGGCATATCAAGATGGCACTCCATTCCCACTGCCTAATAGTGGGCAGCATTTAAAACACTACTTTCAGTAGGGTTTTAGATTAGTTTCTGTATATAAGGTTTGAGTCCTTTAGTCTTTTTAGTCTTTCAAATTTTTAGTCTTTTTAAATCTTTTGAGTCTTTTCTTTGTGTTTTGTTTAATGACTCCATAGCCCAATGAATCCTAAGGCACTTACAGATTTTGGATTCTACTACCTTCGTTTTCGAAGGTAGGTCCCCAGTCGGAGCCAGCTGTTGTCCTGAATTTTTGACTCGTTTTAAAAATTCAGATAACCAATCAAAATTTTCATAAAATTTGAGACTTTTCTTCTCTAAGGCATGCATTACGAGGTGCAAAGAGTGACAAATCTCATTTTTAGGTTTATTAACCTTTGGGCTACTCTTTTTCTCTCTTTCGTTTCCGTTTTTGTCAATTTCCGAGTCATTTTTATTGTCTTTTTGACCAATTTCGGGTTTTTGGAGCAATTCAGCAAATAGGGAAATTTTAACTTAAAGGAAAAATTGCTAAAGTTCTTTAAAATCCCGAAATTTCTTAAGTGACTCAAAAGTCTGAATTTGTTAAGTCTTCATTTTTGACAAAAAGCAAAATTGCTATATGGTTTTAAAAATCCGATTTGCTTTATGCAAAATTGTTATTTGGTCAAAAAAACCCAAATTTGTTTTAAATGAAATTGTTAAGTGACTTTAAAAGCCCGATTTTGTAAAATGAATATGTATTGACTTAAAAAAAAACTTGATTTCATGTTTTTATTGACATTTTACATTGCAATGAACTTCAAAAAGTCCGACGCTATTTTATTTTGAGATATTTGAATCCTATTTGGTTTGTCTTCCCTGTTTCATGGAGATTCCATCAATTTTAAAGCTTGAAAATTGGATTTTCTTTTGTAAATAGTCAGTTTTCTTTCATCTTCTCAACGCGCCTAGGGTTTTATCACCATTATTTTCATTTGCAAACTCATTGCCAGGTATGTTATATTTTTCTTGGTCTCTTTTTCAATGTTTTTCTATTACTTATCATTTTATATTAAACGTCATTTTCATTTATGCATTTCATTTTTGATTTTAATGTCTTTTACTGAAAACACATTTTTCTTTAACTTTCTTACATGTTTTTATACTGTCATTTCCCTTTGTTAATACTTGTGTATATATATATTTGTTAGTATTCGCCTTTATGTTGCAAAAACGTGTTTTCTTTGTCATTTTCTGCTATCATAAAATGCGTTTTCACTTATATTTAACCCGCCTACACTTAATACGCATTTCTTATTTATCATATTCCCTTCATACATCCTCCGTTTTCCTTCATTTTCAGTCCGCTTTCATACAAAACACATTTTTATCATTTATTCATCATATCCCATGCACCCTTCGTTTCTTTTCATCCCATCCAAATTCACCTTTCATATCCCTCCATACTTCCATCCTTAAACTCCATTCAAAACGCATTTTCCACTTTTAAAAATGCCTTATATACTGAAAACGTGTTTATCTCATTTTTCCAGCAATAAGCTTTTACTTCATTCCATATTCATCCATCTTCCATGCCCATTTCTTACATTTCCATTTATTCACTTCAATCCTCCATTGTCATTTTCCACAAGAATAAATATTCAGCTTTCAGTCACATTTCGGGTTTTGAGAACCAAAAATGCAAGTTACGATTTATAATTTGAATTATAATTTTCAAAATTGCAAAGTTGTAAAATTGTTAAATGCCTTAAAAATCCTGACTGCCTTTTATAAAAATTGCTATAGGCATAAAAAAAACCCGAAATTCTTTTAAAAAGCTCAAAAGTCAATTTTTTTTTTGATATAACTTCAAAATCCAAGCCACAAATCTCTTTGTCTTGCTGTTTCAAGAAGACAAGACGTTATTTTTTACTGCCATCATTCCATCAAGTTTCGAATTCGTCTTCACCATTCGCTTTCTATCATTTTTCTAAAGACAATTCCATTGTCTTAGGGTTTGAGTTTCACCATGTCCACTCACGTTGATGCTGATGATGTTCTAACCTTATGGGGTTTTCATCGCAGCCTTACAGATTCTTGTTCAATGATAGATGAACCAACTTCTCCAATTAGCAAAAAGATGAAGTACAAATTTGATAAATATCAGAATGAGATTTCCCCATCTCATGTGGTTTCAAATATTGACGAGATCAAGGACACAGAAATTGGGCATATTGAGATGTCTGAGTTTCTTGGGAGAGCTGAGAAATCTACTTCTCCTGACATGCAAAAATTGTGGAGAAGTCATATTCATCAGGTATCTTCTTTTCCTGTTGCTGCCCTAGAGCTAGAATTCATCCTTGCATGTGCAGCACACTTTGACAAAGAATCCAAAACTATCAAAGACGATGATGGCAACATGGTTATCAGGCTTGATGCTGAAACACTCAACAGAATTTTTAGAGTTCCTAATGCTACTACATATTCTGAGATCACATTGAAGAGTGCTCACAAACATTTCGAGCAGAAAAAGAATGATTGTATCAAACATATCAATTCTAAATGGCTTCTCAAATCAAGACCTTGTGTGACCCAGATATCCAAGTTGTATCGGTATGATTTTAAAGAGGAAATTAATGATATGATCACTCTTCTGAGCAGAATAGCAGGGTTGAAGGTTTCTAATGTGTTTGAAAACTGGATATATAAGTTCATGGTGGTTATTAGAAAAGCATAGCATCAAATATTCTGGGGAGAAATAATCAGTGACAGTTTGTGTGAACAGCTTGCACATGTCCCTACCACTCTTACCTTCTATATGAACTCATATTTGGTTTATATAGTAGCTTCATTTAGGAATTTTCTAGGCCTATCTCCTCAAGGTGACAGATCGTTGGTGCCTGTATGGGAGTATTATGGTCAGCTGACTTTTATTCCAAGTCGAGCGCATTATAGAAGAGTTCAAGATGCTTTCTTTGGTTATTTTATGTGTTTATTTGACAAAGCATTGGTAAACAACAGGGTATCTGAGGCAGCTTGGAATAAAGTAAATGAGTATGGCTACTCGTTTCTTCAATTTCCTACCTTTACTTATATGAGAGTCGGCTGCTTTGAAGACCAACCTTATATGCTTCCAAGGTATCCAACTGATAAGATTATTCTGATGGAGCTAGGAAGGTAGCTGATGGTAGTGCATGCACGTCAAGTTTCACAACACAAGACTGGAGTCAGTATTTCATCACATAATCCATTGATAATTGGGGGGTATTCTTTGACAACTTCTTCAAGAGCTAATGCAATGGAAACTGAACTTCAAGAAATAACATTGAAAGATTTCAGGCCAGAATAGATTTTGATTATAGAAGGATGAAAGACAAAATTAAAAGATCCTTCACTCATGTGCACCGCATTGAAGACATTTGGGCAGACCTTCAGATAGAAAAAGATATATACAGAATGGATTATTGCAGACTTACATTGGAGCAAATTATTGATCTGAATCTGACCTTAATTCCAGAGGGAGTAATTGATGATAGGCAGGTTTTAGATCTTGAATACAAAGAACAAGGAGTTGCTAATGCGCCCATTCTTGCAATCTAGTGGTCTCAAAAGGAATTTGTCTCTATCTTTGATAGATTTCAATCAGTCTTGGCAAACACCAACACTTGGCTCAAAAGCATAGGTGTTAAGACTGTTAAAATCAAAGTTAAGGTTGAAGATGATCCAGCTGGTCCTAAGGGATTGAAGTCAGAAATTAGAGAGAAATCAAAAGAAGGAGCTTCTTCTTCAGGTACTAGAATTAACTTGAAGGTAAGTCGAGCTGTAGAACAACCATTGGAAAAGAAAACACTAAAGGGAAAGGAAGTTAATCAAATGCAGACTCAGGTTTTGGATCAGCAAGAAGAAGAAGAGGTTCTTGAAACCTCTACCATTCTAAGTGAGATAACTCCTCACATTGAAGCTCCAATACCAGAATCGACCATATCTCTTGTGTCTCCTATCGACAGTGACGTTGATTCCTTCTCCATAGTTTTTGTCCCGTCTATTCCACCTCAAGAGACTAGTCATCAGTCCTTCTCGGTAATGAATACACCCATGAGAAACTTGCCCAATAACTTGGAAAGTATCTTTGATGCAAATCCAATCTTTCCAGCCATGTCAGAAATAACTCTCCCATAGATAGATACATCTGTAGTGAGCTTTGATTGTTTCATGGCTAATCCTAGTTGTAATTTGTCTTCTGAGCAAAATATAGTTGCTATACAAATTGAGGCACCATCTAGAATTTCAGTTGTAACACAAATTGAGTCTATTTCTACTGAGACTGCAGTTGCTATTTCAGATGTGACAACCTTGGATCTTCCTCCATGGTTGAATTCAATTGCTCCCAAAAGAAAGAAACAAGCACTGTCTCCTGATATTTTTGATTTCCAAAAATTGAAGAAATCAAAACCAATGGTTGCAAAGAAAGCAAAAACAGTCTCACAATTGTTTGTTGACATCAATAAAATGAAATATGCTGAGATTGCAGAACCTCTTGTTGATAAACCACATGAAGAGATGCAGGTATCTGATTACAGGTTCACTAGGGTGGAATTGGGCAAGTAGACTCATGCTAATATGATGCAAGATGCTCAGAGTCCAGTAACAATTTTGGCACAAAGCTATAATGAACTTCTAGCCAAAAAGGAAAAGCTCAAAGAAGACAATGATCAGCTAATTTCAGTTATTCAAAGAATTACTGGATCATCAGAAGTAGTTGGTTCTCTATCTGCAGCTCCTCCTAATGAATCAGTTAGGCAATTTGAAAGAATTGCACAAAAGGCCAAAGTAGTTGATTCATGGGTAACTCAACTGATTGATCAAAGTATTTCAATGATTGAAAAGACCTTGCAAGTTCTCAAAAATGTCAGAATAGCCAAAATAAAACTAAATTAGACTTTGGAATCCTTCAAGCAGAGTCTGGAATCGCTTGAAAAAGATTTAAAAATCTAGCATGAGATAGATCAAGTCAAGTTACAAATTCTATGCAGCAACTCAATTCTACCAAACAGAGAAAAGTACATAGAATTTGAAGAACTTATGAAGAATAAGTCATTAGTTATTCAAGATCTTATCAAAGATATCCAGGCCACATTAGAAATGAATGATGAAGTTCAGCAGGATATTCTTTCAAGTTTTGAGAAAATCTCTTGCACAGTTTTGAATCATGAAGATGAATTACTTGCAACTGATTTAGTTACTACAGAAATGGCAGCCAATCTTCGTCAACAATTGGAATCAGAGCAGTTTACCATGGATTTGATTCATAAATTTTTTAATCATTAGATAATCCTTGATACAATGCAAACTTCTTATGAAGAACATAGACTTGCAACAATCAGATACTTTGATGTAATCTTGAAGACTATTGTAGTAGCCAAGAACACATTGGGCCCCGATGCAAATGAATTGCAGATGATCATCAGCAAATTCTTATCTTTCAAAGATAGGAATATGAAAAATTAAAATATTAGATTGTTTTATGTATTTTTACTTTCGATAAATATATGTAAAAACAAATTTTGCAAATTGCAAGTGTTCTTTCCTTGCAATTTTGAAAAATGTAATTACGTGTAAAATCTTACAAAACAAATCACAATTTGGATTGTAATTTTGAATAAGTCAATTGCAATTAGTTATCGGTTGAGAGATTTTCTCAAGTTTGTTGAGATCGTCCCACCTTTTTCTCCAGACCTTCCTCCTATAAATACTTGAGGGGTCTATTGTAATTTGATATCTTTTTAGCAAGCAAGAAAACTCTGCAGAATTTTATACTCATAAAGTCTTTGAGCTTTATAGTTGATAATTGTGAATTTTCAAGTAATATCAAGAAGTTGGAATTTTAGACTTTGAGCTGAATTCTCATTTTGCATCCTTTATGTTCTTATGTCATTTTGGATCATCATTTTGTGACTACTTGAGAATTGTAGAATATTTTTGAAGAGAGATTTGATTTAAATATCTGCAGTCTTTGTGTTGTAAATGTGAAGATTGAAGTCATAGTTAGCATTAGAAATTGAGAAGAATTATATGTCTTTGTGCTCATAGTAGTTCTCATTTAGAGTAATCAAAAGATACATCGTAGTTACAGACTTTGTGTTGTTTTGTGTTGTATGTTCCCACTAAGTAATTATTCTGAAAAGGGTAGATAGGATCACATTCCTCAAGACTTTGTGCTTATTGGTTGTTTTCCCATCCCGGAGGAAGTAACGGAAGTCTTTGTGCTTTCAGGAAACTTTATTTCCTCTTTCTTAAATTCACTGCGTAGCTGTTGTAATAAGTTTCATCCACATATATTGTTTCTTTTTTGTGAAGAGAGAAGAACACAATCTTTCCTGAAATAGGAGGAACGATTGCTATCCTACCCATATCAGTTTTATTTAGTTAAAGGGGGAGCCTTCCCTAAATTAGGAGAGTTTAATCTCACGTGTTGTGGTTAAAATCACTATTTTGTATACTTTCACAAGAATACAAAATTTCCAACCAACAAAATTCATGAATAAACATCACAAGACAGTCCTAATCAAGGACCAAGTCGACACTTATCATGTTGTTTGTTCAAGGTCATAAAGTTAAAAGTAGTCTTATTAGTAAGTATGACAGATTACCCCTACATATTGGTGGTAAGAGTAGTGTTAGAGTTGAAGGATTAAGAGTATGGTAGAACTCATAAAAGAAAGTGAGGATAATGAATGGTGAGAGTCACCTCAAATCTAGAAGGACACCATAGAATAGGTAGTTCATCAAAATGTGTAGTTAAGATAATGTCTCCCCAAGAGAAAATCATCTGCAAACATAGGGTCAATAATGTTCATAAAATTATATAAAACTATTGGTGTATTCATATTCATGGCTAACACAGGGTTAATAATGTTCAAAAAATTATGTAAAACTATCGGCGTATTCATATTCATGGCTAGTATGTATATTCATGGCATTGCACTATTTTTTTTTCCTTTCAAGTCCATATTCATGTAGTCCATTTTGTGCATACCCTAAAATTATCATGCTCCATGAGACCACATTTCCTTGAGGTAGTCTGAAAAATAGTTCACATGCTTTATATATGCATCCACATTAATCCCAAGCTCCCATTCTGGCGCTGCACCTACAAAAGGGTATTTGCTTGAATGTTCCATGGCCCTTTCAACATATCCATTTAGTGCATATCCTGGAATGCATGAGATGACATTTCTTTGAAGGATTTTTTTCTAATAGTTCACACACCTTGTCTTTGCATCCATTTTTTTTCATACATATCTATCTAGACAGTTGCGCCTGCAACATTTGATAGAACATCTCCATCACACATGCTTTAATGGGTTTCCATATCCTGTTTCAAGGCTTCCATTCTGGATTCGAGTTCCTGGAAGAAGTGATATCAGGTGTGGATTTTATCTCCTTCCACGAATTTTTTTTATAATTTTAAAATGCTTGCTATTTTTTAGATATATTGATTAAGTTTATATAGCTCACATTTTTATGTTCCTTTACTAATTATTGTAGACTTAATTAAAGAATCATTCTGATTGGTAAGAAGTAAGGAATTTTATCCTTGAATGGCTTAAATAGATGGCAGATAGCATCTCCATTTATATAAGATATTAGGGGGAAATCAATCTAATTCCTGCATTGTTTTCTAAGAAAGCTTGGGGTCCAATAGCTTGTTTCTAGACTTCCATTTGTAGGCCTAGATAATAGCCTCTATATGAATAATCAGAACTTATATTAAAGATTATTATATTTTAGCAGGTACTTGCAACATTATAAATTATCCACTAGCATCGATTATATCTTCATCCATTCATGGAAAATTATATGGCTACACTTATATGCCTGATCACTGAAACCTACATTCCCTAACATAATTTATATATCATGTATTTTACACTAAATAAAAAAATATGTTCTATTTCACACAATTGTCATGATTTGATGCTTTTTTTATCAAGGAAAATTTAGAATGCTTTAGAAAAACAATCTTCTCATTGGAAATATATCTCTATTGATTGAAAAATATATATAACAGCTCCTACATGTGCGTTGTCCTTTACCTCCAGCCCAAATTTGAATATATCACATTCATAGATGTAGTGATTAAATAAGATTGGCTCTATAATGTTTCAAATTGGAATGGAAACTTTGTGTATCTTAGTTCTCATCCCACTTTTAGAGCAAGTATTTCATTAATAAGATTTGGTAAGTATCCCACCAATCAATTTAGTTTTGTCACAATTTATCAAAATTTTACAAATCAATGAACCCCTTTATTTCTTAAATCCTTATTTGATGGATCTTTGCTTGTCTAACTATCATAGGTATGACTTATGCTACTCTCTCAAAAAAAATCGTAAGTGTTGATTCGTATATTAATAGGAAATCTAACCTCAATATCATAGACTAAAACATAAGGCAACATAATTATAAAATTTTATTTTTAGAACATAGCTATAAGGATTAATGAAAGGATTTATAGATGCAAGGGTCAACTTTGATTGATAAGATTATTTTCAAGTCCTTATTATTGGATTCCACTAAACCATTACCCTTTGAGGAAAAATTAGAAAATGTTTTCAATTATGAAATAAACTTTAAATAAAATTAGTCACTTTCAATATAATAAATCATGATTATTATTTTTTATATAAATATTCACTAGTTCATGTTAACAATGGAAATTATCTACTTGTATTTTTTAGAATAAATCTTTGATTTTGATTAGATAACTTATAAATTTCTAAAGAGAAAATTTAATTAATTATTATGTATATTGAACTAATTGCATACTTTTGTCTCTTCATAATTAACCCTAGATTTCTATCAATAGATTGTCACATAGAGGGTGTCAATTTAACCTTATTATATTATATGTTAAGAAAATATCTATGAGTTTACTTTATTGCATAAAGATTACATATTATATATTATTTATAGTTTTTTTATAGATTGAGATGTTTAAGATGTAATATTGTATGCCTTATAAATAATTCCTATTATGAGTTTTTGTTGAGTTGTGAAATGAGAGCATTACCAAAAAGAAAGTACGTGCCAATCTTGCATCTTATCGATAAAATATTTAGAAGGGTCTAGTGTCAAATTTTTCTTTATTGACTATGTTATTTTATAAAAATAAAATAGAATTTTATCTTGGTATTTGTTAGAATATTCTGGTAATTTCTACCAGCTATAGGATAGTTTTGTTTTTATTTATATTTGTTGATAAATCCTTGGCAACCAGGAAAACATTTTGATATGCTTGAAAATGTGCTAATGTCTTTCCTTTTGTTATTTTATGATGCTCTGTCTTTGGAATGTATAGTATGGCTATGTAGACATTTACATTCATATTTGCAAAATACTTTTCTTAACCTCATTAATCATTTTTTTTTCAAGGAGGATGCAAATGCTATGAGGTATTACCACTCTATGCAATCCTTGTAGCTACTAGTTACATGTTGAAATCTACTCTCTCTCTCCCTTTGTTGATAAATTATTATTTGATAGGATGTGCTTTCTCCAACATTCTAGTTTGTCTTCTAATCATTGGTAACAAGGAAAACATGTTCTTCTTGAGAAAAGAAGAAATAAATTATAGTAATACTTCTAATATTTGTTTCCTTTTTGTCATTTGATGAAATACATTTTCTCAGAATTACTAATATGTCTCTTTGTTCTTTGTAGCCTAAGCCTCTTTAGAACATGGGTGACCATATTTTCTGAATATGATTAGATGATGTTGGCATAATAGTAGATGGGTAGCTCTTTATGGCTTGCAATCAGTGTGTGTATCCAGTATGCAGGTCAATCACTTTCTTATTTCAACTTTGATCTCAATGTCACAATTGTAGACTTTTCATCTAAGTTTTTCTATAACCACTATCTTCGGTTTGCACTTTCAACATGACTTTCCACTCTCTGTATTAGGATAAATCTCTAGCAAAGGAAATGAGGAAAGTTGAAAACAATTCTATCAAACCTCCTCAACTTTATAGTCACTGTGATATGCTTCTTCTCTGTGATGACTAGCCTTCTTCAAATTTGTTGTCCTTTGATACTTGAAAATCAACACTTGAAAATCATTGTCTTATTTTATCAACCATATCATGCAACTATGATGCTTGGCACTGTCAATATGAGGAAACACTACCATGATCATTGCCATCCTTTTATAAAAGAAACTCAAACTGCATCTATACCTCTGACATTCATTTGAACTCATTATCATTCATGATTGATTTTCTTCACAAACTCGTTATGACTGTCTTCTTTTGAGTGACCCCAAAACTAGCAACAAGAGTGCCATGTCTACAAGTGCAACATCATGATCATCATAAGGACTGTCCACTATCATCCTTTTTCTCATTTGTAGGTATTTGGAACTTGACTGCTTGAGGCTTCACTTCATCTACATGGCCTTATATTTCCATGTTTCTTGAAATATGCCCTTGCTCAACCTTTTGCACAATCCTTCTTGATAGTGTTGGCCTTTAGTTGTGATTCATGCATTGTAAATGACTGCCCATTGATCTTTACTTGGTTTGACAACTTCAAAGTGGACTTCCTTTATAGTATAAAAACTACCCTCTTATGCCTTGACTATATTTTATATATTAATATTGTTGTCCTTTCATTTTGATGATTGTCTTAATGTTAATGTGGCAGTGAAATTGTAGCCTTTTCTCATGAATTTTCTTGTAAATATCACAGTGAAATTGCTGCTCTAAAACTATGAGAATTGTTGCTCATGAAGACATCTTTATTGTACTTTTTTGGTCTAAAATTTTTGCACCTTTTTGATTAAAATTGCTGCTCCAAAATCTTTCCTTATTGCTTCTCTTTTTTGGACATTAATTTTTTGCTCATATGACAACATATTTTTGCTCATTATGATCTATTTTTTGTTCATGAATGATTAGTATTGCTGCCCATATTGATAGTATATTGCTGCTTATATTTCACTGTCATTTTTGCTCATTTTGTCTATAATTTTTGCTCATATTAACTATCATTCCTTGTTGCATCCTTTTGTCATCTATTGCTATTGTCATCTATTACTATTGTCATCTCATGATTTTTGGCATCACAAACAAGGAAAAGGTTTAACATCTTCATTAGTATATGAGCAACATAAAGCTTTGTGTTGCACTCCATAATTACCAACAATAAAGAGCAGTCGTGTTCCTATTCTTTTGTAAGTTGTTGAACATCATAAAGGCAAGGTTTTGGAGCTGTATTTTCATTTTAATAAACATATTCTACAACCCTCATTGAAATCTTATTTTCAAGTTGCAGCTTGTCAAATTTGAGAGGTGAACATGCACTCTTTACTTTCATTCGACCATGACTAGTGAGATTTCTAGATAGGAAATTTCCACCCTTCTCATTCGATTCCTTCCAATCTTCTCTCAAGGGTTGTCTGGTTGGAATGGGAGGGCAAGACTACTCTGAATCAGACAATATATGCACCACAAATAATATAACTACATTTACTATATATTTTCATGTCTTTTCTCCCTTCAATGTTTGTAGCATTTGTATTGTATCTTGGAATTTTCTTCCATGGCAACCAAGAGTGCACTGAAGGATGTATTTCTTGGATCTTTGTTTATATAGTTGTATGATGTTTGTAATTCCTTTGGTTATGCAACTTCTTGTTGTTTTTATATTCTTTTTTTTCATGCAATACAAAAAAAAGCATTTGAATATCTATGATATTTGAGCTTTATATGCATATAGTTGTTTGTTGATTGTATATTTTTTTTCATGTTAATCCAATACAAAAAAACATTTGAATATCTATGATATTTGAAGTTTATATGCATAAATTTGTGAGAATTAATTAGATTAGATTTGATTTATAACTTGAATAATTGATTCATTCAAATAAATGACTAAACCATGACTAAATAAATGACTACTATGACTAAAATAAATGAATAAATGACCAAATATATGACTACAATGACTAAATATATGATTACCATGACTAAAATAATGACTAAATATATGACTAAATTAATGACTAAATATATGACTAAGTAAATGACTACCATGACTAAATAAATGACAAGTTAACAACAATCAATGATTAAATTAATGACTAAATATATGACTAAATAAATCACTACCATGACTAAATAAATAACCAGTTAACAACAATCAATGACTAAATTAACGACTAAATCAATGACTAAATCAATAACTAAATAAATGACTAGATAAATGATTAAAATAGTTTAGTCATAAATTTGGTCACGTTATAAATGACCAGCAATAAACTACTAATGGTCACATGACCAAAATTAATCATTTATATGCAATTTTTAGTAGTTTATTTAGTCATATATTGTTTTTTTTGTACTAGTGAATATCTCATTATTAGTGGTGCAGGGGCACCATGTCAAAGCATGTAAATATGGTCAATTGAGGTCTTATGTTAGGTTTTAGGTGTTTTGAGACATTTTTCATCCAATAAGTTTATAAGAGACCATTGTTGATGTAATTGAAGTCAAATGGGATCCTCTTTGTAAAATGTGTAAAATCTTGTAAAAGTTGTCAAAATGCAAAGTTGCAAAATTGCAACAAAATGCAAAAGGTGGAATCCCAATGATCAAGAAGTTCAAATGTTGGTTTGTGTTAGTTGGGTTTTTCTTTTATGTGTTGGGTTCAAATAAGCCTCACAATATTTGAGGCATTCTTCTGGTGTTCATGTTTTTGAATAAAGCAATCAAAAACTTTCATTTTATGTGTATTCTCAATTAAAACTGCTGCTACAGGATATAGTATGATTCTGTACTAATTTTGTTTTATCCAAGGTGTCTTGAAATTGGTAGAGATATGTACTAACCCCATTTTTGAACTAGTTTGAGGTGATTTCATAAAGGATCAAAGCTTTAATTCTTATTTTACTAGTAATGGGTCTAAAAACCCTATTTTGAGGGTTTGAAGGTTAAAAAAATGCATGGTTGATCCATTCCACCAATAGAATAGCTTGTAATTTGGTGGAATGGGTGCATCAGGGTAGGGTTCAATGTTAAAGTAGGTTTTAGTAGTAGGGAGAAATGTTTGAGGCCTTCTTTGTGCTACCCTAGTTGTAAATTCATGGTTTTTTTGGCTTAAAAGAGATGGTTTAAAGTTGTAGTTTTCCTAAAACACATTGATAAAGGATGGGAGATGGTTTGGAGAGAATGTGCAGACCCTCTGTTATGTGACTAAGGCATTGGTAAGGATAAATAGTGATTAGAGAACATATTTTCAATAAACCCTCATTGTACAAGCATGAATTGGCCTAAAACAAGGTTTTGGTGATTTGGTGAAGTAGTAGTTATTTCCCTTGACTGAAATTGTTGAATCAGAGATTTTGAAACCTGGTTGAGGCTTTTAAATAGAGATTTGCATCTAGAAGAAGGTTGAGGTGGATGTTGCTTTAGAAAACAAGGCTAATTAAGCCACTGTCTAGCGTAGGAGTCCTATTTTGAAGGTGAAGGTCTAAAACAACCATAGGCACAAGTTAGGTATGTTGAAGTATGGCATAAAGGGTGTCTAAAATGATCAATGGTTTGTGGGTTTGAGAAGTATTTTGTAAGATATGTTTAATTTGCACTAGTTGGAATACTACAAGGAAATGAGGGTGAATGGTGAGTAGGACTCCACATTAGGGGATTTGTGATTGAAGGGTTATTGAAATATGATTTAATTGTGATTATTGGAAGTTTTCCTCCCTTCTCTATGTCAAGTGGTATCAGAGCATAGGTGTTAGATATTTTGAAGGTGAAAAGTTAAAGATTAAAGAAGATAAAGGTTGAAATTTGAAAGGAAAGATGCCTCCTAAAGGTAGTACAGTACTTGCAAGAGAGATTAAGTTGTTAAAGTAGTCACAAGAAGAAATATTAGCCATATTTACAACATTAGAGACAAAGAAAAGAAGAGGAAATGTCACTAAAGAGGAAAGTGACTAAGAGGAAGAGGAAGAGGGTGAGGATGAAAACCCTCCAAGTAGAGTTTGAGATGATGAGTTGGACACTGATGAGAGAAGGATGGTGAAAATTCTCAAGGCTATTAGAGGATATGCTTCTGGTGAAAAAATAGATGTCCCAATGTATAATGAAAATTTGGATGTTGAAGAGGTATTTGTTGGTATGTGGTGACTGATCATGCTATATTGTACACCCGACATGTATCCTCGCAATTTTTTTCCGTTTTTTTTGTGTCTTCACCAAAAAAAGAAAAATCAACGAAAAAGAAAAAAAAATAACTTTGTAAAAAACTTAATTATGGAAGCTTCCAAAAAGCTTGTTATAAGGGGTTGGGATGGGGGTTACAGTATGTAGAGAAAGGAAATTATTTGCAAGATTGTAATAATTTTTTCACTAGATAATAAAATCATTGGATGGCTGTGGTTTTGTGGATGTAGCTCGAATTGGGTGAACCACATTAAATTTTTGTGTTGTCTTGTTTCTACTATAATTTTCTATGTGATTTATTTCTCTATTTTATTGGTCAAATCTACATTTAATTGTTAGATATATGCTTCTAACCCTAACAAGTGATATCAGAGTAGGTTGTGTTCGATTATCATTTGTAGGAAAGTCTCATGGTTGAGTGGGAGTCTCACAGTTAAGAGGGAGCAATAGTGGATGAGGGTAAATTGAGGGTAGATAAATTCAATGGAAAGAACTATCATTTATGGAAGATGCAAACGGAGGACTATCTCTATCAGAAGGATTTATGGAGACCATTGGAAGGAATAGCCAAGAAACTAACAACAATGAGTGATGAGGAATGAAATTTTTTGGATAGAAAGGAACTAAGAGCCATTCGTTTATGCCTAGCACAATTAGTGGCATTCAATATTACAATAGAAAAGATAACTCAAGAGTTGATGGAAACCCTAACGGAGTTATATGAAAAGCTGACCACTTTGAATAAGGTATTTCTTATGAAGTGTTTATTTAATATGAAAATGGTACGAGGGTCAGTTGTTGATCATTTAAAGGAGTTTAATAGTCAATTAAATTTTGTAAATGTAAACTTTGATGAAGAAGTTAGGGCTATTTTGATTTTGTGTTCTTTTCTAGAAAGTTGGAATAACTTGGTAATGGTTGTTAGCAATTATATTTCTAGTTTGAATACATTGAAATTTGATGATGTTGTTGGTGTTATTTTGAGTGAGGAAATTCATAAGAAAAGCTTAGGTGGAGCATTCACATCAGGAAGTGTTTTGAATGCAGAAAGCATGGTAAAACAAAGGAGCGAGGAAACAATTCTAGAAGTCATGGGAAGTCACGAGGAAAATCAAAGGACAAAAGGTCCCAATATAGAGACAAGAGGGATTGCTAGTACTTTTGTAAGCCAGGTCATTTAAATAAAGATTGTTGGTCTCAAAAAAATAAAGGAGACAAAAAGGAAGGCAATAAAGAGGCAAATATGGTAAGTAATAAGTCTGATGAGGATTCTTTGATTCTTTCCCTTGATAATGCTGATGATTCTTGGGTGTTAGATTCAGGGGCTTCATTTCATGCTACGCCCCATAGAAGTTATTTTCTTTATTATGTCCAAGGGGATTTTGCGCTCGTTTATTTGGGAGATAATGAACCCTATTAGATTTTTGGAAATAGAAGAATCAAGATTAAGTTGCAAAATGGGAATCATTGGCTACTACATGAGGTAAAACACATTCTAAAGTTAAAAATAAATTTAATTTTAGTAGGGTAACTAGATGATGAAGGTTGTGTTGTTACCTTTAGTGATAAAAAAATGGAAGGTTAAAAGAGGTGCCTTAGTGGTAGAAAAAGTTGTGAAATTAGGAACCTTATATCTTTGTACAGGTCATATTGTTCCTTCTACTTTAGCTATTATAGATAAAAATCAATGTTTAGGAATAGTTGTTGTAGTTTAGTAGGCATAAAATCAAATAGTTGCTATGGATTCTGAATCAACACTATGGCATAATAGACTTGGGCATATGAGTGCAAAAGGTATGAAAGTACTTCATTCAAATAATGTTTTACCAGGTCTAAAATGTGTTAATATAGATTTCTATGAAAGTTGTGTGTATGGAAAACAAAAGAGAGTTTTCTCAAGGATAGGAAGCAAAAGAAAGATGAGAAATTGGAGCTTGTGTATACAGATGTATGGGGACCAACTCAAGTATCTTCTCTCAGTGGCTCTCGGTACTATGTCACTTTTATTGATGATGCAACAAGGAAGGCATAGATTTATTTCCTTAGGAAAAAAATTGATGTATTTGAAACTTTTAAGAAATGGAGAAGCTTGGTTGAGAATGAGACAGGTAAAAAGTTAAAATGTCTCAGATCTGATAATGGTGGTGAGTATTGTAGCAAATATTTTGAAGACTATTGTTCCTCTAATGGTATTCATAGGTAGAAAATGGTTCCAAGGACTACATAGGAAAATGGAGTGGCCGAGCGCATGAACAGAAAAATAATGGAGTGTGCATGGACTATGAGATTGCATGTTGGGATTCCTTTAAACATGTGGGAAGAGACTATAAAAACCATTTTTTATTTAATCAATAAAGGTCCCTCTAATCCTTTGGGTTGTGGTATTCCCACGGAAGCATGTATAGGTAAGAAGTTGAGTTATTCTTTTCTCAAGACCTTCGGTTGTGAAGTTTTTGCACATGTAGATTTTGAAAATAGAACCAAGGTTGATACAAAATAAAAGAAATGTATATTTGTTAGATATGGCATTGATGAATTTGTTTATAGGCTTTGGTATTTTGAAAATCAAAAAATTGTGAGAAGCAGGGATGTCATATTCAATGAGAAAGTGTTGTATAAAGATCAGTTGCAGCAGCATAAGAAGAAAGAAAATGATTATGTAGTGCTGGATAATACACCAAACATCAATGTTCAAGTGGTTCCTAACGCTCTACAACAACAACAACAACAAATATCACAAACTCCAGTGAATGTTAGGTGATCTTCAAGGATAAGTAGACCTCCAGAAAGATTTTCTCCCTCTTTGTATTCTATTTTATTAACTGATGTTGGTGAACTAGAATGTTATGATGAAGCTATACAGGTGGATGCCAAGGTTCAACGGGAGAATGGAATGGAAGAATAAATGGACTCCTTGCTGAAAAATCAGACTTGAGAATTATGCAAGTTTCCTACAGGTAAAAAGGATTTACCAAAAAAATGGGTTTATAGGCTGAAAGAGGAGGATGGAAGTAAGAAAAGATTTAAATCTAGATTAGTTGTAAAGGGATTTGCATAGAAAAAGGGTATTGATTTTGATGAAATATTTTTTCCTACTGTTAAAATGACTTATGTTCATACTATTTTAAGTATTGTGGCTACTGAAGATTTTCATTTAGAGCAACTTGATGTTAAAACAACCTTTCTCAATGGTGATTTGGAAGAAAAAATATATATGGAACAACCACAAGGATTTGAGGTCAAAGGTAAGGAGAAACTTGTGTGTAGATTGAAAAAAAGTCTATATGGATTGAAACAAGAACCTCGGCAATGGTATATTAAATTTGATAGTTTTATGGTTGAGCAAGGCTACAGTTGGTGTAATTCAGACAATTGTGTTTATTTTAAGAGGTTAGATGATGATAGATACCTTATATTGTGTTTATATGTTGATGATATGCTTGTAGCGGGGTCTAAAATGGATCACATAAGGGAATTAAAACAAAAGTTAGCAAATTCATTTTCTCTAAAGGATTTGGGGGCAGAAAAAAAATCCTTGGTATGAAGATTACAAGAGATAGGAAAAATAGAAAATTGTTTTTATCTCACGCTAATTATGTTGAAAATGTGTTAAAAATATTTCATATGGAGAATGCAAAAGTTGTCAGCACACCTTTTCCCAGTCATGTTAAATTGACTAAGGATATGTGTCCAAAGACAAAGGAGGAGGAAGAAAAAATGTCCAAGGTACCATATGCTTCAAATGTAGGTAGTTTAATGTATGCCATGGTATGCACAATACCATATATTTCACATGTTGTAGGAGTTGTTAGCAAGTATATGAGTCATCCCGGTGTTGAGCATTGAAATGCAATAAAATGGATTATTAGGTACTTGAGAGGTACATCAAATAAATTTTTATGTTTTTGGGGCTCTAATAATAATTTAAAAGGCCATGTTTACTCAAATTTAGTAGGGGATGTTGGTACCAGGTAGAGTACCATAGGTTATGTAATTATAGTTGGTGGGACAACAGTGAGTTGGATTTCTCGGTTGCAAAAGGTGGTTGATTTATCCACCACAGAGGAAAATTATGTTGTTACAACAGAGGTGGAAAAGGAGATGATGTGGCTACAAATTTTCATGGAAGAGTTGGGAAAATAGTAGGCCAAAAATTACTTGTTTATAGACAATTAGAGTGCTATACATCTTGCAAAGAATTATGCCTTGCACTCTAAAACAAAACACATACAATTGATATATATCATTTCATTCGGTCAGCATTGGAGGGTGGCCAAGTCAAGCTGGACAAGATACATATAGATTCCAATTGAATGAATATATCTGTGAAGGCAGTGACAAGGGAGAAGTTGAGCTCCTCTTCAGCTTCTGTTGGCCTTCAAGGTTCAATTTAGGTATAATAGAGCAGTAGGGTCCAAGGTACTTATTTCTAGTGGGAGCTATGAGTACAACAGTTTCATCCAAGATCAGTCTCCAAGTGGGAGATTATGTTGGTGTGGAGCCTGATCATTCTCCAAGTGGGAGATTGTTGGTATGTGGCGACTAATTGTGCTATACTATACACCCGGCATGTATCACAATTTATTTCCTGTGTTTTTTGCAGTCACTGAAAAAGGAAAAATCAACGAAAAAGAAAGAAAACAACTTTGTAAAAACCCTAATTCTGGAAGCTTCCAAAAAGCTTGTTATAGGGGGTTGGGATGGGGGTTATAGTATGTAGAAAAAGGTGATTATTTGTGAGATTGTAATAAGTTTTACACTAGATTATAAAATCATTGGATGGTTGCGGTTTTGTGGATGTAGCCTAGATTGGGTGAACCACGTTAAATTTTTGTGTTGTCTTCTTTCTACTATAATTTTCTATGTGATTTATTTCTCTGTTTTATTGTTCAAATCTACATTTATTGTGTTGTCTTGTTTTTGCTATAATTTTTTGTGTGATTTATTTCTCTATTTTATTGATCAAATACACATTTAACTCTTAGATATATGCTTCTAACCCTAACAGTATTGGATTGGATAGGTGCATTGGATAAGTACTTTGAGTACAAGAAGGTTGCTAATGATTAAAATGTAAAGTTTTCAAAAACAAAATTGAAAGGACCTGCTCTTACATGGTGGAATTATGTTCAAGAAGAAAGAGTGAAGAAGGGGAAAACAATAAATAGTTCATGGGATAGGATGGTGTTTAAGATCAAGAGTCAATTTTTTCTAGGAGACCATGCTATACAAACTTTCAAGAAGTTGCAAATTTTAAAGTAGAAGGATAATGATTTCATGGCCTACACTAAATAATTTCACAAGTTGAGCATTAGGGCTAGTCATGTTTAAGATGAGAATGAAAAGATAGCAAGGTATATGTGTGGGATAAGATTTCAAATTCAAGATGAATTAAGTTTGGCTACTCTAAGGATGGTTGAAGAATGTTTTTCAATTGGCTACTAGGGCAGAATAGAAACTAAAAAGAAGGCAAGAAAGACAAGGAAGAGGCAGAGGAAACACTAGTAGGGGAAGAGGTACAAGACAGTCCTATAAAGACCAAGAAGATGCAAGTAAAAGTAAAGACCAAGTGGTTGATCAAAGAGGTGGATTTAGAGGCTTCAGAGGAAGATTTGGTGGAGGTAGAGGTTCAAGTTCATTTTCACAAAGGTGTTATCATTGCAATAAGTTTGGTCATCAATCATGGAAGTTTCCAGATAAACTAGCTTCTACTTCAAGGGGTGGTGATAAAAGGGTTTAGTTGGTGCAAGAGGATGATTGTAAAAGTGTAAATTCTCCTAATTAGCTTGCTGCTCTAGAAGTTGGGGAATCCTTGATGGTGAAAAGAAAACTACTTAAAGTATCCAAGGAGAAATAATCAACATGAAGGAGAGCACTATTCACGACCACCTACAAGTGTAACAGAAAGGTATGCAAATTTGTAGATTCAGGGAGTACTGATAATATGGAGTCAATAGAAATGGTTGATAAACTGAAATTGGAAAAGGTTCCTCATGAAACACCTTATAAAGTGTCTTGGGTGAATGATGATCATTCTATTTTGGTTAATGAGAAAGCTTGGGTTGTGTTTAACATTCGTGGATATAAGGAAAAAATATTTTGTGATTCCTATGGATTGTTGCCATTTGTTGCTTGGAAGACCATGGCAATTTCATAAGCATGCAATTTATGATGGTAGAAATAATGCTTATCAAATTGAAAATGATGGAAACACTTTTACATTAACTCCATTACAAGAAGATGTTAAGGAGAAAACCAATGCAACTACTATGATAATGTTGGGAAGGAAAGAGTTTGTGAAAATAGACAAAGAAAAGAAGATGGTTGTTGTAGCCACTTCAAGGCTTGAAGATACTAAGATGGAAGAGGTGAAGAGTAATTTGACTTTGATGGAAAAAGATGATGGTTTGGTGTCCAAATCAGATAAAGAGAAGGTCAAGGATGAATTGATTGTGGTAGTCCAAGATGGGTTAGAAACACATGTTGAGATTATGATAGGGACAATGCTTTGTTCAGTGATTGTAAAGGAGGCTAGTGGGAAATCAAATTTTGTCACTACAAAGGTTTGTAAACATGATAGAATAGAGGTACTAGGGGAAAAAAATATGAGAGAAGAGATGAAGTCAAAAGGTGAAGTGAGTAAAGGTGAGTGGCAAGGCCAAAAGGGCAAGTACAAGTATGCTTCAAGAGTGAAGGAAAGGACAGGTCAAGACAAGGCTGGTATATGTATGTTGATAGGTGTTCAAGAAAGTTCAACATCAGTTTCAAATGAAAAGAAGGTCAAACAACATACAACATGTTAGCTTGTCAAGATGGAACAAAATCTATGTGGCAACAAGTTCAACAATGCAAAGAATGATAGAAATATTCAATATCTAATCCAGTGGAAAGGATTACCAAGTTAAAGGGCATTCAAAGACTAGAGAAATAAAGAGATCAAGCATAATTTTGTGTTGCAGTAAAACAGTTCTCAAGGGACTTGAGTTATTTTCGGTCTAGGTGTATTGTGTAGGGGTACCATGTCAAAGCATGTAAATATGGTCAATTGAGGTCTTTTTTTTTTGTTGGTTTTTTGAGTTCTTTTTCATCCAATAAGGTCATAATAGATCATTCTTGATGTAATTTGAGTCAAATGGGATCCACTTTGTAAAAGGTGTAAAATCTTGTAAAAGTTGTCAAAATGCAAAGTTGCAAAATTGCAAAAAAATGTAAAAGGTTGAATCCCAATGGTCAAGAAGTTCAAATGTTGGTTTGTGTTATTTGGGTTGGTTTTTTTTTTATGTGTTGGGTTCAAATAAGCTTCAAAATCTTTGAGATAGTCTTCTGGTGTTCATTTTTTTGAAGAAATCATCAAAAACTCTCATTTTCTATTTATTCTCAATTAAAATTGCTGCTACAAGATACAATACAGTTTCATACTAATTATTTTTTATCCATGGTGTCATGAAATTGGTAGATATATGTACTAAATCAATTTTGGAACTAGTTGGAGGTGATTTCATAAAGGATCAAAGCTTTTATTGTCATTTTACTAGTAACGGGTTTGAAAACCCTGTTTTGAGGGTTTGAAGGTTAAAAAAGTGCATGGTTGACCCATTCCACCAGTAGAATAGCTTGTAATTTGGTGGAATGCGTACATTAGGGTAGGGTTAAATGTTAAAGTATGTTTTAGGAGTAGGGAGTAAGGTTTGAGGCCGTTTTGATGTTGCCCTAGTTATAAATTCATGGTTTTTTTGGCTTAATAGCGATGGTTAAGAGTTGTAGTTTTCCTAAAACACATTGATAACGGATGGGAGATGGTTTGGAGAGCATGTACAGACCTTGTGTAAGGATAAATAGTGATTACAGAATGTAGTTTCAATAAACCCTCATTGTAAAAGCATGAATTGGCCTAAAATAAGGGTTTGGTGATTTGGTGAACTAGTAGTTGTTTCCCTTGATAAAAATTGTTGATTCAGACCTCTTGAAACCTGGTTGAGGCTTTGCAATAGATATTTGTGTCTAGAATAAGGTTGAGGTTGGTGTTACATTTTAAAATAGGGCTAATTGAGCCACTATCCAGCGTAGCAGTCCTATTTTGAAGGTGAAGGTCTGAAACAACAATAGGCACAAGTTAGGTATGTTGAAGTATGGCATAAAGGGTGTCTAAAATGATGAATAGTTTGTGGGTTTGAGGAGTATTTTGTAAGATATGTTTAATTTTCACTAGTTGGAATACTACAAGGAAATGGGGGTGAATGGTGAGTAGGACTCCAAATTGGGGATTTTGTGATTGAAGGATTGTTGAAATCTGATTTAGTTGTGATCATTGGAAGTTTTCCTCTATGCTCTACATCAATTAGTTTGTACGATTTGTAAACCAAGGAAAATTGACAACTCCCCTAACATTTACATCTCAAATTCATCTAGCATATGTGTAGAAAATATTTTACACATTTTATCATTGCTAGGTCTGAATATGATGTAATCTACATATACAACAACAATGATGATGTACTCACCTTTTGATATGAAATACAAGTTACTTTCTAGACATCCCTTTTTGAATCCTTGTTGCTAAAGATATTTGTCCAATATGGAATACCGTGTTCTTGGTGCTTGCTTCAGACCATACAATGCTTTCCTTAATCTACAAACATAATCCTCTTCTTCTAATAGATAGAAACCTTATGCATATTCAATGTAGACTTCCTCTTCAAGATTTCCATTCAAAAATGTAGATTGAACATCTATTCGATACACTTTAAATCCTTTATAAACTGAAAATGCAAGAAACATTATAATTTCTTCTAATCTTGCCACTGGTGCAAATGTTTCTTCAAAATCAATTCCTTCAACTTGTGCATATCCCTTGCACACTAGTATTGCTTTATTCCTTACCACATATCCTTCTTCATTGAGCTTGTTTCTAAATACCCATTTAGTGTCAATTACATTTTTGCTTGGTGGTCTAGGATTCAATTCCCATGTATTATTCCTCTCAATTTGATTAAGCTCCTCTTCCATGGCTTTTATCCAACTCTCATCCCTACTAGCCTTAATGAATCTCTCTGGTTCAATTTGAGACAAGAGAGAAAATTTTACTTGTTCGTTATTCTTTTCAAGCCTTCTCTTGGTTTGAACTCCATTTTTGTCACCAATAGTTTGATCTATTGGATGATATTTTTGTACATATTTTCTAAGGGATCGTTCAATTTCTTCTTCATTTTCTTCTTCTTGTTCTTCTTGTTCAACTATTGCACCTACATCATCATCTTCTGATTCATCTTCAAAATTATTTTTTCTTGACTTATCATGACTCAAATTATCAAACTTAACATTGATGATTTCCACAATTTTGTGTGGCCTCTTGTTGTAACACTTGTATTCCTTTCTTTAGGTGGAATATCCTAAAATATTCCTTCATAACATCTTGAATCAAATATTTCCAAGTTCTAATACTCTCTATTTATGTAGCATTTTCTATCAAAAACCTTGGAATACTTGACAAATGTGGGTTTTCCATACCACAGTTCAAATGGAGTCTTCCCACAATTTTCTCTTAGAAGAGCTCTATTTTGAATGTACACAATAGTGTGAACTACTCTCCAAAAAGTATCTATCAACTTGGTCTCACTCAACATTTCTCTAGACATATCTTTAACTATTTTGATCCTTCTTTCAACCACTCCATTTTATTGTGTAGTTCTTGGTGCAGAGTATTGCCTCTTGATTCCATGGTTTTCACAATATTCACTAAATTCCCTTGATGTAAATTCTCCACCTCTATTTGATCTTAAGCATTTAATTTTTCTTTTGGTTTCCTTCTCAACCATTTTCCTTTTTATTTTTAACTTCTCAAATGCCTTAGCCTTCTCCTTTAGGAAGGTTACCCATGTCATTCTAGTATAACCATCAATTATTAGTATAAAATATCCCTCACCTTCCAATCCTCTTGTCCTTGTAGGACCACACAGATCAGTATAAACTATTTTCAATGGTTTGGGGTTGAATAACCCTTTGTTGGAAACTTAAACCTTGTTTTCTTTCCTTGTTGGCATCCTTTGCAAGTAGTGTTTGCAGGCTTGGTTATTTTAGGAAACTTTCTAAGTAGCCCTTTTGAGCTTATTTTGACCAGATTGTCAAAATTAGCATGCCCCAATCTTCTATGCCACAACCAACTCTCATTTTCTTGGCTTGTTATAAAAATTTGGCCTTTTACTTCACAAAGATTGTAGATATTGCTATTAGTTCTTACTCCATTCTTTCTTGTTTTGCAGCCTTCAGAATTAAATTCAATTTTGTAATGATTGTCACACATCTAGATAACACTTAGAAGGCTATGTTTCAACCCTTCAACATAAAGGACATATTTTGTCTTATTCTTCCCATCTATGCTCAAGATTTCGTTACCATGAATCTTTATGTTGGAAAATGTGCCTCAATCTCACAGGCTGAATCCTCTAAGAAAGCATGGTCGCTGTGACATTCATGGTATCTGGCCAACTGACAGTTCAATAATCTTGTGTTTTTCTCATGTCGCTATGACTTTTTTTCTGTCTTGCCGAATGGACCTATCACTATGACTTGGTGCATTCGTTGTAACCCTTTGCAGAGTGGAAATGTCTCGGCGATAGAAGGGTTTTTTATCGGGTGCTTAGCAGATGTTGGTGTAACCTATTTGCTTCGATATGAAGTCTTAGCGATGGAGGATTGTCTCACCAATATGTTTTCTCCTGAAGCCATCGAGGTAACTCAAGTGTGTCGGTATGTGGTCCTAGCGATAGGGAGATGTCTCACTGATTGTAGTCATCAGGGTGACTTGAACATTCGGGAAGATCTCTTGGCGATTGGGAGATGTCTGGCCAACTGAATACACTTAGAGTAAGTCAAAGGATTCACTATGAAGTCTTGGCGATATGTAAAGTCTTGCTGACATTGCTTGTGGTCATTAGGGAAACTCATATGTATCAGAATGATGTCTCAGAAATGATATGAAGTCTTGCTGATATCGGCATGAGCTTTGGTCTGACTAGCCAATGTGGAAATCGACATGACTTGTTCCTATTGGCATGTAGTCTTGGCGACTAGGAGATGTCTCTCTGATTGGAGTCACTTTTATGACTTGAAGGCTTTCCTATGAAGTCTTGGCAATGGGAATTTGTCTCACTAATGGTGTGGGATGCATTCGGTATGACTCTTGGTGAAAGGTGAGCTCGGGGTAACTTGGAGACTTCGGTGTGAAGTCTTGGTGATAGGTGTTGGTCTCACTGATGGGGATGCAACTGAAGTCATCAGTGTAGCTCTCCGCCCCCAGTGAAAGGTCTTGGTGAGGTCAAAATTCTTGCCAACTTGGCAAGACATGGGCGCTCAGTATGTGGTCTCAGCGAAAGACATAAGTCTTGCCAACTGGTGAATGCAGTGCTCGGGGTGACTTAAGACCTCGGTATAAGGTCTTGGCGAAGACAATAAGTCTTTCCGACTCTTGAATGTGTTCGGTATGACTCCTAAGCTCGGTGTCTTAGTGAAGATGGAATGTCTGGCCGATAGGAGACTTCAGAGTAACATGGAGGCATTGGTATTATCTCTTGGTGAAGAGCGATTGTCTTGCCAATGGGAAACTTGATATCGGTATGACTCTTGGTGACTATTTGCATTTCGGTATGACTTGAAGACTCGATGTGAACTCTTGGTGATAGTGATAGTCTCACCGATGTGCTTGTTGAGGTCGATGTAACTTGTAAGCTCGATGGAACCTCTTTTCGATGGAGAGGACTCTTGGCAACAATGTGTAATCAGGTGTTGTGGCATCGGGGAGACACTTCTAGTGTCTCATCGACATGCGACACAAGTTGATCATTGTTGACCAAGTGAAGACTATCCAACGTGGTATGATGTGGACCAATCTAAGAATATGATGTGAACTGTTGTGACCGTTTCTATGTGGAAGGGAAAAATCTACACGAGGAAATGGAAACATCTACATTTCGATAAGGATGCTGAGCTGGAGATTGCTGTTTGGAAATTTATGATCTTGAACCAATTCACAGAGCCGTATGAGAAAGAATGTACATGAATGCATTGGACATTCTATAGTGAATGATGCTGATGGGCTAATAACCCAAGGAGCTGAAGAGCCAAGAGCAAGAGAGAGAATGATAGAGTGAGGACTAAGTGGCTGGCCGAAAGGCTGAAGCCATGAGGTCGAAGCAGAGGAAGAGAAAGGCAATGTTATGCTGGAATCTCTCTTGATCTCTCTAGGGGTGTTTGCTACTAGTTGTATCTAGATCAACAAGATGTAATCTCTGAAAAGGCTAAGAGCCTAAAATTTTATTGTAACCGATTTTTTGCTAAATAATACAATGGCTCAATCTTTGGAGTGTGGGGTTTTTTATCTGAAAGGATTTTCCCCACATAAATCTTTGTGTTCTATTTTTCTGTTTTATCTTTCATCTATGTTGTTGCTTGCTGTTGAATTCACATATGTTTTTCTCAGAAGGATCAATGTGGGAAATAACTGTGTCTATTTCCACTTTAGGACATAGTTGAACGTGTCTTTGAGGTAACCTAATCGAAATGAAAGTTATTGAAGGCACTACTGTATGGATTTTTCACTAGACACGCTCCCTAGATTTCCTTACAAGTGGTATCAAAGCCTTGTTTTGGTTGTTGGTTCTGGATATTTCTCCTGTGAATATTTCTTAGCTTGATGGGCTGGAAGAAATCTGTAGGAATGGACTGATGGATTGATCCTTTGATGAGTGGAAGCCTTGTGGTATTCTGAGATAGCATGTAGTTTGAAGGATGGTCAAGATGGAAAAAGGAGTTGATCATTGTGATATGTGTCTCCTAGCTGGTAGAGGTTTAACCTTGAAGTATGAGGTGGATTTTTTAGAGTGCTTATGCTAGGTGGTGGTTCCTGGTGTCTGGAAGGCATTGTTTCTTGTTAACCTCGAATGCTTGAAGGCTATGAAGTTAATCATTAGATGATTTGCAGTCTTCTGAAATAGCCTTTCTCTCTATCTCAGATGCATGTACATGTTGGTGGTTTAGAGTTGGCCTGAAAGGGGTTTGGATTCTCTTGAACTGTTGTTTCCTTTCTAAGGATGTTTTGTACTTGCATGGCTTTGTGGTTTTGCAAGTTTTACATGGTTAAGCAAAAACTTGTGATCATGTGGAGTTGTTGTTAAGCTATTGTCTAGGCATTGGCCTTTTTGGGGTGTTCCTGGATGAGATAGTTGCAGGTCTGCATGCATGCTTGGTGCATGGTTTGAGGAGGTATGTTTTCTTCTCTGCATGGGAGTGTTGGTAAGTGATTTGTCACTCAGCATTCTTGTGGTGGTGTTCCTTGATTATGGTGCTCGTTGTGGACATGTTTGGTAAGTTAGATCCGGTGTGATCTAGTGTTTGAGTCATGTTGTCTACGTGGTTATTCTATTTGATATCTCAGTGATGTAGTTTCCAATGCAATGATTGGTTTTCACGTTTCTGTTGAATGGATCTACGGGTTGTGCAATGTTGTGGGCTATCTTTCCCTACATGTTTCCTATGAGACAACTCGGATGTGGATTGTCTATATCCACGAGGTTGATTCATTGTTGGTACAAACTTGTTAGTTGGCCTTGTCTGTGGTCACTTATGCATTGGTGTTTTCTTTGAGATGAGAGGATGGATACTATTGAGTGCCTGAATAGTTGGTTATGGGGACCTGTAGCAGGTGGTCATGATGCTTGGAGAGCTTAGATGTCACATTTTAGTGGGAGCTCTAACAGTGACTGTGGGTTCATCACATGGTGGTGATTGGTCTTCTTTAGTATTGCAGAAGGGTTCTTGTGCTTTTGCATGGACATTATTTGAAGATGTGCAACATCTTGGAACCATGGAAGATGCTTGGAGTCTTTGGCTAAGGTGTTGGTGGTGTTTGACAGGTGATGTTATTTTTTGAGTCTATTTGCTTATGTCATGGTATACTCTTGCTTGTACACTAGAGTTTTGGCATTATGCATTGTACTTGAGACAATGGAAAAGTCACCTGAAGCATGGGATCTCCTATGGGGATGTGTAGATCATGATGTCATGATAAGTTCCTGATTCAGCTAATTGGAACTTTGACAGTAGTCTGGAAATTATGTGTATTGAGTGCTTTGATTACTTGCTTGATACTTCGTGTTAATGCAGTAATGCAGTTGAAGTTTAGCATGAGATGATCAGTTGATAGTACTCATGGATACATGAAGAATAAGGTGAGGTTGTTTTTCTCATATGAGAGATGTGTTGCTACTTGTTACTTTTGTTAAAATTGTTCAGCAGAAAGTCCGAGAAGCCTTCACCTTGGTTGAATGTGAGTTCAATAAGAGACCTATGAGGAGATTTCTCTTGGATTAGTCATGATGACTTGCATATCCTGAAAGGATTATTCTCGTTCCCACTCTTGGTCTACTCAACAACTTATCTCAAAGGTTTTTGGCCCATTATATTTTTCAGATGTGTTTTATTAAGTTTACTTTCATGATATGGATCTTGAATTACTGTTTAATGATTTTGGAAGATTCATAGTGAAAGTTCTATAGTTTCTTTAATCTCCTTGTTACTAATGAGAATTGGTAGGAGATGTTGTATGGGCCGATTTCCTAAAATGGGGAATGAACTAGCTTGATCTTCTTAGAGATGCTTACATCCATCTTGTTTGTTAAATTGGTTTGATCTTGGTGATTGAATGGATGGATGTTGTCAAGGTTTCCTTATGGGATGTGAAGAAGATCATTCCTGACAAAGTTGGCTATTAGAAGTGTACGTAGAAGGATGTTCTATAGGAAGATGATGTGCAGTGTTTCTCTCTATGGTCGTGAAGGTTTTTGGTGAGAGTTCTTGTGGTAGGTTGTTGCAAGTTGTGCATATCATTGTGGATATTTCCTTGGTACTACATGGTTACTTTTTCTATGTGCTGGTATTGGTAGACTTGTTGATGCCTTTGATATTTTAGATCTGGATTACTCTGGCAGTGGGAGTTCCTGTATGTGTCTTGTCTTCTTCAACTGGTTGACACTAGAACTTGTATTTGATGTTAATGGATTAGTAGAAGTTTACTAATGTTGATACCTATGAGGTATGTAAGATTGGATGGTATAGCACGAGTTGTGGATGCTATTTTCAGTCACGTGGGTTAATTAATTGGATGGGAGCAATTAGTTTGATTGTTGTTCTAACTGATGTTTTGTATCTTGTTTCTAGATAATGACTTCACTGTTGTGTTTTGTCTAAAGTTTTGAAGTTGATATTGCTTCAGTATAGCATTTGAACACAGTGAAGTGGTAGCAGTATCTTGGTGGTGAGATCACTGGGGTTTTTTTTGCTTGTGTTCATTGGAATGGTGCTTATACACCTTGGCTTTGTATTCTTCTTCCACAGGTGGCATGTTGGAAGACCACAAGATTGTTGCCTAAAGGTGAACATCTTGGATGTTGGAGCTGATTTCTTGATAGAGCATGAGAGCATGTTGAGGTCTATATGGTTTTCTAGATGGTTGTGATCGGTTGCTTTGTTGGTCAGTGAGTTGCAATTGGATACCTGGTCTTTGTTGCAGATTGTCTTGTGGATTGTTATCTGTTGAATCATGTTGATTGGGTGTCTTGAGTATTGAGGAGTTTGAACTAGTGGAGCTAGTGTGATCTTAGTTCTTGGTTGCTTTGAAGGTGCCTGTGTGATCTTTGTCAAGTGGGAGCTTTTTGGAAAACGTGCCTCAATCTCACAGGCTGAATCCTTTGAGAAAGCATGGTCGTTGTGACATTCATGGTGTCTGGCCCACTGATAGTTTAGTAATCTTGTGTTTTTCTCATGTCACTATGAATTTTCTTCTATCTTTCCAAATGGACCTATCGCTATGACTTGGTGCATTCGTTGTAACCCTTTGCAGAGTGGAAATGTCTCGGTGACAGAAGGGTTTGTTATTGGGTGCTTAGCAGATTTTGGTGTGACCTATGGCAACTGGAGTCATCGGTGTAACCTATTTTCTTTGATATGAAGTCTTAGTGATGGAGGGTTGTCTCATCGATATGTTTTCTCCTGGAGCCGTCGGGGTAACTCAAGTGTGTCGGTATGTGGTCCTAGCGACAAGGAGATGTCTCACCGATTGTAGTCATCGGGGTGACTTGAACATTTGGGAAGATCTCTTCATGATTGGGAGATGTCTGGCTGACTAAATACACTTGTAGTAACTCAAAGGCTTCTCTATGAAGTCTTGGTGATATGTAAAGTCTTGTCGACATTGCTCATGGTCATCAGGGAAACTCATATGTATCAGAATGATGTCTCAGTGATGATATGAAGTCTTTCTGATATTGGCATGACCTTTGGTCTATTTGTCCGATGTGGAAATCGGCATGACTTGTTCCTATCAGCATGTAGTCTTGGTGACCAAGAGATGTCTTGCTGATTGGAGTCACCTGTATGACTTGAAGGCTTCGCTATGAAGTCTTGGCAACTAGCATTTGTCTCATCGATGGTGTGGGATGTGTTTGGCATGACTCTTGGTGAAAGGTGAGCTCGAGGTAACCTGGAGACTTTGGCGTGAAGTCTTGGTGATAGGTGTTGGTCTTTCCAACGGCGATGCAACTGAAGTCATCGGTGTAGCTCTTTGCGCCTGGTGAAAGGTCTTGGTGAAGTCAAAAATATTTCTGACTCGACAAGACATGGGCGCTCTGTATGTGGTCTTGGAAAAAGACATAAGTCTTGCCGACTGGTGAATGCAGTGCTCGGCGTGACTTAAGACCTAGGTATAAGGTCTTGGTGAAGACGATAAGTCTCGCCAACTCTTGAATGTGTTCGGTATGACTCCTGAGCTTGGTGTATTAGTGAAGATGGAATGTATGGCCGATAGGAGACTTCGGAGTAACATGGAGGCATTGGTATTATCTCTTAGCGAAGAGCGATTGTCTTGCCAATGGGAAAATTGATATCGGTATGACTCTTGGTGACTATTTGGGTTTCGGTATGACTTAAAGACTTGATGTGAACTCCTGGTGATAGCGATAGTCTCATGGATGTGCTTGTTGAGGTTGATCTAACTTGTAAGCTCGGTGGAACCTCTTGTCCATGGAGAGGACTCTTGGCAACAATGTGTAATCAGGTGTTGTGGCATCGGGGAGACACTTCTAGTGTCTCACCAACATGTGACACAAGCTGATCGCTATTAACCGAGTGAAGACTGTCCAACATGGTATGATGTGGACCAATTTGAGAATAGGATGTGAACCGTTGCGACTGTTTCTATGTGGAAGGGAAAAATCTACACTAGGAAATGGAAACATCTACGTTTCGATAAGGATTCTGAACTGGAGGTTGTTGTTTTGAAAGTTATGATCTTGAACCGATTCACAGAGCCATATGAGAATGAATGTACATGAATGCATTGGACATTCCGTAGTGAATGATGTTGACGGGTTGATAAGCCAAGGAGCTGAAGAGCTAAGAGCGAGAGAGAGAATGATAGAGTGAGGATCGAGTGGTTGGCCGAAAGGCCAAAGCCATGAGGTCGAAGCAGAGGAAGAGAAAGGCAGTGTTATGCTGGAATCTCTCCTGATCTCTTTGGCGGTGTTTGCTACCAATTGTATCTAGATCAATAAGATGTAATCTCTAAAAAAGGCTAAGAGCTTGAAATTGTATTGTAACCGATTTGTTGCTAAATAATACAATGGCTCGATCTTTGGAGTGTGGGGTTTTTTATCTGAAAGGATTTTCCCCATGCAAATCTTTGTGTTCTAGTTTTCTATTTTATCTTTCATCTGTTTTGTTGATTGCTGTTGAATTCACATATGTTTTTTCTCAAAAGGATCAATGTGGGAAATAACTGTGTCTGTTTTCACTTTAGGACATAGTTGAACGTGTCTTTGAGGTAACCTAATCGAAATGAAAGTTACCGAAGGCACTACTGTATGGAGTTTTCACTAGATACGCTCCCTAGATTTCCTTACACTCTATAGTAGTATTATCACCCAACCTTACCAATCCTTCTTTACACTTCTTAAGTTCAATGAATTTTGTTTTGTCTCTAGTAATATGCTTGGAGAAACGTATTCACATTCATATTATTTATCATTGATGTCAAAGGTCATGGAGATAAGGTAGGTTTGGTTCATCATGCAAAGTTATGGTAGGAACAGATGCCAAGGTTCAGTTTACGTTGTTGAGTGTTGGTGCAAAAACAAGGTTTAGTTTGTGATGTTCACATTTCAATTTATCTTTGATCTTCAAGATTATTTAAATTTGTGTTCGTGATATTGCAAGGTGCTATCACAGGTTTGTTTTGGTACAAAGGGTAGAGTGCTTGACATTAGTGTCATAATAGTACTCATGGTGATTGAGATGTCAGAGCATGGTGAAATGACTAAATAAATAGTGGATGCAAAGAGAGGTGTATCGTTAAGAAAAACAATGAAGTGTAAATATGAAGGCAAGGTGACAATGGTAATGTTACATAGTGATTTACAATTCAATTCCTCATACCTTATATTTTGAAGGTGATTTATCATCTTGGATTGAAAGTTGATTAAGTCTCTATCGAAGAATTATACTATTGGCCTAGCAAGTGACTTACTATGATTACATTCTTTTTATCAACCAATGATCAAATTTTAAAGAAGAATTCTATATGTTTTTTATTAAGGCTCTAATTCATAGTATTTGATAAGTTGTAAAGTAGTTACCTCAAAAATAAGGAAGATCATTTATTTGAGATGTTCAGTTTGTTTTTGTTTGAAGTAACGGTCTCTACAATATGAAAGTTGGTTTTGTTCTTTGTAATTTCTTCTATATACACAGGTTTTTGAGATGAATAGGTTGAGAGATGATAGATTTTTTTGAATTCCAATGAAGATGAATAGTTTAGAAAATAAAAATTTGTAAAGTTTTGGATGATGATGGTTTATGAATCAAGTGTATACAGTGAGGGCTTTGTGAGGACTTAAAAATTAGATACACAATGATTCTTGTAGTTTACTATGGGTAGTTCAATAAAAAAATGGGAGAATAGATGCAAGAAGGTGTATAGATGTGAATAGAAGAAAATAGGGGGGTCTCTCTTTTGCTTCTAGGGTTGTGGACCTAAAAGGAGAGAGGCTATTTCCAACCTTTCACTCAAGAACAAATCCTTGAGATTTCAATGTAAAGGAGATTGGCATATGGAAAATGGATTGTCCTAGGGATTGAATGAGATATAATGATGGGTTCACATCCAAGTGTAAACTTGGAAAAGACAATGAAATGGAAAACATAGTGTGATATGAAAACTAATGCTAAATGAACTAGAAAAATGAGAAAAATGTAGTAAAAAGTTATGAGACTGAAAGTGTGCACTTGGAAGATTTAAGAAGATAGAATGGAGGTTTGGATCACTAAATTTGTTGAGGTTAATGCTAACTAGGACTCATTCACCAATCTGGGAAAATCAGTCCAATTTCGGGGAAAATGATCCAAAGTAGGTTTAAGCCAAAAGGGTATCCAAATCTACAAAAACCTCTATCAAGAATATATAGTGGGACTCATTCACTAGTAGTGACAAATTAGTCCACTTCTACTTTCCTAGAAATTTGGGACTAGATTATGCCCCTCTTGGCCTGCTTTGCTCTTCCTGACTGGTTTCCAGATCTGAAACTGCAAAATGCCACCAGTAGGTCTTCTCCAAGCTTCTCCAAGGCTTGATAACAACTTTGACAAATTTAGGGATTTGACAAAAAAAATCCAACTTTTCTTCTTGGCCAATCTATAACCTATTCTAAACTCTCACAATTAAGTGTTGTAATTATGCTTGAAATGGATGCAATGAATGTGGTTCTTGACTCTATGATGTAGGGGAATCAGGTGAAGTCTAGTTTTTATATCTTTTGGTGGTGCTTCTATTTTTATTTTTTCTTCTTTTTGGTGTGTGTATAGGTTGATTTCATGCTCCAAATCATTTTATTTCAATTATTCAAAATTTAAGATTTTTGGTCTTTGGTTTCTCATTGAAGGGAATTTCATTTTTCAAGGTAAAGAAGTTTTAAAAAGAAAAAAAAATTATGTTCATTAAATGTTCAATCAGCCCATATCCCATGTCTAGGATGGGATTCTTTGGCATTTTTAATTTGTAACTCTCATGTCTAAAAAAAGTGAAATTGGTTTATTGGGTGCCCAAATTGGATAGGAGGTGGAGGTGAAGTGGAGTCAAAATTTGGCTTCAATTTTGAAACTGTTTCCAGACAAAAGTAAATGCTTGGAAGTGGAAATCCCATGCACATTTTGGAGGTGTTGGTGAAGTTAATTTATTGATTTGGACGTAATTTCCAAAAATTCCTAGAAGGAGAGAAGTTGTAGATGACAAAAATAAAAGAAAAAGAATGAAGAGTCAAGGAGAAAAGTAGAGACACTCACCAAAAATGTGAAGGGAAGCAAAATTTGATGTTGCATGCCATATTTCCTCATACCTGGAGCTAATCTATGGGATTTTTATTTTGTAATGTTGGTTTGGAATTAGAGGTTTACACAATAAATTGCAAATTAATCCTAATTACAATTTTTCCCTGATCGCAACAGAATTGTGTGACTATGTTGTTTAACAATTGAGATTACAAAATAAATTTATACAACTAATTACTGAAATGTTGTAATTAGAACTCAAATAGCAAATTGAAAAATAAACTGAAATGAAATAAGACAGGAGATAGAAGAAGAATGAGACAACTAATAGAAAGATCAAACTCAGGTTGATAACAGAGTTGATCTTTCAAAGGACTACATCTCTGGGTCCACTTCTCAATGTTGCACCACTTTCATTAATATTTCCAAGCACCTAGAAATTACTTCTTATAATATTCAAGCTTAAAAAAAAAAATTGCACAAAATTCCTCACAATCTCACTTTTACAATTTTAGTGTATAATAACACCTAATTCTTCTCCTCCAAAAATTCTCACACTGGAATTATTTCTCCAAGAAAAATTGTCTCCTACAAGCCAAAGCACACCCCTTTATCTACCAATTTATTTTCTAATATGGGCTAAAACCATATTAATTTGCAAATATACCTATATCTCCTATTTACATATGTAAATCTTTCAAAATCCCCAATTACAACAATAAATCACCTAAAACTAATAAACCTATTTAAATAAATGGCCCTTATAATTTTGGGCTTACAAAATAATATTAAAAGGCCCTTTTAAAATCCCTTTTAAAATTTATGACAATCTTTTTAATATTTAATTCAGCCCTTAATTTATCATGTTTCTAGGATAAAAAGATGTCAAACTATAAATTAGGGATTATAAGAGATTTAATTTGTTATTATTGTGTTTTAAATTTTTAAAGGATAATAAATCCCTTAAAATCCTCCAAAAATCTTTAAAAATCTTCTAAAAGCCTTTTAAATAGCCCTTTTAAATCTTCATTTTATCAAGCTTTCAAAATATTAAAGGGTTGGCTCTCTTAAATATTAGGGGATATTTTCCATTTATCAATATATTAACCCCTTAATATTTTTAAATAGCTTTTCTAAAAGGGTTTATCTCTTTTAAATAGGGATTATCCTTTAAATTATGGGTAAAGTGTTATTGATTTAATATTTTATTCTTAAACTCCTTTTAAAAAAGTGTGTAGGGCTTGACATGTGCACCCACCTTTTTGGGGTGGCGGCCCCACCCACTTTTATCACATGCAAGCCTTAAATGAAAGCTTTTAAAAGATATGCCTCCCTTTAAAATTGTGCAACCAGACATGGTATAGTGGTGAAGAATGAAATTAGGTGAGGTGAGGTTGGGGGTTCGAATCCCCAACCTATATTTTGCTCTAATTAAACCAAACACATGGGGAGAGGAGTCCACGTGGTAGTTTTCTAATTGTGTCACTTTGACATGTGTCAAAATATGAATGGTGCCATGTGTCAAAGTCCCATTTGCTAATGATAACATCACCTGCCATGATGACAAAGGTTCTAACTAGACTGACATGTCACCACCTGCCACGTCACATGCTGATGTCATCATTTTGACTAGTCAACTCCTTTTGTCTACAAACTATGACCGACTTTATTTTGCTCATACAAACTCCCTTTTTGAAACCGAATATAGTTTTGGAATCAACGTGACGAGCTCTACAAATTGGTGTCATTTCTGCCTCATTTTGAGACAATCAATTTTCTACCTTTTTTTCGGCCCCCCAATTTGCCTATTTGACCAAACCTTTGACTGCACATAATTTCTGCATATAGACTTCTTTTGAGCCCATTCAAGTTGAGTCAGGACTGTGTCGACGAGCTCTACGCGATGATGCTAGTTTTCATGAGATTCTAAGACTATGAAAATTTTAAGTTTTTTGGATCTACCTAGATCATTCATCCCAATTGAGAAGCTTTTGGACCTCCAAAAGGTCTGTTTTATGTACAATTTGAGCTAGGGCAATGTCACCCCACTTTTTTCCAGTATCATTAGTCCTTCCTACTGAAATTTTGAGTATTTGACCTATCATAAACACAAAGAAATATGAGATAACTTTGTTGATACAATCAACTACATGTTCATCAATATTCACTGTCACATTCATCATCCACATAGAAATAACTAGAAGAATAACAAGCAACAGTACTGAATACACTAATGTGAAAGAAATAGTATCAACATTCTGGATCTCCTGAATAGGAACATTATTAGAATATGAAACATTCAAACCCTCTTTTACCATCTCTGGCTAAAGCCCTATCTCTACTTGCAACTAATATTGACATTGTGTTGTCTATGAAACCTTATCATGATTCAAATCTTCATGGTTAGTATCACTAGCTGTTACAAACATAAGGGTTAATTTATTGCTTGTATTTACAATCATATTCATATGCCCCATGTTTACAATAGATCTATCATTCTGTTGTACCCCAAAATTAAAATTTTTGTTACACTTAGACATTTTTAAGAAATGAGTAAAAGTTTTGTTAAAACAGTCAAAAAGGTCAAAATTTGGGTGTGTAGGTCTTGCATGAAGGGTAAAATCATGAATATTTCAAAATATGACAATCTAGGTCTACTCAAAGTGACCTAATCTACAAAACCCATATCTCAGTTTTTCATCCCTACTTTTTAGGAAACTTGCTATTTTAGAAATTTTCTAAAAATAGTAACTTTTTCTAGGTTTTTTTGGGTTTCTTTTGAAATGGATACTAGCAAAAATTTCTAAAAATAGAAATTTGGTTTGTTATGGTTCAAACTAATTTTGATTGGCTCAAAATACTTCCATATCAAGCTGGTGCAGTCAGAAAATCAAAAAGATCAGTTTTACCCTAGGTAGTGGGTCTATTCTGCTTTTTCAGAAGCATATCAGGAGCTCTGAGGTCATCAATGGAGATTAGTCAGTTGCCAAGCATCAGATTCAACACTCAAAGCATTTAATAGAAGGTGAGTTGGTAAACAAGCATGAAGAACAAAGAAAGAGGGTGAAAACTATGAAAAATATTCTAATACTACTTGTCATGGGTGCCCCTAAAGAGAATGGGCACCCATCTTTTTACGGCATTAAATGTTGAAATTAGGGCTTGAGCCTCCAATCAAAGTTGCTCAATTTTCTTCTTGCTCTGTGATGAATCCAATGGTGTAGTCATCAAATTAACCAATCATTTGGGATTCGAGGCTGAAGAGGGAGGATCCAAACAAAAGTCAAAATGAAAAAGAATGAAAATCACCAAAATTTGACTAAGTCTGGGAATTTTGAGCACCCTTGGTGAAGAAGGGCACCCATATTTTTAAGGTTCCAAATCTAGTAGTTAGGGTTTGCTAAAATACTCAATCTCTTCAGATTTTAGTCGGCTTTGCAAGAGACATCTTCGTTAGGGTATCCAACTGGTCATTCTTTGACAAATCTAGATCAAAGTTGAGGGTATAGAATGAAGGTTTCAAACTCTGAAAGTTGAAAATCAAGAAAATGGCTAAGTCTGGAGGGTTTGGGCACCCTAGAAGGAAATAGGCACCCTTGATTTTGAGGGCTTAAATAGGTAAATTTTCTAGTAGAACGTCTAGCATGATTTCTTCAGATTTGATTAGGCTTTCCAACAAGCTATCCAACTCATCAATCCGAGATGGTAGTTGTTAGATGCAAAAGGCTGAACAGAGAGTTTGACAAGAGTGAAATTTTAGAATTCAAAAGCAAAGGTAAAATTCATGGAAAATATTCTAAGCATAGTGGAGTTGGGTGCCCCCAACCAAGAAGGGTGCCCAAGCTTTTGAAGGCCCAAATTCAACTTTCTATAGATATGATTCTGAGAAGACCCCTCTCAAAATCTAATCAGCTTCACGATGAGTCTAGCCGTCAGCCAATCTGAGCTCCAGATGACTAGATCAGGTGAGATCATCTATAGAAGTGAAAGGATGAAGAAAGTGAAAAATGGCTAAGTCTGCTTAACTTGGGCACCCCTGGAGAGAAAGGGTGCCCAAGATTTTGAGCCCTGAGATGTTAGAATTTGCAGATATGGCTTCTAAGATCAATTCATTAGTTTTTGTTGAGCTATCCAATGGAGCTAATGGTCAGTCGATCAGATCAACATAGCTCCCATAATCAGGATTTCATCAGAAGATCAAAGGGAAAAGGAAGAACTTGAAAATCATAAAAATGGCTAACACTGTGAAAGTTCGGAGCCCCTGGAAGAAATAGGTTCCCATGAATTTGAAGGTCAAAATGAAGTTTTCCATCAAAAGCACCCCCAGAACAATCTTCTCAAAAATAGTTAGGCTATGCGATGGATCATCTAGCTCATTCATCAGATCAATCTAGAAGCCAAAAATCAGAGTCAAAGTAGGGGGTCAAAATGGTGAAATTTTGAAAAAACTCAAAAAATGACTAACACTAGGTGAAGTAGGTGCCCCTAGCCAATAAGGGTGCCCAAATTTCCATGCCTTAGTGAAATTTGCAAGATTTTCAAAAAACTTCAAAATTGCAAGAAGATGAGGACGTCCAAGTTCATTGAATAGCTGATTTTAGGGTTTTGAAGATAAAAGAAAAAGAAAGCAAACCTAATTCAAACCCTAAGTCTATTTAACACCTCTCTTCAATGTAATTTTCATTATTTTTTAAGGTAGCACTCAAAGGAGAAAGTTGGAGCAGGAAGTTTGAAGTGATATTTCAAGATTCAAGAACTCAAGTTTTCTGATTCTTCATTAAATTTTTCAAACTAGCAGCATAAGGCCTTGCTTTTTCAAACTTTTTTCATCTAGAAGATCAATTTTTTCAAGAAGGCCAATATTTTCAAATTTTCAGCCATATGGGTCTTGTCATCTCATTCTTCTAAAGAAATTTTCAAGAAATTCATCAAGTTGCAGCAGCTGCTTTTTGCTTTGCATGATAGTGAAATCCTCAGTGCATTTAATTTTTAATCATTTGGGTCCTCTCAAATCAATCTTCTGAAGAAAACCCATATCACAGCTTTTTTTCAAGAAAATTTCAAATTCTAGGGTTGGCTACTTTTCGATCAACCATCAGCATTTTTCAAATCTAATCAATTGGGTCCATTTCTAATTGCATTTTGAACAAAACCTAGGTGCCAGCTATTTTCGTGAAAAAACTGAAGAAATTAAGGTTTGCTGCTTTTTCAGTCTAGATTCAAAATTTTCAAAAAAGGATGATCTAGGCTGTCTTGCAATGAAATTTTGAGCAAAACCCATATCTTAGAAAAAATTTAAAAAATTTTCTGTTGGAGGAAGAAAATCAGCATTCTAAAAATAGTAAGTTGCTCAAAACTTGTCTGAACCTAGGCAATTTTACAATCATTCTTCAAGGTTTTCAAAATGGAGTACACTCCCAATGATTTCAAGAACAAATCATCTCTCTACCATGATTTCATCAAAACAGCTAAGATGGACTTACATCATATCAAGCAGGTGTTTGATCTATAGGATTTGGAGAGAGCAGGCAACACTACCATCAAAAACCTAGGACACTTTGGACTCCTCAAAGTAGTGTCTATTCCTATATCAGTTCAGAGCCTTGAGTTTGTAATCGCTTGCATCAAGCATTACAACCTGGATACAAGGGAGATCCAGTCAGTTGATGGTAGATTGATTTGGCATTTGAAACCTGATGTGATTGAGAAATACTTTTCCATTCCCTCTTGGCCTGAAAGTGTCACTATCTCAAAGGGTGAATGTGAAAGGATGTGGGAAATGCACAAAGACAAATATAGCAAGAAGATTGCACAAAGGTGGATGAAGGAGAAGAATAAGACTCTGCCTAAGAATGTCGAGCTAGATGAAGTGCAAGCTCAATTTCAAAGTGTTGTTCGTAGCCATGATAGCAACAATACAGTTGGTGGCAGAATGAACCACCTTGCCATGATGTCAGACAGATTTGAAAAAGTGGCCAATGAGGTCGAAGATTTCCTAAGATCAATTGCAAATGGAGAAGATATCTTGGAAAACCACAAATTTTTCTATTGATGGAATAGATGCACTGAACCGGGACACAGTTTCTTGCTTTTTAGCGGATGTGATTGAGATTTGAAATAGCTTTCATCTAGAAGCTTTCTTTCTGCTTTCTTTCTATTCTTGGAGCAATTCTTATCCATTTTTTGAAGAAGAGAAAGAAGATAAATGTAATAGTTGGTGTTTCCTACTTTTTTTGCTTTCTTAGGTGTTAGATGTTATCTTCTTTCTAGATTTAGAAATAAAGCTTGCTTGTTGAGCAAGCCCTAGATTGTGAAAGCAAGGAGATTTTAGGGTTCCCTACTCCTCTGCTTCCCTACTCCTCTGCTTGCCTATAAATAAGAGTATTTTCTCATTAGTTTTCTTTAACCATGCTAGTGATAACAAAACGCTGAGCCTATTGTGCCTTCTATTTATTATTCAAGTGTTGTTCAATTGTTTTATGATAGTGAATTATTGGGTCTCTTTTAGCCAACAAGGAGTTATTGTAATTGTTGTTCTCTTCATGTAAGAACAAGTTTGCAAGCCTCTTTAGTTGCAAGTTCTTGTTCTCTGCATGTGTTAGGATAATATTTTGTTCTAGAAGTTTGAGAAATAAAATCATGAGCCTCCCTTGCCTTGGTATAATGTCTCAGATTTCTGTTATTTGTGTTATGCTTTTATAATCTTAATTTCAACTTACATTGAAGTGTGTAGATGTTTGTTGGAAAAGAGATTATTGAAGCACTTTTTCAGAGAATCAACCTTGTTCATTTCTAGTCTCTCTTTCTCTATGTATTACTTGAGAAGTTAGAAACATCTTTAACTTAAGTTAGTCGTAGTTGAAGTTCTTAAATCATAAAATCTCAGCTGTGACATTTGTGTTTAATAAACCTTATGCTCTAGCTGATCAGAAAGATAGGAAACTTAGTTTTTAGTTTACTTTCTTTCAACACCATTAGTAAGAGGGAGCTTCCCCTCCTAATTTGAAGAGAAATTTTACTATGAATAGCTATCCATTTCAAATACGCATTCCAAATGTGTGAATTTAAACACCAACACATTCTTCATGTGATGAGCTCAAACAATGAATTCAATTCCATCTTTAAACAAATGATACCTATTATGTTCCCTATAGAAAATGGCTTTCCTCATACAAGTAAGGACTACCTAGAACCATCCCACATATATCAAGCGGAATTACATCTAACTCTACCTCATCTACAAACTTGGATGTGATTGTAAATCAGAGTTTACATTTCCTTGACACTTGGAACTGAGAATTATCATGCACCCAACCCAATGGATATGGTTTAGGATGAGGTGTTATTTTTAATCCCAATTGCTTAACAAATTGTTCAGAGATTAAATTCACTTGTGATCCACTATCTATGAGTATCAATTTTACTTTGTTTTGTAATAGCTCTTATATAAAACAAGCCATTCCTTTTACTTTCAATAGGTACTTCATTACAACTTAGAGAAGAAGTATGAGAACTAGTACTGACAATAGGAGTATTACCTTTGATATCAACAACTGAAATCTTGGTTTCATCATTGGAACTGGACTTGAGATCCTACATGATAATTGTAGTCTTTTGCTTACCCTTTCGATCCTTGAACCACTTTGGCTTCTAATCAAGATGCAGTTTCCAACATCTTGCATCTTCCTACCCTTTATTTTTGCAATGTGAGCAATAAGGTTTCTCATCCTCTTTCTTTACAATAGTTTTTTTCTATGATTTCTCTTTCCCTTTCTTGCTTCCTTTGTGCTTAGTTGAGTCCATCAAAATATTGTCATGGCTATTCGTTGAGCTTGTTTCCAAATGGATAGCTTGCACACTAACTTCATCAATGTTAGTTGGATTAAACATAAGTATGGTATGTTTCAAACTCTCATGTAATCCACCTATATACTTTAGCAAAGTTTCTTTTGTGTATAAACGAATGCCCAAAATTAAAGCCAGGCTCTTCCTAAACTCTTGTGTATATTCTTGCACACTTTGTTCTTTCTCTTGTCTTAATGATTTCTAGTTCATTACTACTTTTTTCGTATGCCCTAATGGATAAAACTATTTCTTAAGTGCAACTATAAACTCAAACCAAGAAGCAACAATTTTTCCATAGCGACTTAGATCCTCCTATGTTCTACTCTCCCACTAGATTAAGGTTGTGCCTCCCAAGAAAAGACTAGCTAATTGGATTTTTTGAGAATCCTCAGTAAACTTCTGAATTCTACAATAAAGTTCAATTTTTTTTATCCAATTATCAAGTTTTTCTACATCTAGTTCTCTATTATACATTGGCAAATAAAATTTAACATCAAGTTTCAACAAAGGTGAACTAACTTCAGATTTCATAGGTTGTTTCTTTTTGGAAGAGTTAGACAAAGAAGAAGAAGATGAGGAATACGGGGATGAAGGTTCAAGAGGGTCGTCACCTCCTCCTACTCCTTTACCTTTGTCTTCTTTCAATGAGGATTCAATTTCCTCCTTCTTTCTAGCCTTGCTTTCCTTTTTCCTCTATAGCTCTTGCCTCTCTTGGAAAAGAACTTCCATCGTAGCCTTCATTTCGAGAAATTCCTTCTAGAAAGCTTTCTCATCAAGCTCTATAGGACTTTGTTTAGCCGTCATCTTTGCTCATGGAAAAGACCTTCATTTTCTGATCTCAGGATTGAAATCAACGAGTGCACCCTCTCCTTGCTTCAATTTCAACCTAGTCAGCATTCACTTATGCAATTTCCTACAAAACGGGCTCTAATACCAATTTGTTCTAGAATTAGAGGTTTACAAAATAACTTGCAAATTAATCCTAATTATAGTTTTTCCCCGATCGCAATAGAATTGTGTGACTATGTTGTTTCACTATTGAAATTACAAAATAAATTTATATAACTAATTACTAAAATGTTGTAATTAGAAATCAAATAGCAAATTGAAAAATAAACTGAAATGAAATAAGACAAGAGATAGAAGAAGAATGAGACAACTACTAGAAAGATCAAACATAGGTTGATAATGAAGTTCATCCTTTAGAGGCTTATGTCTTCGAGTCTGCTTCTCAATGTTGGACTGCTTTCATTAATATTTCCAAGCACCTAAAAATTCCTTCTTACAATATTCAAGCTTAAAAAAAAAACTGCACAAAATTCCTCACAATCTCTCTTTTACAATTTTGGTGTATAATAACACCCTGTAATTCTTCTCCTCCAAAAATTCTCACACTGGAATTATTTCTCCAAGAAAATTTGTCTCCTACAAGCCAAAGCACACCCCTTTATATACCAATTTATTTTCTAATATGGGCTAAAACCATATTATTTTGCAAATATACCCATATCTCCTATTTACATATGTAAATCTTTCAAAATACCCAATTACAACAATAAATCCCTTAAAAATAATACACCCATTTAAATAAATGGCCCTTCCAATTTCGGTCTTACAAAATAATATTAAAAGGCCCCTTTAAAATCCCTTTTAAAATTTATGACAATCTTTTTAATATTTTATTCAGGCGTTAATTTATCATGTTTTTGTGCTAAAAAGATGTCAAACTATAAATTAGTGATTATAAGAGATTTAATTTGTTATTATCATGTTTTAAATTTTTAAAGGATAATACATTATTTTGTAATTTCAATGGTTAAACAACATAGTCACAGAATTCTATTGTGATCGGGGAAAAACTGTAATTAGGATTAATTTGCAAGTTATTTTGTAAAGCTCTAATTCCATACCAAATTGGCATCAGATTCTATTTTGTAGGAAATTGCATAAGTGAATGCTAACCAGGTTGAAATTGAATCAAGGAGAAGGTGCACTTACCGAGTTCAATCTTGAGATCAGAAAACAAAGGTGAATTAACTTGAGATTTCACAGGTTGTTTCTTTTTGAAAGAGTTAGACGAAGAAGAAGAAGAAGAAGATGATGATGAAGATGAAGAAGATGAGGAAGATGGGGATGGAGGTTTAGGAGGGTCACCACCACCTCCTACTCCTTTACCTTTCTCTTCTTTCAATGAGGATTCAACTTCCTCTTTCTTTCTAGCCTTGCTTTCCTTTCTCCTTTGTCACTTTTTCCTCTCTTGGAAAAGAACTTCCACCATACCCTTCATTTCAAGAAATTCCTATTGGAAAGCTTTCTCATCAAGATCTATAGGACTTTGTTCAGCTGCCATCTGTGCTTGTGGAAAATTCCTTCATTTTCCGATCTCAGGATTGAACTCGGTAAGTGCACCTTCTCCTTGTTTCAATTTCAACCTAGTTAGCATTCACTTATGCAATTTCCTACAAAACGGGATCTGATACCAATTTGGTTTGGATTTAGAGGTTTACAAAATAACTTCCAAATTAATCCTAATTATAGTTTTTCCCCTATCGCAATAGAATTGCGTGACTATGTTGTTTAACCATTGAAATTACAAAATAAATTTATATAACTAATTACTGAAATGTTGTAATTAGAACTCAAATAGTGAATTGAAAAATAAACTGAAATGAAATAAGATAGGAAATAGAAGAAGAATGATACAACTAATAGAAAGATCTAACACATGTTGATAATGGAGTTCATCCTTCAAAGTACTACATCTCCGAGTCTACTTCCCAATGTTGGATCGCTTTCATTAATATTGCCAAGCACCTAAAAATTCCTTACAATATTCAAGCTTAAAAGAAAAACCTGCACAAAATTCCTCACAATCTCTCCCACTTTTACAAATTTGGTGTATAATAACACCTTGTAATTCTTCTCCTCCAAAAATTCTCCCACTGGAATTATTTCTCCAAGAAAACTTGTCTCCTACAAGCCAAAGCACACCCCTTTATAGACCAATTTATTTGCTAATTACAGGTGAAACCATATTATTTTGCAAATATACCCATATCTCCTAGTTAAATATGTAAATCTTTCAAAATCCCCAATTACAACAATAAATCCCCTAAAAATAATACACCCATTTAAATAAATGGCCCTTATAATTTCAGGCTTACAAAATAATATTAAAAGGACCTTTTAAAATTCCTTTAAAATTTTATGACAATCTTTTTAATATTTTATTCAACCCTTAATTTATTGTGTTTTCGGGCTAAAAAGATGTCAAACTATACATTAGGGATTATAAGAGATTTTTTTTTAAATTATTGTGTTTAAATTTTTTAAAGGATAATAAATCCCTTAAAATAAGGAGACAAGTTTTCTTGGAGAAACTCACCTAAAATGTGAAGGGAAGAAAAATTTGATGTTGTAGGCCATATTTCCTCATACCTAGAGCTGGTCTATGGGATTTTTATTTTGTTATGTTGAAATTTTTGAAGATAATATTCCTTGTACCTATGTAGGGTGTGATATTATATGGATTTCTCATTGCAAATGGACACTATGGAGCTAGATTTTGTGTCTTGTTAATTTTATGCATTCCTATAGTTATCTTCATGCTATTCAACCTCTTTCAGGAAGATAGTTTTTAGTATAATCACAAACTCTTTGGAGTGAGAATCTGATTCATGTAAAAAATTGCTTGTGTATTTTTGAGTTTTATCTATTGAATGAAGAAAATTTTAGAATTTTTCAAACAAGTTTTGATGGTGTTTTAATAGTTTCCTTTTCATTTTTTTTTTTTCTGTTTGAGAGAGTTTTTAATTTGTTGCAACAATTGAAATCCTCTTGGAGGATTTTTCAATTGTTGATCCACATCATTTGGTATTAGAGCAATGTTCTGAAGAATTTTGTAAGGAAATTATAGAATGGCACATAGAGGAAGGGGTAGAGGAAGACCTCCATGAGAAGAAAATTCAGTACTCATGGAGATGCTTAGAGGGATTACAACGAGGTTAGAAGCCATAGAAACCTCTCAAAGGAGAGGGGTTCCTATTGAATATGTTAGTGAAGATGAGGAAGAAACTCCTAAGGTTGCAATTGAATAGGGAGGAGACCCACAGGAAGAAAGGTTTTTACAGGCACTAGCAAAGCTTGGGAGTAGGTTAGAAATGGACCCATCAAGCTATAGTGGGAGTATGAAGCCTAAAGAACTCATTGATTGGATTGCATAAATGGATAAGTATTTTGATTTAGAATCCATTGACAAAAAAAAAGAAGGTTAAATATGATAGTACTAGATTGAAAGGACATGCCTCCCTATGGTGGGATCAAGTACATATTGACAGACAAAGAAAGGGAAAGGAGAAAATAAAATCATGGGAAAAGATGGTCACAAAGTTGAACATAAAGTTTTTTCCTGTGGATTATCACATCAACATAATCAAAAGGTTACAAAACCTTAAGAAAAAGTATCTCAGTGTCATGGAGTACACTTAAGAGTTTTATAGATTGAGCATTCGTGCATGACATATTGAGGATGATGAAGAATAAGTAGCTTGGTATGCAAATGGCTGAAGAATCAATATCCAAGATGAAATTAGTATCATCTTGATAAGGATAGGGGAAGAACACTACTAGTATGCACTGAAGGTAGAAGAAAAGTTGAATAGAAGGAAAAAAATAACTCTAGAGGTAGAGAAGAACCTTTAAGAGGTAGAGAACAAACAAATAATGGAAGAGGGAAGAAAATTAAAGAATAGGAAGCAAGCTGGTCACAAAAAAATCATGGGAAAAATGCAAAAGGAAGAGGATATTTTTCAAGAGGAAGAGGTAAAAGTTCGAGAGGGAGAGGAAAATATGTTACATGAAGGGGATTTTCTAGAGTGTGTTCAATTATGGGGAAATGGGTCACCGAGCCTTTGAGTTCCCTCAAATACAAGAAGCAAGGAAAGAAAAATATTGGAAGAGCATACACTACAAAAGCTAAAAATGAGATAGAGCCAGTGGACCCTATAGATGGAGAAGTTCTCATGCTAAAAAGAGTTCTCTTAAAACTAGAGAAGGAGCTTCTAGAACTGAAACAAAGGAGGAGCTTGTTTAAAATGGTTTGTAAGTCTTAAGGAAAATATTGCACCTTAATAGTGGATAGTGGAAGCATAGATAATTTAGTGTCCCAAAAGATAGTGGAGAACCTAAAGCTGGAAAGGATGAAGCACCCAAATCTCTATTAGGTCACTTGGTTACAAAAGGGACATCAACTTTTGGTGAGTGATAAATGCCAAGTAAATTTTTAGATTGGTAATTAGGGATGAAATACTATGTGATGTGATGCCAATGGATGCATGCCACATCCTATTGGGAAGGCCATGAAAATATGATCGCAAGGAAATTTATAATGGTGAAGTAAACAAATAGACAATCACAAAGGACAAGAAGAATTATGTCGCGAACCCACTAAAAGAGCAAAAAAATGAAGTGGGAAGCAATGCCATGGTATGCATGATGATTAGAAAATAATTTTTAAAAGAGTTAAAAGATGAATAACTATGTTATGTTTTAGTTTCTCATCCAAAAGATGTTGGGACAACAAAAGAAGAGTAGGAAATAACCATGGTGATCAAAGGTATGGTGGAGGATGAACCACACAAACCACTCCTTGGTAAGTTTGAAATTGTTTTAGATAGAATTTTAGATCATTTGAAATATGTTAGAGGTATTTTAGAACAATTAAAGGTAGAGAAGTTGTTGGAGAACTTTAATAAATTGAAACTCATGGTAGAGAAGTCACAAACAAGCACCAAAAGACATAAAGAGCATGTTGATTTTAAAATGAGAAGACATGAATTTAAATGGGAAGAGTTGATTTTAGATCATCAATGTCAAAAGGAGAGGCTTCCAAAAGGAAAAAGTGGATAATATGGGAGTGTTTCAGATTTATTTGACACAACACAAAGGGTGCATAAATTACATGAAAGGAAGAATAGCGAGATTGATAAAATTATGAATTCAAAGACAATCAGGAAGACACCAAAAAAAAAATTGAGCATTTGAACAAATGGAAAAAGAGGAATATGGGAGAGGAAACATGGGTGGTATCTCTAAATCTTTTCAAACATGGAATTCCATTGCCTAAGAATTTTCATGATTATCTTATCATGAAACATTCTTCTCTTACCCTGGTTGTCTGATGCAAGGGCATCAAGTGAAGTCCAGTTTTGATATCTTTTGGTGGTGCTTCTATTCTTGATTTTTTTTGTTCTTTTTGGTGTGTGTCTAGGTTGATTTTATGCTTCAGATCATTTTATTTCAATTATTCAAAATTTAGGACTTTTGGCTTTTGGTTTTTCATTGAAGGGAATTTCATTTGTCAAGATAAAGATGTCACGTCTCAACCCTGATGCAGGTTGCTTTTGGCTTTGTGTGGATTTGTTACATGTTTTGATGTGCATGGTAGAATAATAATAAATATTATGGTGTTTTGGTGTGGTGATAACTGAAAGTGTTTATCTAAATAATGAAAAGTTGAATAGTATTGAATGCGTTTTATTTTGAAAATGAAGCAAAATAGAGTAGAAACATTTTAATTAATATAATGTATTCCTTTATTTATATCTTAATGAGATACTAATTCAATTATTGTTGTGTGCCTGAGTGCACTTGAGATGCAGGTGGTTGAAGACCAAGGGTGTGATTAAGGAGAGGAGGTTAGCTTCTTGACAGGACAAAGTAGGAAATCCTCTCGATCACACACACAAGCACTTAGATTCATATAGTATGCATTTAGGAATGTCAATTTTAGTGTGATTGTTTTGGATTACTTGCAAATTAAATAACAATTAGTAAATTAAATAAATGATGAAAAGATAGCATGATAAAATAAATGAATTAAGTTTTAATTAAAGTTAATTATAGATTTTGATTTAAACGCTTATGCATTCTATTCTTCTTTTAATTCGTGTTAATCTTTGAGCTAATAAGTTAACTAACAGTAAGAAGGTGTTTATTTTATTATTGGGTAAATAATTTCAAAAGGGGATCTACATGCAATTAAAATGAATATTATTCTTAATTTTAAAAATCCATTTCAAGATTAGGGTAGGAAATGGAAAAAGGAAAAAATATTATTAGAAAGGGAAAAGAGTTCCCGAGAAGGTAACGGTTCTTAAAAACATTCTTGAAAACAAGCTCTGCAATTTTTCTCTAATGGCTGCCAAGAAAATGTTGAATCCTTTAGGTTAGTGAGTTTGAGAATTATTCTTAGGGAGATAGGCAAAAAAATTAAGAATTTTTCTCCATTCTTTTGTTTGCATTGAAAGAACTTGTATAATTTTACCCTATTCAGATTGGGGCTTTCCTCCTTTGCAAATTGTGGTTTATAAAATTTTGTCTCAAATTGCCCATTCATTGCACAAAAATTCATATATATATATATATATGGGTCATCCCACAATAATAGGTTACACTTTTTGGCCAAACTTCACATTAAAATCAACATTTTCAGAGAAAACTACACTTTCTGACAGTTATAGTAGGTAAACTATTAGGAATTTGAAAATGATGTAAACTAGTGATTTGTGAGATTTTGTCTATAGATTTTAAATGTATTTTAAAAAAAAAAAATTGAAATTAAATTGTAATTTTTTTGTGTCTCCTTTGATAACTAGTTTTTAATAGTAAACAACATTTTTAAAAAGTGGTGTGTACTTCGGCTCACATATATATTTTTTTCAAAGGATAAAATTCTGATTCTTTTGGATTTAGGTTGGTAACACAAGTATCTAATGCTTTCATTTTGTTTCATAGCATTTTGTTGAATATTTTTCTTTTATTTAAGTTTTGAAGTTAAAAAATTTATAATTTAGACATAGGTGCACTTCGGCTAGCATAAATTTTTTGGTATGTATTGAAATTCAATTTTTCTCTTTTTGTTGGAACGAGGACATCAATACCTAGAGCATATATATTTTTCAAAAAAAAATTCCTCAAATTTACTATTTTTCCACAATGTTTTTTCATTGAACTTGATGTTTGGTGAAAAACCTATGTACAATAAAACTAAAAAATAAAATAAAAAATAAAAAATATATATATTAAACTTATATTTGTTGGAAAGCACGTTTTGATCACTACAATCATCCAACTTGGTTTATCAAGTTGACTCCATTTTCACCTCCTTCCCAAGCTTCGATATTAAAAAAAATGCATAAATTTTGAAATGGTGGAGGGGAAGGTGAAAAAAGGGGGTTCATTAGAACCCCCCTTCTAATGAAGGGGGTTCATTAGAAGGGGTAAAGTAATTTAAATTTTTTAATGGGAATTTCTAATTTTTCTTCATTTGAAAAATTGTAACCCACTATTGTGAATTTACCCATATATATATATACACCCATAAATTCCCTGTGTTTATATATATGTATATATATATAATATACCCACATTTCTTTTTAGAAGTTACTGGAATAGTCGAATATGAAAAATATTTGAAGTTTATTTTCTTTGAAATCATATTTTAATGTATAGGGGATTAACCCCTGCCCCCTCCATAGAGGAAGGGGCCGCACTATGGAGGGACAATGCCCTCCACAAGCCACGGCTTGTGGAGGAGGAGCTTCCCCCTCATAGGCAGCGCTTTCCCCTATGGGGAAGGCGTTGGACCCTCTTACTATTTGCAACTGCGAATTATAATTTTTTTGTTTTACTTTCAAAAAACTGCAATTTAGGTAATATCATAACCATGCGATGGAAAATTCTGGGACTTGTAAACTCTATATAAATGATATACACACACTTAGTTGTATATATATGTATATATACATATATACACACACTCAACTATATATATATATATGTATATATATATATATCCATACATATGCTCACAAACTCAAACATTTGTAAACTCTGTTTTATTTTCCACAAAAAATGTACTCTCTGTCAGTGGAAATACATAGAAAATATAAATGAATAGATATATATTTATATATAAATATATATACATATAGATATATACATAGATTTATATATAAATATTTATCCATTGCATAAATATCATTGTTATCTACATAAAATATTACTTTCTGTCATTGGTTTCAAACAGTAACACACAGCTCAATATATACAGTTAGCTATATGTCCACGATGTATTTATATATATATGTATATATTATAAGTATAGAAATATATATATACATACATAATAAATATATATATAGAATTGCATGGAAAACTTCAATATCTAAAAGTTTAAACTTAGAAAAGAAGCATACTAAATTCACATAAATGACTGCATACACTAGCAAACTTGTAGCTATGTGCAAACCTGGAAATTTATATTGTATTTCTTTTCTAAAGCTATTATTTTTCTTCTAAATATCAAAGCATTGTATGAGTCGCCATATTTCTTTTCTGAACTTTGTGGAATACTCTTTAAGCTATGTTAAAAGTTGAAGATGAAACTTTATAGAAAAGGTAGACTATTGAAAACTCATTTAAAACTAGTGAATTTTTTGAAAACAGTAGATTTCTTTTTTTGAATCTATTAAGTCTATTTACTTTGATCAAGCTATTTAGAAAACAAAACTTGGATTGTTTTTAAATTAGAAACTTGAAATACATTTCTCATACTGAATGTATGCATGAAAAGCTATTTTGATAATCTTTGTGTGGACATTGGAAAATGATGAAATTTCTTTGGAATTAGAAATGTGTTAAATTGAATGTGAACTTAGATGGAAAATGCATTATTTACTGTATTTTGAGAAACTTCCGGGACTAGATGCCAAAGGTGGACGCACATAGATGGTAGTTTTACCTTTTCTAAAACTATCATTTTTTTTATTTATGCTTGGCCAAGCACATGCACCATTGAAATAGGTGGAATTAAAATCCTAGAACTAAAAGAATATAGGTCTCTTCCACCTCCTGTTTGCAAGAAATATGTGATTCTCATGTTAGGAATGCATATAGGAATCATGACTGCATCGAGAGTTCCCTCTTGCATTGTTTTTTCAGGTTGCTAGGCTACTCATGCAGTTCTAGGGAAGTCATGTACTTCGTGGTTGGGCAGAAAAGGTGCCTTAATCACACTCTTGGCCCCAGCATGCAAGAAGACCAGTAGTGTCACAGTGGTTGAGGTTTAGAGATTTATGTGCTATAAATGTATTCATGTATTATTTTGAATGGCTTGTAAAGCTCACTTGTAAATGTAATTTTATTTGAAATTTTTGATGTAACATTGAAATAGATGAATTAATTGAAAGTTAACGATGTAATTGAAACTCGAATGAATTTATGGAAACTCATTGATATGCAAATGGAATTTATGCATGCATCATTGCAAATATCTTTGTTGTTAGTGCAATTTACTTCTTTTGTATACATGGAATGAAACTTTATTACTAAATTTTCCTTTTGAGCAATAATGGAAAGATCTTGATCTATGCATCCTTTGTTTTTAATATACTTGGAATATAATATGATTGGAAAATTATGTGGTTAAAAGAACATCATCTATATATATATAGATATATATATTAAGACAAGTAGAAAGAACAATCACCTACCACCATTAATGGTATAAACTTTAGATGATGCTTTAAGGAAGAAGATAATCTAAAAAGGATGTATTAAGGGAAGGATGTCTGCTATGGTAAAGGTATTTGATTATGAGTAAGCTGAGTTTTTAGACAACGTCTATTCTTTCCTAATTAGGATTTGTGTATGACCCTAGTGATCTTTAGTAAATTCAAGTTAAGCTTCCTTAGGAGACTTCAATATGGTCCTAGGAGAAAAAAAATTGTTTGGATAAGTTATCGTTGTTATCCTTATTGATAAGGCATGAGTTTATGATCTTGTGAGACCTTATGAGTCCTATATGCTAGATTTATATAAATGATATATTTATGAATATGCACTTAAGTGAGTAATGCATCATGCGATTTATCTACTTTGCATATATTGTGCGAGTAATGAACTCTTGCTTGATTTATATTTGGTGGGTGTAATGCATTGTGAGTTAGGAACTTTGCATACATATATATGTATAATGTGTGAGTAATGCACTTATGATCGTTTAGGGTTGGTGCAGGTAAAGCACTCAAGATTTATTTTCATACTATGTTAGAGATGGTATACTTACCTTGAGTGAGTGATGCACATGAATAATTTTTGTTTTCACATCTTGTGTATGTGTGTTGCAAGCTTAAGTAGATTTTTTGTCTCCATGCGAGTGATGCAACTGGAGATAATTTTTATATTTATTTATTTAATTATCCTGTACAAATGAGAACTTCATGTAATTATTGTGTGAATGTTGTAATAATTTGTTATCCATATGAACGGTGTATATCTATAAAGTGGGAATTGGTAATTGCTCTTCATTGTGAGAATGAAGTATTTAGATACCTTGGGTTGTGTATGTTTGCTAGTGTATGACCACGTGTTTCATTACGTGGTGATTGAAATTCGCTTGAAAGGGGTGCAATTTTTGTTGTTTGGCATCTTCAGTGATGTTGGATGGTGAAGTAGAATGGACCTCTTGTTTTGTGTGGATGGGTCTTAGATGACTCATTGTTCACCATGATTGAATGTGTTCTCTTACTAATCTCAGATTTTGGAATCTAGGTATGGTTTGGTGTTGTACTCCCTCTCTTGTGACTAGAGTTAGTCATGCAGTTTATGTGTTAGGTAACTTGAGAAATTTGATATTTTTATTCTATTTTATTGCTTTTATTCAATTTACTAAATGTTGTGAAGGCCAATGTTGAAAATTATTTATGTGCATGAGTAAGTATAGCCATAAAATTTTTGATACTTATTTATCTTATGACCATTATGGTCATGTGTGAATTATTGTTGAAATGGTGCACATTTTATGCCTTATTGTTGAAATCAACTTTTCTTTTCCTTGGATTTGATATATATATATATTTAAATGGTGGCTATGCTTGAATGTTTCAAATTTCTTGTCAAGTTTCATGTTATGTGCTCAATCATGTCCATGATGGACCTCTGATAGATTGTATGAGGGGGTATAATATAGAGAATGCTTCAGTTCATGGTGTTGCTATGGATCTATTAATTTGAATATTTTGTTGATATTATTATTTGGGAGGACATCATGTCTAGATAGTACAAAGGTAATTTGAGAACATGCTTTAAGGTTGACTCCTAATTATGTATATTCCATGAGTTTTGAGAAAAACTTGTTTTTGTTGAAAAAAAAAGGTAGTGGTAGGAGGAATGTTAGTTGAGAAAGCAAAGTAGTTGTGTCGTGAACTTCAGTTAAGGTGGAAGCAGTGGAACACAAATGGCAAGTAGAGAGATGTTGCAGGTGGTGAAAGGGTAGAGCAAAGAAAACTCTTGGTCAACATGTACTTCTAGATTAGAAGTAGATATTTTAGAATGGATAAGGTCATAGGAAGAAAAAATTCCTCATATTTATGTATTAATTAATAGAATGTGGGATGTTGTAGTAACACAGAGTTTGAATGGAAGAATGAAAGACTAAAATGACAATATAATAGTAACAGATGTTGAAAGGGAGAAGAAACCCTTGAGACAAGAGGAATAGTGTAGAATGAGAAGAAAAAGGTAAGATTGGAAATGCTGATTGAAGTTTGATATATAGAGTGTATTGATAAAAAAAAAAAATGGATAAGGAAGTTATTGAAAGGTGTTTTAAACTAGAATAAACCAATAGTTGGTAATGGAAGTAAAATATGGATTGATTAAGGAATACGTAATAATTAAGATGGAAAAGATGAAATAAATGAATTATAATTCAAAGTAAGATGAAGGGTGCCAAATATAAGATGAGAAAATTAAAAAAAAATTGGAATTGTCAAAGTAATGGATTGGAAGTGTCCTAGTCTCAGAATAGTCGGTGTGCACAATGGTAGGTTTGGACCTCGTTGGAGCACTTTTGCAGTTGTTTTATTATTTTGTAATTTATGTGTGAAGTAAATAAAGTGGATAATAATAATTTATGTGTGCATGAAAGTTTTGATGTAACATTGAAATAAATGTATTAATTGAAAGTTAACGATGTAATTGAAACTCGAATGAATTTATGGAAACTCATTGATATGCAAATGGAATTTACGCATGCATCATTGCAAATATCTTTGTTGTTAGCACAATTTACTTCTTCTGTATACATGGAATGAAAGTTTATTACTAAATTTTCCTTTTGAGCAATCATGGAAAGATCTTAATCTATGCATCCTTTGTTTTTAATATACTTGGTATATAATATGATTGGAAAATTATGTGGTTAAAAGAACGTCATCTATCGAGCGTTAAATTTTGGAATTAGAGCCCTAGGTTCAACACTCGGGCCTAAAGGTTTCTACGTTATAGGTTGCAATGTGAACCTGTTGATGACCTAAATTTCTAAGTGCATCGAGTGATTAAGCACCCTATTTTGGGTCAAAGATTCCTTTGATGAGTTGGAATCTCAATGAGTCTTGGATGGTTCAGTTGGGAACCAAAAAGAATAGACATTTTATGACTATATTAGTTGAGAGTACTCATGACACTTTAGTGGAATTTTCAGAAGAATCCCCAATAAGAATAATGTCATGGTTGAAACAAGGATTGGAGATTGTATCTTTAAAAAAAAAAGTTGAGATATTTTGATGTGTATACCTGAGCCAAGATGGCCAAGACATGATGACAACCCATGAAGTGATGATGTAGAATAGAGAAATATTGTGAGAAAAAAGATCTCTCTAAGGACATAAAGGGTGAATTAGTATGATCTAAAAGGATAAATTACAAGGTTACTAGAGGTATATATATATATATATATATAAAGACAAGTAGAAAGAACAATCACCTACCAACATTAATGGTTTAAACTTTAGACAATGCTTTAAGGAAGAAGATAATCTAAAAATGATGTATTAAGGGAAGGATGTCTACAATGGTAAATGTATTTGATTATGACTAATCTGATTTTTTTGACAACATCTGTTCTTTCCTAATCAGGATTTTTGAATGACCCTTGTGATCTTTAGTAAATGGAAGTTAAGCTTCATTAGGAAACTTCGATATGGTCCTAGGAGAAAAAAAAAATTCAGATAAGTTATCATTGTTAGCCTTATTGATAAGGCATGAGTTTATGATCTTGTGAGACCTTATGAGTCCTATATGTTAGATTTATATAAATGATATATTTATGAATATGCACTTAAGTGAGAAACGCATCGTGTGAGTTATGTACTTTTCATATATTGTGTGAGTAATGCACTCTTGATTGATTTGTATTTGGTTTTTGTAATGCATTGTGTGAGTTAGGAACTTTGCATACATATATATGTATACTGTGTGAGTAATGCACTTATGATCATATAGGGTTGGTACGGGTAAAGCACTCAAGCTTGTTTTTCATATTATGTTAGAGATGGTATACTTACCTTGAGTGAGTGACACACATGAATAATTTTTGTTTTCACATCTCATGTATGTGTGTTGTAATCTTACGTAGATTTTCTATCTCCATGTGAGTGATGCAACTAAAGACAATTTCCGTATTTATTTATTTAATTATCTTGTGTGAATGAGAACTTCATGTAATTATTGTGTGAATGTTGTAATAATGTGTTATCCATATGAATGGTGTATATCTATAAAGTGGGAATTGGTAATTGCTCTTCATTGTGAGAATGAAGTATTTAGATACCTTGGGTTGTGTATGTTCGCTAGTGTATGACCACGTGTTTCATTACGTGGTGATTGAAATTCGCTTGAAAGGGGTGCAATTTTTGTTGTTTGGCATCTTCAGTGATGTTGGATGGTGAAGTAGAATGGATCTCTTGTTTTGTGTGACTGGGTCTTAGATTACTCATTGTTCACCATGATTGAATGTGTTCTCTTACTTACCTCAGATTTTGGAATCCAGGTATGGTTTGGTATTGTACTCCCTCTCTTGTGACTAGAGTTAGTCACGCAGTTTATGTGTTAGGTAACTTGAGAAATTTTATATTTTTATTCTATTTTATAGCTTTTATTCAATTTACTAAATGTTGTGAAGGCCAATGTTAAATTTTTATTTATTTGAATGAGTAAGTATAGCCATCAAATTTTTTATAATTATTTATCTTATGACCATTATGGTCATGTGTGAATTATTGTTGAAATGGTGCACATTTTATGCCTTATTATTGAAATTGACTTTTCTTTTCATTGGATTTGATATATATATATTTTTAAAATGGTGGCTATGCTTGAATGTTTTAAATTTCTGGTCAAGTTTCATGTTATGTGCTCTATCATGTCCATGATGGACCTCCGATAGATTGTATGAGGGGGTATAATACAAAGAATGCTTCAGTTCATGGTGCTGCTATGGATCTATTAATTTGAATATTTTGTTGATATTATTATTTGGGAGGACATCATGTCTAGATAGTACAAAGGTAATTTGAGAACATGATTTAAGGTTGACTCCTAATTATGTATATTCTATGAGTTTTGAGAAAAAAATGTTTAAAAAAAAAAAAAAAAGGTAGTGGTAGGAGGAATGTTAGTTGAGAAAGAAAAGTAGTTGTGTTGTGAACTTCAGTTAAGGTGGAAGCAGTGGAACACAAATGGAAAGTAGAGAGATGTTGCAGGTGGTGAAAGGGTAGAGAAAAGAAAACACTTGGGAAACATGTACTTCTAGATCAGAAGTAGATATTTTAGAATGGATAAGGTCATAGGAAGGAAAAATTCCTCATAGTTATGTATTAATTAATAGAATGTGGGATGTTGTAGTAACACAGAGTTTGAATGGAAGAATGAAAGACTAAAATGACAATATAATAGTAATAGAAGTTGAAAGGGAGAAGAAACCCTTGAGACAAGAGGAATAGTGTAGAATGGGAAGAAAAAGGTAAGATTGGAAATGCTGATTGAAGTTTGATATATAGAGTGTATTGTTAAAAAAAAAAATTGATAAAGAAGTTACTGAAAGGTGTTCTAAACTAGAATAAACCAATAGTTGGTAATGGAAGTAAAATATGGATTGATTAAGGAATACATAATAAGTAAGATGGAAAAGATGAAATAAATGAATTATAATTCAAAGTAAGATGAAGGGCGCTAAATATAAGAAGAGAAAATTTAAATAAAATTAGAATTGTCAAAGGAATGGATTGCAAGTGTCCTAATCTCAGAATAGTCGATGTGCACGATGGTAGGTTTGGACCTTGTTGGAGCACTTTTGCAAATGTTTTATTATTTTGTAATTTATGTGTGAAGTAAATAAAGTGGATAATAATAGAAAATATTGGTTGAGACTTCTCGAAGGCAGGAGCCCTAAGAAGGGATGTTTTAAAGGAAAGAATGTTCATAATGGTACTAGGCTTTGGGTAAGTTGATGATTGAAGATATGGGTCTAGTAGAATCCATGAGATATGTGAAGAGTGTAAAGTTGAGATGCCTTAAGGGCCTTCACTGGTAAAGATGATTAGATAAGTTTTCTCGATTTTCCTTGTAGACAAGGTATGAATGATTGACAGGATGAATCATGTATGCTTGATTGTTTTAGTAAAGGTACTTACATGTGTATTATATGAAATGATGCTTGTGAAATAATTCACTTTTCATGCTTTGTCCAATGACGCATTTGTATGGGTGATTGTACTCATAACATAGAAAATTGTTGCTTTAACTATATTGATATTTATACTTGAATGAGAAATGCTCTCTATACTTATACTAATGCGAGTGATTACATTATTATGCTTGAATCATGTGATGTTATTCTTGTAAGCTCTGGTGAAAGAGGCATTTGTTACTTGGATATAATTGGATGGTAGTAATACCATATGTGTGGTGTGCATGACTGGCACACATAGCAGGATCCAGGGGTGGTGCTAGTGGAGCCCAGTAGGATTTTGGAGAGGTGCAATGTTAAGTTGCAGAACCATGATATTATGGAGTACAGGGTCTAATGGGACTAGTATTCGGTGGATAACGCCACGTGGGAGAATGCAGAGGACATTGATAGAGATTTTCCTCACTTGAGATCTTAGCATGTTTTTCTTTTCTTGCATTTAGAGACTTATGATACATTGATGTTACAAATTTTTTTGTGTGGTTTTGTAATAATACATCGAGATTATGTTTTTTTCTAGTGGGGAAGGATGTCACATCTCAACCTTGATGTAGTTTTCTTTTGGCTTTGTGTGGATTTGTTACATGTTTTGATGTGCGTGGTAGCATAATAATAAATATTATGGTATTTTGGTTTGGAGGTAACTGAAAGTGTTTGTCTAAATAATGAAAAGTTGAATAGTATTGAATGCATTTTATTTTGAAAATGAAGCAAAATAGAGTAGAAACATTTTAATTAATGTAATCTATTGCTTTATTCATATCTTAATGAGATACTAATTCAATTGTTGTTGTGTGCCTAAGTGCACTTGAGATTCAAGTGGTCGAAGACCAAAGGTGTGATTAAGGAGAGGAGGTTAGCTTCTTGACAGGAAAAAGTAGGAAGTCCTCTCGATCACACACATAAGCACTTAGATTCATGTAGTATGCATTTAGGAATGCCAATTTTAGTGTGTTTGTTTTGGATTACTTGCAAATTAAATAACAAATAGTAAATTAAATAAATGATGAAAACAAAGCATGATAAAATAAAGGAATTAATTTTTAATTAAAGTTAATTATAGATTTTGATTTAAATGCTTATGCATTATATTCTTCTTTTAATTTGTGTTATTCTTTGAGTTAATAAGTTAACTAATAGTAAGAAGGTATTTATTTTATTATTGGGAAAATATTTTCAAAAGGGGATTTACATGCAATTAAAATGAATATTATTCTTAATTTTAAATATCTATTTCAAGATTAGGGTAGGAAATGGAAAACAAAAAAATATTATTCAAAAGGGAAAAGAGTTCTTGAGAAGGTAATGGTTCTTGAAAAAATTCTTGAAAACAAGCTCTACAATTTTGCTCTAATGGCTGCCAAGAAAATGTTGAATCCTTTAGGTTAGTGAGTTTGAGAATTATTGTTTGGGAGATAGGAGGAAAAAATAAGAGTTGATAAAGCATCTGGAGAGGAGGAAAGAAGAAGAAGACTCTCAGAAAAGCCAAATTGAAAAGAAGCAAAGAGAAGAAATTGTCTGAAGAGCATTCCTAGCTAGAAGCATAATTTCTAGTTTTTCCATTCTTTTTCCATAAATCTTGTTTGAAAAATGAAAATACCATTGCAAAATTTGAATTCCAAGTGTTTGAATGGTATGCAAAAACTAAGAAAATTTGAGAAGATATTCCATTCTTTTGTTTGCATTGAAAGAATTTGTATAATTTTACCCCTTTTAGATTGGTGTTTCCTCCTTTGCAAACTATGGTTTATAAAATTCTATCTCAAATTTCCCATTCATTGCACATAAATTCTAAAAAATACATATATATATTTATATACACCCATAAATTCCCTATGTTTATAAATATATATCTATACATATAATATATATAATATACCCACATTTCTTTATAGAAGTTACTAGAATAGTTGAATATGAAAAATATTTGAAATTTATTTTCTTTGAAATCAGATTATAATGTATAGGGGGTTAAACCCTGCCCCCTCCATAGAGGAAGGGGCTCCACTATGGAGGGACAATGCCCTCCATAGGCCACGACCTGTGGAGGAAGCGTTGGCCCCTCAGAGGCAGCGCCTTCCCCTTGTAAGGAAAATTAGATGTGGAAACAACTCTCCTAATGTCAAAACCTCAGGGAAGAATGTAGAGATACCTTTTAAATTTTACAATTATAGTCTAATTAAGATGCACATGAAAGAGATAACAAAAATAAAGTATTTGACACACACATATGGACACCAAATTTATGTGGGAAAACCCTTACGGGAGAAAAACCGACCACACCAAGAGAAATCACTTTGTATTATAGTAATGGAGATTACATACAAATATCAGACTTATCTTTCTAATGTCATATTTCAACAGCTTTCACAATGATCAAACTTGTATAGGAACCTTCAAGTTACAATCTTTATAGAATAAAATTCATCCTCTAATCATACAATCATACATCAATCCATCAATCCTTCGAATAATCTCTTAACCATACATCATCTACAATATCTGAGTATAACCATGTTGCTCCTGTCTATCGAGCTTCCTCTCAAAACTGCCACAACGAATTGTCTTCCAACGGTTCCCATTGGGCTTCTCTGATTGGTCGACTACAAGCCACATAGGATAGTCTTCACATGGTCAAAAGGCTTCAACTGTGTTGGCCTGTCGGTGAGACACTAACCGTTTCTCCCCGATGCCCAATGGCTTCATTGTTGATATCAACATAGGTTCCAAAAGTCAGCAAGGTGATATAGCGAATGCCATGAGTCATACTGAATCCACTGACATTCATTTCATTCGTATCAGCAAGAGTTTCCTCATTGACAAGACTCATATCACTATTCACAAGTCACATCAACCTCAACATTTCTATCGGCAAGACTTACTGCTCACCAAGAGGTTACACCGAGACTTGTTATGTTACACTGAAGCATCCCACTATCGGTAAGAGAATCAACCTTCAGGAAGAATTCTTCCTGAGGCTTCCACATTACCCCGAGACCTCAAATGTATACCATTGGTGACACATATCACTATCATCAGGAGTTCTTAGTGAAGCCTTCGTGTTACACCGAAGACTCCAAGTGTAACACCGTCGGTGAGACTTTCGATATTCGATGTGACATCATATCGAAACAAGCCTTCTAGCAAGAGTTTACTTGATGAATTCAAGCTAAACATTGTTAGCGAGACATACATATTGGTAAGACTTCTTACTAAGCCACCATATGTTACTTCGACGACTCCATGTGAAACATCCTGTTGGTGAAACTTTGGCTATCACTAGGACTTCACATTGAAGCAAGCCTTTCGGCCAAGGGTCTTCTTGATATACGATATGAATGGCCTATCAGCCAGAGATCTCTACTCGACATAAGGTCATATCGACCACAACATGTCATATTGATAGGATCATTCAGTGAGACTGAAGCAAGGTCACAACGACTTGAACTGTTCAACAAGATTCAAGCTACTAGTCAGCCAGACACAAAAGATGTCACACCGACTTGGCCCTTTCAGAGGTTTTAGCCTATGGGATTGAGGCACATATTTCCAACAATCTCCCACTTGACGAAGATCACACAGACACCTCCAAAGCACAATGACCCTACTAAAAATCATAGGAACTAAGACCCATCGAACTGGCAGACCACCTGAACTTGTCTGTGCTCACTGGCCTCGTCAATGCATCTACAACATTCTCTAGAGTATCAAGTTTTTCCAAACTGACCTTTCCATCCTCCACCATATCTTGTACAAAGTGGTACTGTACATCTATATGTTTCATCTTGGCATGGAAAATAAGATTGTTTTCCAGAGAAATTGCACTCTGACTGTTACAAAAAATAGTTATTTTCCCTGCATCAAAACCAATGTTAGAGCACAAATTTTTTAACCAAACTACTTCCTTACAAGCATGTGTGGCTGCCATGTATTCAACCTCTGTAGTGGAAAAAGTGACTACAGCCTACTGCTTACTCATCCAACTCACTACACCACCATTCAACATGAAAGTATATCCACTTGTGGACCTCCTACTATCAATGTCCCCTACCCAATCAGAATCCACATAGCCTCAAATACTAAGAGTCCTTTGTGATTCAACCAAGTTCCCATGGTAACACAAAGCAAAATCTAAAGTTCCCTTCAAATATCTAAAAGCTCTTTTCACAACATCCCAATGTGTCCTTCCAAGATTAGCCATAAACCAACTAAGAACTCCCATTGCTTTGGAAATTTTTGGCCTTGTACAGACCATTGCATACATAAATTTCCAACCACACTAGCATAGGGTACACTGGTCATGTCCTCCATCTCAGTAGGAGATTTTGGACAATCTTCAACAGATAGCTTCATTCCCTACAAGACTGGAACAACTAGCTATTTATAATCATTCATGCAAAATATCTCTATAACAGTCTTGATATACTTACTCTAACTGAGCCAAAGTTTTCTACTATTCTTGTCTCTGGTTATCTCCATCCCTAGAATATACCTTGCTGCACCGAGATCTTTCATTTCGAACTTAGCAGACAATTGAGACTTAAGATCAGAAATCATTAGCTTACTATTGCCTATGAACAACATATCATCAACATAGAGAGCAATAATAAGAACTTGATCACTTTCAGCTTTGTAATAGACACAATGATCAGATTTTGATCTTACAAATCCCAAAGACAATACAAAAGTATCAAATTTCTGGTACCACATTCTAGGTGACTGCTTTAACCCATATAGAGACTTCTTTAACTTGCAAACCAATTCTTCTTTACCTTTTTCAACAAAGTGCTCAGTCTAGGACATATAGATTTCTTCTTCAAGATCACCATGAAGAAATGTTGTCTTCACATCCATATGTTCGAACTCTAAGTCATATGTTGCTACAAGTGAAAAAATAAATCTAATAGACGTCAACTTAGCTACAGGAGAAAAAATCTCCCCATAATTAGTTCCCTCTACCTGGGAATAACCCTTCGCAACAAATATTTCCTTGTACTTTTCCACACTGCCATCTAGACCAATCTTCTTTTTAAATACCATTTGCAGCCAACAACTTTTCTGCCTTTAGGCAAGGGCACCAAACTCCAAGTTTCATTCTTTTCTAATGATGCCATTTCTTCGTTCATGGCTTCCAACCAAGAGTCTGAATTAGACATTTTAAATGCCTCCTTTACAGTCCTAGGATCATCAGTGCTAGAAATTAAAGCATAGGCACAAGTAGAATCTATCAAAGAGAACCCATACCTATTAGGTTGTTTTCTTTCACGAGTTGACCTCCTCACTTGCTAAGGCTGAGGTTGTTCTTCTTCAGATTTTTTAGAACTACTTGAGCTCTCCTCAGTTTCAGGTAAATTTTGACTTTTCAATTCCTCTTTATCTAGTGTAGGAGGAATTCCAACTACATCCTTATTGGTTTTTACCTTGTCTCTGACTGTAGATCCAAGGTAGAAGGCTTCAACTCACAAAATATTACAGTTATGTTGTATACAACCTTCTTTGTATCAGGATTCCAAAGCTTGTATCCTTTTATCCCAGCACTATTGCCAATAAAAATATATTTGACAACCTTGTTCTCCAATTTAGATCTTTTCTCATACGACACATGAGCATATGCTTCATAGCCAAAAACACGAAGATGTCTTAAAGAGGGATTCTTACCAGACCACGCTTCCAGAGGTGTTTTCTCAACAAGAGCAGAATTTGGAGAATGATTAATCAAGTAACATGTAGTAGCAACAGCCTCAACCTAGAACTTCTCCTCCAAGCCAACACTACTCATCATACTTCGTGCTCTCTCCATCATTGTCCTATTGAACCTTTCCGCAACTCTATTTTTCTGTGGAGTATAAGGTGTATTCTTATGTCTTTTAATCCCATGGCCTTTACAATACCTCCCGAAATCATCAGAACAAAATTCACTGCCATTATTAGTCCTTAAACATTTTATTTTTCTTCCATTCTGATTTTCTACAAGGTTCTTAAATTCCTTAAACCGACTGAACACTTCTGATTTACTTTTCAAAAAATAGATAAATGCTCTTCTTGAATAATCATCAATAAATGATACATAGTACCTTGACTTAGACAAAGAAGGAACATTCACTGGACCAAATACATTAGAATGAATATAATCTAGCAAACCAGAATATTTATGAGGAATGGAATAAAATGAAACACGGTGTTGTTTTCCATATATACAATGTTCATAGAATTCAAATTTGAGGTTACAATCTTCGAGCCCCTCAACCAGGTTTTTATTCTTCAAGGTTTTTAAACCTTTCTCTCCAATGTGGCCTAGCCTATGATGCTAGAGCATAGTATTTTCTATTGGAAGTTTAACTTCCATAGAGTTTACACAATTAGGAACATTTCCCTCTTTTCCTCCATGAGTTGCTTTCTGTGACTTTATAGAGACATTGTTACATTGAACAACATGTGCATCTAGCTTGTACAAGGTACCAATATGAGCACCCCTTGCTAGCACCATTTAGCCTCTAGTCATCTTGCAGCCATTTGCAGAGAATGTGACTTGCACTCCAATATCATTCAGCTTACTAACAGAAAGTAAGTTTGGAGCCAGACCTGGTATATGTATTACATCATTAATTCCCTTCACTCTTCCATCAGGAAATTGAATTCTGACTCTTCCACGGCCAACAATATTCAAAGTTGAATCACTTTCCAAGTACACCTTTCCACCATCATATTCTTCACACTTCATGAACCAGTCTCTATGAGATGTCATGTGGAAAGATGCTCCAGAATCAATCAGCCAAACATCATATGATTCCTTTGTAGCCAAGGCTGCAATGAAGGAATTTGTGTCACTATGAGAGGACTCATTGTCAAAAGAATACTTCTTCTTCTTCTTCTTCTTCTTCTCCTCTTTACAATCCTTTTAGACATGACCAAGTTGCCCACAGTTCCAACACTTCACCTTGGAATTCTTTCCAGGAGACTTTGATCTCCCCTTTGATTTCGATTTGGACTTCTTGTCCTTCATTTTTCCTTTCTCTTTCGACTTTCCTCTAACAGCAAGGGCCTCCTTTTCCATCTTAGAAGATTTCCTTCTCATCTCTTCTAATAAAAAAGAAGCAACAACATCTTCCATATTGAAACTGGATGTTGTACTCCCAATAGCCATCACAAGGTGATCCCATGAATCTGGAAAAGAACACAATATCAACATACAACGATCCTCCTCATCAATCTTCACACCAACAGATGTTAACTATGCAATCAACATGTTGAATGCATTCAAATGATCATCAACAAACCCTTCTTCCTACATTCTCAAAGTGTACAACTTCTTCCTCAGGAATAGTTTATTCACCAAGGACTTCCCCTGATAAATAGATGCTAGTCTCTTCCACAAGGAAGATACAGTCTTCTCTTCATGCACATTGAGAAGAACAAAGTCTACCAAATAGAGCTTTATCATCCCCTTAGAATTTCTATCTACAAGGTCCCAATCTTCTTGCTTCATGCCTATAGGTTTAGTTCCAGACATAGCAAGCCATAGATCACGATCCACTAAGAGATCCTCCATTTTGAGTTTCCACAACTCAAAATTGCTGCCACTGAATTTCTCTATTTCAATCTTTCCTAACGTGCTTGCCATCTCAATCTATAATTATAAATTGACAAACTTCTACAAGACTCCCACTGAATGGAAATTGACACAAAAAACCCAACGTACCTACAAGGATAACACAACTGGCCAGGCTATGATACCACTTGTAAGGAAAATTAGATGCGGAAACAACTCTCCTAACGTCAAAACCTCAGGGAAGAATGCAAAGATACCTTTTAAATTTTACAATTACAGTCTAATTAAGATGCACATGAAAGAGATAACAGAAACAAAGTATTTGACACACACATATGGACACCAAATTTACACGGGAAAACCCTTATGGGAGAAAAACCCACCACACCAAGAGAAATCACTTTGTATTATAGTAATGGAGATTACATACAAATATCAGATTTATCTTTTTGATGTCATATTTCAGTAGCTTTCACAATGATCAAACTTGTACAGGAACCTTCAAGTTACAATCTTTACATAATAGAATTCATCCTCTGATCATACAATCACATAACAATCTGTCGATCCTTCAAATAATCTCTTAACCATACATCATTTTCAATCTCTGAGTATAACCATGTCACCCCTATCTATTGAGCTTCCTCTCAGAACTACCACAATGAACTGTCTTCCAATGGTTCCCATTCGGCTTCTCTGATTGGTCGACTACAAGCCACATAGGATAGTCTTCACATGGTCAAAAGGATTCAACTATGTTGGCATGTCAGTGAGACACTAACTATGTCTCCCCGATGCCCAAAGGCTTCATTGTTGATATCGGCATAGGTTCCAACAGTTGGCAAGGCAATATAGCAAATGCCACGAGTCATACCGAATCCACTGACATTCATTTCATTCCTATCAGCAAGAGTTTCCTCATCGACAAGACTCATATCAATATTCACAAGTCACACCGACCTCAACATTTCTATCGGCAAGACTTACCACTCATGAAGAGGTTACACTGAGACTTGTTATGTTACATCGAAGCATCCCACTGTTGGGAATCAGCCTTCGGCAAGGCTTCTTACTAAGGCTTCCATGTTACCCCAAGACCCCAAATGTATACCATTGGTGAGACATATCAATGTCGCCAGGAGTTCCTTGTGAAGCCCCCATGTTACACCGAAGACTCCAAGTGTAACACCATCGGTGAGACTTCCGATATTTGATGTGACATCATATTGAAACAAGCCTTCCGTTGAGAGTTTCCTCGATGACTTCAAACTAAACTCTGTCGGCGAGACATCCATATCGGTAAAACTTCTTACCGAGCCACCATATGTTACTCTGACGACTCCATGTGAAACATTTTGTGGGTGAAACTTTGGCTATCACTGGGACTTCACACCAAAGCAAGCCTTTTGGCCAAGGGTCTTCCCGATATACGATATGAATGGCCTATTAGCCAGAGATCTCTACTCAGAATAAGGTCATACCAACCACAACATGTCATAGTGATAGGATCATTCGGTGAGACTAAAGCAAGGTCATGGCAACTTGAATTGTTTAATAAGATTCAAGCTGCTAGTCGGCTAGACACAAAAGATGTGACACCGACTTGGCCATTTCAGAGGTTTCAGCCTGTGGGATTGAGCCACATATTTCCAACACCCCTATGGGGAAGGCATCGACCCCTCTTACTAGTTGCAACTGTGATTTATAAAAATCTGTTTTACTTTAAAAAAATTGTGATTTAGGTAATATAATAACCATGCAATGGAAAATTCTATGACTTGTAAACTCTATATAAATTATATGCAAACACTCAGCTATATATATATATACATATATACACCACACTCAGGAAGTCCTCTCGATCACACACATGAGCACTTAGATTAATGTAGTATGCATTTAGGAATGTCAATTTTAGTGTGTTTGTTTTGGATTACTTGCAAATTAAATAACAATTAGTAAATTAAATAAATGATGAAAAGAAAGCATGATAAAATAAAGGAATTAAGTTTTAATTAAAGTTAATTATAGATTTTCATTTAAATTCTTATGCATTATATTCTTCTTTTAATTTGTGTTAATCTTTGAGTTAATAAGTTAACTAATAGTAAGAAGGTATTTATTTTATTATTGGGTAAATAGTTTCAAAAGGGGATTTACATGCAATTAAAATGAATATTATTCTTAATTTTAAAAATCCATTTCAAGATTAGGGTAGGAAATGGAAAAAGGAAAAATATGATTAAAGAGGGAAAAGAGTTCCCGAGAAGGTAACGGTTCTTGAAAACATTCTTGAAAACAAGCTCTGCAATTTTTCTCTAATGGTTGCTAAGAAAATGTTGAATCCTTTAGCTTAGTGAGTTTGATAATTATTCTTTGGGAGATAGGAGGAAAAATTTAGAGTTGATAAAGCATCTGGAAAGGAGGAAAGAAGAAGAAGAGTCTCAGAAAATCCACATTGAAAAGAAGCAAAGAGAAGAAATTGTCTGAAGAGCATTCCTAGCTGGAAGCATAATTTCTAGGTTTTCCATTCTTTTTCCATAAATCTTCTTTGAAAAATTAAAATACCATTGCAAAATTTGAATTCCAAGTGTTTGAATGGTATGGAAAAATAGAGAAAATATGAGAAAATATTCCATTCATTTTTTTGCATTGAAAGAATTTGTATAATTTTACCCCTTTCAAATTGGGGCTTTCCTCCTTTCCAAATTGTGGTTTATAAAATTTTGTCTCAAATTTCCCATTCATTGCACACAAATTCATATATGTATATATATATTTATATACACCCATAAATTCCCTGTGTTTATAATATACCCACATTTCCATTTAGAAGTTACTGGAACAGTCGAATATGAAAAATATTTGAAGTTTATTTTCTTTGAAATCAGATTATAATGTATAGGGGAGTAACCCTACCCCCTCCATATAGGAAGGTGTTGTGTTGTGGAGGGACAGTGCCCTCAACAGGCCGTGGCCTGTGGAGGAGGTGCTACCCTCTCACAGGTAGTGCCTTCCCATATGGGGAAGGCATCAGCCCCTCTTACTATTTGCAACTGCGAATTATAAAAAATATGTTTTACTTTAAAAAAGCTATGATTTAGGTAATATGATAACGATGCGATGGAAAATTCTATGACTTTTAAACTCTATATAAATTATATACACACACTCAGCTGTATATATATGTATATATACATATATATACATATATATACACACTCAATTGTATATATTTGTATATATATATCCATACATATACTCACAAACATAGACATTTGTAAACTTTGTTTTATTTTCCACAGAAAATATACTCTGTCAGTGGAAATACACAGAAAATATAAATGAATAGATATATATTTATATATAAATATATATACATATAAATCTATAAACATAGATTTATATATAAATATTTATACCTCGCATAAATATCATTGTTATCTACAGAAAATATTACTTTCTGTCATTGGTTTCAAATAGTAACACACAACTCAATATATATAGTCAGCTATATGTCCACAATGTATTTATATATATATGTATATATTCTAAGTATATACATATATATATATACATACATAATAAATATATATACAGAATTGCACGGTGAACTTCAATATCTAAAAGTTTAAAACTTAGAAAAGAAGCAGATTAAATTCACATAAATGACTACGTACACTAGCAAACTTGTAGTTATGTGCAAACCTTGAAATTTATATTTTATTTATTTTCTAAAGCTATTTTTTTCTTCTGAATATCAAAGCATTGTATGAGTCGCCATATTTCTTTTCTGAACTTAGTGGAATACTCTTTAAGCTATGTTAAAATTTGAAGATGAAACTTTATAGAAAAGGTAGACTATTGAAAACTCATTTAAAACTAGTGAATTTTCTTAAAAGAGTATTTTTCTTTCTTTGAATCTATTAAGTCTATTTACTTTGATCAAGCTATGTAGAAAAAAAAACTTGGATTGTTTTTAAATTAGAAACTTGAAATACATTTCTCATACTAAAGGTATGCATGAAAAGCTATTTTGATAATCTTTGTGTGGACATTGGAAAATGATGAAATTTCATTGGAATTAGAAATGTGTTAAATTGAATGTGAACTTAGATGGAAAATGCATTATTTACTGTATTTTGAGAAACTTTCGGGACTAGATGCCAAAGGTGGACCCACCAAGATGGTAGTTTTACCTTTTCTAAAACTATCATTTGTTTTATTTATGCTTGGACAAGCACATGCACCATTGAAATAGATGGAATTAAAATCCTAGAAATAAATGAATATAGGTCTCTGCCACCTCCAGTTTGCAAGAAATATGTAATTCTCATGTTAGGAATGCATATAGGCATCAGGCTTGCATTGAGAGTTCCCTCTTGCATTGTTGTTTCAGGTTGCTAGGCTCCTCATGTAGGGCTGGGGATTTCTTTGAGTTAGGGAGAAACCCGGGGAAGTGATGTACTTCGTGGTTGGGTAGAAAAGGTGCCTTAATCACACTCTTGGTCCCAACTTGGAAAAAGACTAGTAGTGTCATGACGGTTGAGGTTGAGATATTTATGTGCTATAAATGTATTCATGTATTATTTTGAATGGCTTGTAAAGCCCACTTGTAAATGTAATTCTATTTGAAATTTTTTATGTAACATTGAAATAGATGTAATGGAACGAAAGTTTTGATGTGACATTGAAATAGACGTATTAATTGAAAGTTAACGATGTAATTGAAGCTCAAATGAATTTATGGAAACTCATTGATATGCAAATGGAATTTACGCATGCATCATTGCAAATATCTTAGTTGTTAACTAGTGCAATTTACTTCTTCTGTATACATGGAATGAAACTTTATTACTGAATTTTCCTTTTGAGCAATCATGGAAAGATATTGATCTATGCATCCTTTGTTTTTAATATACTTGGAATATAATATGATTGGAAAATTATGTGGTTAAAAGAACATCATCTATCGAGTGTTACAAAAGAAGTTTTAAAAGGAAAAAAACTTATGTTCATTAAATGTTCAATCAGTCCCATATCCCATGCCTAGGCTAGGATTCTTTGGCATTTTTAATTTTTAACTCCCATGTATTAAAAAAATGAAATCGGTTTATTGGGTGCCTAGACTGGGCAGGAGGTGGAGGTGAAGTGGAGTCAAAATTTGGCTTCAATTTTGAAATTGTTGCCAGAAAGGAGTAAATGTTTGGAAGTGAAAATCCCATGCACATTCTGGAGGTGTTGGTGAAGTTAATTTTCAGATTTGGAGGTGATTTCCAAAAAGGCCTAGAAGGAGAGAAGTTGCAAATGGAAAAAATGAAAGAATAAGAATGAAGAATCAAGGAAAAAAGGAGAGAAACTCACCAAAAAATGTGAAGGGAAACAAAATTTGATGCTAGAGGCCATATTTCCTCATACCTGGGGCTGGCTTATGAGAGTTTTATTTTGTTATGTTGAAATTTTTGAAGGAAATATTTCCTGTAGTTGTGTAGGGTGTGATATTGGAGGGATTTCTAGTTGCAAATGGAGACTATGGAGCTATATTTTTTGTCTTGTTCATTTTATGCATTCCTGTACTTATGTTCATGCTATTCAACCTCTTTTAGGAAGATGGTTTTCAGTGTAATCAAAAACTCTATGGAGTGAGAATCTGATTCATGGAAAAAAATTCTTGGGTAAAAGCACAAAGTTGTGTCACACTTTATAAAGGAAATGTCCAACACTGATCAAACTTTTAAACTTGAACCACTCAAATGTGGCATATATGTTTTAAGTTTTGAAATGATGTAAACTAGTAAAATATGTAGTTTTTAGAATGTTTTATGTTTTTATTTTCTTGAAAAACTTAACATTATATTTTAGTTGTTGATAAAATGCTAAAGAATGAAGTTGCGTGAGACGTAAAACTTTTATAATAATTTTTTTTTTCTTTCAATTTTTTTGTATGTATTTATAACTTGAAACTTTAGTGCATGGATATATTTTTTTTACAATTTTGATAACTATATAATTCTAAATAAATATTAAAATGTACGTGAATAAAAAAAGGTTATTTCAATGGGACGTCAACTTTCATATTAAATACTCATCTAAAATGGAAAAAAAATATACCATCTTGAAATAGATTCTTTTATCTAGTGCATCATATATATATTTTTAATAAATTTTAGTATTTTTCCTTGTCATGGTAATCAACCTAATATTTTGTGTTGCTAACCTACTTTTAGTAAAAATATATATAAACAATAATTAAACTATTAAATAAATATATTTTTGAAAACTACACTTATGGATCTACAAAAGGGTATTTTAATATATTTTTTTTAAATGTTATTTACATTAGTAGGATTTATTGAAACTCCAAGTTTTTCAAATCAATTTAATCTTTCAGTAAATTGGAATCAAAGTGGTGCTCCATATAATTTTAGTTGAAAAAGTTGTGGAAGTATCTAACTTAGCTAGAATGAATCTTACTAGATCATTTGTTTGACCAAAATTGATTTTTAGTTAGAAATTCTTAAATTCAGTTGTGTTGATAAGTTGGTTGAAAGTGTGACACAACTTTGTGCTTTTACCCTGTTGTGTAGTTTTGATGGTGTTTTAATAGTTGCCTTTACATGCTTTTTTTGTTTGAGATAATTGTTAATTTGTTGCAAAAATTGAAATCCTCTTGGATGATTTTTTAATTGTTGATCCGCACCACTCTAGCTTGAAGTAGATAGACCTTGAATGTAACACTTTCTTCGATCATGAACTATACATCAAAAATATTAGCACAATAAAAAACATGAAGAATTCAATCTTTGACATGATGAATGAAAATTAAATAATTCTCTTGAAAGATTGATAATATGCCCTTGAAATGCTTTGAATTCTCTTGTGAATGCTTAAATGCTCTTATGAACTCTCTTGAATGCTAGGTGTTCAATACTTGAATGATTGGGGGGGGGAGAATTGTCGATGGGTGTTTTTGTACCTTCTCAACATAGGAAGCACACAAGTATGTTACCTCTCTTGAAAGGAAACTTCCTACAAAAAGGTTAGAGAAAATTACCCCAAGGTCTCTCAGGTGTCAGGTCATGACAATGCTTGGAATAGTTCAATTGGTTGATATGATTTGCTAGTAATCACAAGGGGACTGGACAATTTAATAAAATAGAAAATAATTGGGTCTTAAAATGGAGTTTATGAGATTTTGAAAGTAACGTGCAATTGCTGCAAGTTCAAAATGTTAGTCTAAAACTCCATGTTCAACATTAGATTTGGCTTTACAATGATGCTAGAATTTTTCCTTAACTACTATTTCAAAGAAGGTCAAAATGAAAAAGGGAGGTAAGAGTTCCTAGACCTTAAACTAATGATGAACAATGAAAATGGAGGAAGCTATAGTGGACAACCTTCCTAAAAATGAGTTCCACTTAATCAAACAACATATAGTCTCATGAAACTAGTGCTATCTTCTAAGGTCTGCTGATTTTTCAAATATTCATTTAGCATAAAGCATGAATAAAAGATGAATCTTAAGTGAAACAATAAGTTAATGCTCAAACTAGCTTTACACCATTGTTCATCATCAACAAATAGGAAAAAGCATGAACATGGAAAGCATCAACACAACAACATTCTTCAATATCAATGGATAACATGAACTAAAGTACTAAAATCTACTTAAAGAACTTAGAATAGGAAACTAAATCTATCTAAATCTATCAACTTGGAGAAGATGAATCATGCGACATGAGGGAAACTCAAGAATCCACCAAAACAATGACATTCTATTAAAAATTTTGTAGCATGTCTTTACAACAACTCAACTCTCTCCCTGAAAATGAGAAGAGACTATGATTTATAGTTTTCCAAAAGTGAAATGAATGGTGAGGATTTAATTTCATTGTGTGGCGAAGATTCATTTTACATTAGGGTTTCACCTACCCCCAAAATATATTAATATAAAATACATTTTTTGTCTCATTCCTATTTTGTCCTCTAGTGGCTTTGACACTATAGCAATTTTGTCTTCTAGTGAATGCCTTCTTTTTCTAGCTAAACTGTCAAAAATTTGTCATTTATCACTGGTTTTCCTTCACTTTTTTCAAGAGTGGTGTATTCCACAAATTTTCCAATCAACGCCTGAAGCTTGTCCCATTCCATGATGTTAGATTGAGGAACTTGGAAGGTCAGCCTCATAAACCTTATAATGATTTATTCCCAATGTTTTTCACACCTTGGCATGGCCTTGATTATCTGCTAGGATTGAGTGAATTCCCTTGCAACAAAATCCATGAAATATGTTGTTAATGCATCTATTGTGAGTTCTTCTTGGTAGAGGAGTGGGGGCACAAAAGATGTTGTTGGAGCTTCTTCCTCTAGAGATGTCCATTGTTGAATATATGCGGTGAGGTCCACACTTGTGCCTTCATTTCCTCCTTAGAAGACTGATCCTTGTTCATTTTCTATATGATTGTAGCCACTGACCCTTAGAACTCATCAATTTTCTACTCTCTTTTTGTAGTGCCCAAGTTGATGGTGGAAATATTATAGTTGACCCCTTCTCCTTTGTTTGTCACTAGGGTAGAAATCAACACTATCCTTGATCCTAAGGCATAAAATGTGATGTGGGAACAAACTCTTGGCTTCTTCTCTTTTTTCATCTTTATTTGTGTTCTTTCTAGTATAGCCCGAGTCTAGTGTTAGAATCAATGAGAGCAGGAGCTTTCTTTTGCAATTTCTTCTCTAACCAATCGGGCATCTGAGTCTCCCCTCTTGCAGATTCATGATCACCTTCCTCTCATTGTACATGTTGGAGCTGCTTCTCCTCATCATCCAAGACTTCTCATCTAGTTCTTTCCTTTTCTTCATACGAGTCATCAATATGTATGGGCTTCTCTATGTTCAACTTAGTAGTGGCTATGTTTTCCTCAACGACGCTTTCTCCCTAAGGCACTCTTTCTTCTTCTTGTTCGATCTCCACATGATGCTCAGGCTCTTCTTTGGTTCCTCTTCTTCCTTTTCTTCTTCTTTCTCTCCTTGAGGAGGTACATCTTCTTGAATGGGGCCTTTGTCTTTCCCAATTAGTGGAGGCACTTCGAGTATCTCCATGTTGATGTCAATGTCCTCTTTTTCCTCAAAAGGTTGCTTCTCAGAGTCTGCTTCTTCTCTTATATCATTAAGATGTTGGGAAAAATCTTCTTTAAGCTCTTGGTCCAAGGTCTCTATGATGTATCTAACATTAAGAGCTTCACTATATTTTGTATTGTGTAGAATTGTGTAATGTTAGTAAATGAATAATAAAACCACACAATCAATGAAATGTATTATATTAAGGAAATCAAAATAACAAATAAACTTGATAAAACTATTCCTCAAAACCATTCCATTGTTCTCTATTCTCAAGGATCCGATGTAGTGCATCAGGTTAATGTTCTAGCTCATAGAGCCTTTTAGTGGATAGGGTTATAATTTTGGCGCATCCATGCAAAGTTGTAGTGCATACAGTAAAATAGTGCTTTCATGGCTATATGTAGCACATTAGGTCTTGATTGCAACGCATATGCTCATTTAGCACATAGAAGTCAAGATTTAGTGCATTTGGTCAAATTTTTAGTGCATTATGTCATTTAGTGCATTGATGAAATTTGATGGTGCATAGAGAGATTTAGTGCTTTGAGACCCTATTTTAGCACATTGAAGCACTGTTCTAGTGCATTTAGACCAAATTGATGAATTTTAGATTAGAATCCTTGTTTTTGATGATTGTTGATCGCATCAACCTTTGATTTGTTGATGTTTGATGATGTTGATAGATTAGATGGTGATTTATCTCATGATAGGTGAGATTCAATGATTGGATGATGATGGTTAGGATCAATGATAGAATGATGATGATTGACCTCATGATAGGTGATGATCAATGATAGACACTCATGAGATATAATCAAAATCTCATCATAGTTTATTAGATTGATAGATTGACTAATGTTTGATTGATAAGATTGTTCATTTACAATATGTTATGATGATAGGAGCTAGCGAGGACTCTTCAGTCTCTTTGAGCAATTCTAAAGGACTTGGGATTTGATTCATCATCTAGTTTAGGCTGATCTAGACATGATTGGATGATGCATATTGACTTCATTGATAGACATGCCCCAACATAGGATTAACAGGGAGCTTCTGACCACTTTGGTAGAGAGGTGGCACAATGATCATAACACCTTTCACTTACCCACTGGTGAGATGATAGTGACACCAAAGGATGTTAACTAGATTTTGAGGATTCTTGTTGTCGGAGAGTTGGTTGTGTATGATTCCACTAAGTAGGGAGGCATAGCTACATTGCAGAGAGTCTATGAGGATGATTAGATTTGTGGTTATGAGATCCCATGGTGGGATATGGTTGATGCATTTGCAGCATTGCCATGTGTGCTTGCTATATTTATTGGAGGATTTCTATGTCCCAACCATAGGTCGAAGGGACTCTTAGTCAGTTGGCATCAGATTTTGGAGAGTATGATTACATAGGGGAATAGATATGGATGGGGATCCTACATGCTTGCACATTTGTACCATGATCTACATCAGGTTATGTATCTCAGAGGGGCCAATTTATCAACTGGAGTTACATTGCTAGAGATATGGGCATGGGAGCATATAGTTGTCACCCATCCAATGGTAGAGAGACAATGTGTAGAAGGTTGACCATACATTCATGAATATACAAGACCAGTTGTCTAACATAAAGCTTGGAAAACTGGAGTACTAGATAAGTGTATTGGATGATCTTGATACCGTTATATGGAGGCCATATCTTGAATGTGAGTAGTGGCCAGAGGATGACACTGAGATGCCCTATATGTGTATGGCAAGATGTTTGATTGGGAGAACCTCATTTGTTATTGAGAGATTCTTTCTTGGGAGAGTGCTTCAATAGTATAGGTGGGTATAGAGAATGCCCCAAGGAGTTGTTTTGTATGCACATTGATGACAAGATATTCTAGAGTGGGGACACACTTTATCATATGATTTAGTGGTTGATGAGTATCGAGGGTTATAGGAAGTGATATGGTAGTATCACCCAAAGATTATAGAGGTTGTAGTGTCACAAGAGTATTCCCATTACTTCTTTTCACATCCATTCCCATAGATATCTAGTTCGAATGAGCCAACACTAAGGCAAAGGAAGTGTGGAGGAGGTGATGAGGAGGAGGAGGGAGATAGTAGTAATGATGGAGACGGGGATGGAGATGGTGGAGGTGGTAGAGATGGTAATGGGGGAGATGGAGATGATGGTGGTGGCATTCAACTAGTGCTGGATGTGTGAGACTTTAGAGTACCCTAGAGGAGGAGATCCCTGGTGGCTGCAACTCAATAGCATGTTTAGATTTGGTTGCCCTCATAGTAGTAGCAGACTCAGATAGCTGCTTTGTAGGCCTAGGTACATGCCTTATAGGGAAAATTGGCTCAAATACAAGGTTAGATGTAGACACAAGCATAGGCCTAGGCTCAGGCACAAGCATAGATTGCCATGCTCACTACAAAGAGAGACAACCCAAGATAGCGGTGTGAGCAAATAGAGGGACTAGCAGAGAGACTGCAAAGAGTAGCCAAGGGAACATCTATAGTACATTACCTTAGAGAGGTATGATGTTCCATCAGGGAGGTTGAGTATTACAGAGGATGATATCATGAGGTAGTGCCTCCAGAGTGTCGGGTCAGTTATACTCAGTCTACCAATTCTTGCACTCATTTCAAGACTACTAGCAAGGGTGTTATAGGGCCACCACCTTGCATAGATCTAGGGGTAGGGCCATCAGGTGATGTAGCAGGAGGCATAGGGCCAACATTATCTGGGGGTAGTAACACATAGCCCTTGATGATCCTTGATGTATTTGAGCTATTTGATGATGTATACATTGATTTAGCTAAGATATTGATTCGCTTCCATTTTGATGTTGTATCTTTCAACTTTTCTAGACACCATTGTATAATTGAAATTATAATTTTGATATTTATATGATATGAGTGATGATTAGTGATCCATATGTTATCTATGTGATCCTATGATGGATTCCTATGATGGATGCATTTTATTTCTACATTATGTGTTATATGATGTTTTAATATGATAATGCTATGTTTGATGTATGGATACAATGATGATATGATAATGCCTAGATTATGATATATTTTTGTTAATGTCAAGTATACTCAATCCATTAATGATAGAGATAACACCACTTTGAAAATTTTGCTAGCCTTGGAAAGTCTATACTGCAGATGCAAAACTAACATGGATGCAATCTAAATTAACCATGTAGATCTAAATATGCAAGGTTGTCATCATAGCAGCCAATTGGTCATGCTTTTATCATCATTGAGCCTTTAAAATGTTGAAAGTGAGTACAAACATCAATGGTATAATTAGACCATGATGACTTGAGTAATGCTTCCATGATTTTTGATATTGCAAGTTAACAGAAGCATCTAAGTATAATTAAATCAAGATGACCTGATCATTCCTTGCTTAAACAGACAAGATTCAATCATTTTCCTATGCAAATTCAGAAATTCATTAGTGATACTTTGTAGAGCACGTCTCATGACAATTCACATAGTAATAATGATTAACTCATAGACATTAGACAAATAAAAATCATACTCCTTCCTAGCTCCTCTATTTCAAGACATCCTTGAGGTGCTCTAGAGATATGATAACAAAAATAAAGTACAACAACTGAACATTCATGCTAACATGATAAAACTGTGATTCAAACATCATCCATTTAGATTTTTCTTTATATGCTTTAGTTGTTTGATATGGATGGTTGATGTGTAAAGTCTGATGATTGATGTTCAATGTTGGGTTTCGTTGCGATCATTGTGTTTGTTGTATTGTGTTGCTATTTTTTGTCTATTGGTTTAAGCTCAAAGTTTATTGCCTCCAATGAGTTCAAGATTTTTCCCCTAGTTTAGGGTGAGACATGACCGCAATGCCAAAATATGTACATGAAGATTTCCAATGATAGGCAAAATGATGGAGAAAGTGAATGGCGAAAGTGAATGGTCAATGCATGCTCAAATAGATGGAAAAGCTAATCTATCACAAATAGTACCTGTTGCCAGGTTTTCACTACTTGTTTTTATTACACTTTTTCATATTTTATGATTTTTTTAAATTTTTTTAATATTTCACTTTTTTTGTATTTTAATTTTTTTGTATTTTTCTCTTTTTAAAATTTTTTTCGTTGTCGCCAAGATGCCTATTTTCCAGGTTTTCATCAAAGTGACCATTTTTTAAAGACATTTTATGATTTTTTTGTATTTTTTTCAGAACTTTTACCATGCATTGGATGAATTATGTGTAGAACTTCTTGAGATGGAGGTTGTTGATGAGTTCTTCGAATAGGTCTCCTTCAAGCGTAGACAACTGATAGGCTCCTGATCCATAGACTAGTATGACAACAAAAGGACCTAGCCAATTTCGTTAGAATTTTCCTTTCTTTTCCCTATCCTATTGATTATAGGGATTTTCTTTCAAGACCAAGTCACCAACCTAAAATGTTCTTGGTTTTACTTAGTGATTATAGCTTTGGACATTCTCTACTGATAGTCTTTTAGGTGATCAACAGCATGTTGATGACATTCATCCAATAGTTCCAACTCTTGTGGCCTAGATACTCTATAATCTTCTTCTAAGATAATTCCCTTCAAAGAAAATTGTAGGGATGGTAGCTCAACCTTAATAGGTAAAATGGCCCTCGACCCATAGACTAGAGCATAGGGTGTAGCTCATATTAGGGTGAGGATGTTATTGTAATTAATATTTAATTGCACTTGCATAACTTTACTTAGGCAATATTTTAATTCCTAGGTTAATTATTCTCATCCTTGTCTTGTTGAGCTATCTTGTTGCTCAAGATAAGATTAGGGTTATGCATGCTTTGGTTTTATAAGCAAATCATCTCATGTAATTATGATTTTCCTGAATAATAATATTTTGCACATCTTCTTGCAAAGCTTTGCTTTTTCTAATTTTGTCTTATGTGGAAGGTTTTTTGTTTTGCATGTCTGATCTTGGTTTCTAACAAAGGATACCGGTTCGGTAGGCCCACAAATTAGGGTTCAATTGAACGTGCCAATCATGTTTAGCATCATTGACAGTTTCCTTCAATATTTTCAAGATGGTTTTGTTTGAGGCCTTTGCTTGACCATTTCCTTGAGGGTAGTATGGTGTGGAAAATCAATGTTGGATATGAAACCTTTCACAAAGTTCTTCTACATCCTGATTCTTCAAAGGTCTGCCATTTTCTATGACAATGGACTGAGGAATAACATATTGATAGATAATGTAATTTAGGATGAAGGATGCAATTTTTTTTCTAGTGATGGCGGTCAAAGGAACAACTTCAATCCAATTTGTAAAGTACTTTGTGGCTATGATGATGAAATTATTTCCATTTGATGAAGATGGATGTATTTTTCCTACAAGGTCAAGTCCCCATTGACAGAAAGGCCACGTTGATGCAAATGGTTGTAGTTCTTGTGTTGGTGCATGTATTAGGTTTCCATGGATTTGACAATTTTGGAACTTCTTGACAAACTAAAAAGACTCCTTCTCCATATTTGGCTAGTAATACGTTGACATAGTAATTTCTTAGTGAGAGTTAGACCACTTGAATGCATGCCGCATATACCTTCATGAACCTTGCATAAAGTGGTTCTAGCTTCGTTACATTCAAGAAACCATAGGAGAGTACCATTAAGACCTTGTCGATAAAGTGTTGGAATCAAGAAACACTGAGAGGGGGGGTGAATCAGTGTTGTGCAATTTTTAACTTTATTAATTTGATCCTTAAAGTGCTAATAACATTCAACCAAAATAAAGATGCATGCACATACAAAAAAATAACCACAACACCATAACACAAGGATTTTTTATGTGGAAACCTTGTTAGGGGAAAAAACATGGTGGAGGTCAATCCATAATATTGTTCTAAGTATACTCAAAAGAAAAGATTACAAAATGATGATGCAATTGCATTTAGGCACACTACCTAGAGCTCACTGCTCAAAAACTAAAAGGCTCACTTCCTCACAAAAGTTTGGAATACTTCCAAGGACTTGAACTGATAAAGAAACATCTACAAATGTTTGATTATAGTTCTAATTAGGCTCAATAATTGAATTCTGGACCTTTTGACTATTTCTTCTCTTCCACTCTATTTTGCTTCAACTCACAAAAAAAATTCTTAATGCATAAGTGAAACTATGCATAATCATTCTACTAACCTTCTGACATTCACAACATACATCCACTCTCATTGAAAACACACTAAAATGATATTGCGATATCCAAATGTTTTACCTATTCTAAAAAACTAAAATGCAATGGAAAAACACAAAGAAACACCTCAAGATTAACCTAAGAAATTTGTTAATGCAAAGAGAAAAAGTGTAAAATGATGACAAATGGATATACCTCCCCTTTGCAGCTGAAAATCATTGGTTGGCCCTTGATTTTGATTTGCTTTGTATGCTCTTTGATGGCTCTTGATATGGCTAAATGCAATATTTAACTATATGCTTGGATGCAAATGAAAATAGATGAAATTGATGACTAGATGAGTGCAAAAAATGGCAACATTTAGTTGCAAAATGGCTAAGTGTTAGAAATGCCTTAGAGGATGGGGTATTTATAGAGAAACTTGAATTCTCTAGAGAATTCAATGGTTGAGATTTATCCAACAAGGCCAAGATGAAGGGCTAAGGTGAGTTGAGGACTCAAAAGCCCTCATATTTTGACATGTGGAATGTGAGATGGCTAAGGGTGAGATGATGTGTAGGTGATGTGGAGGGGAGGTAGATGATGTGGAGGAAGGACAAGTACCTTCCAAGTACCTTGGGGAGTGAGAATATTTCTTCAAAAAGGAACTTCTTGTCCCAAGTGAGAGTGAAAATGACATTTGAAGAATTTTGGAATTTCTCAAAAATCTCCATGGGAAAAGAGAAAGTGGTTGGAGAAATAAATGTGAATTAAAAATTCACATTCATAGGAGAATCTAATGGATAAGAGAGGGTCTCCAAAAAGGTGGGAATTGGTCACATGTGCATGAGGTGACAAGTCAAATATTCTAGAAGCCTTGGAAAGATAAAATGTGACTTAAAAATTCACATAGGAAAGAGGGTCAATGCGAAGAAAGGAAAATGGAAAGATTGACTAAAAAGTGGTGCTAAAAGTGGCTAATGACTTTGATTAAAGTTGTGCAAATACTTGATTATGATAATTAATGGAAGATTAGAGACAAGTGGTAAATGTAGGAGGATGTGACATTAATCCTTGATTAAGAGGATGAACACCCTAATTATGAATTAATTAAATTAATCCAAATTAGAGATGGATTATGGAGGATGTGACAAGGAGAGAGAAAAGAAGAATTTTAAATTGATTTTAATTCAAAAAGATTAAAATGACTAAATTAAATAAATTGGTGTATTTATTTAATTTAGAGAGGAGAAAGGTACAAGATAACGTGTTTAATTGTTAAATTAAATACTTTAAGAATCTTATGTGGGAAGTGTAATATTAACTAAATAAATTAATATTGATAGAATGGATGAATAAAGAGGTAAATTTGATCATACGGGATTGATCAGATTTGGGTGTCTACATTTTTCCCCCCTTCGAAATATTGTTAGAATAATACTGTTTTGAAGAAAAATAAAATGTCAGTGATGAAGAAAGTGGGAGGGCCTGATGCCCCAGCATGAAAGAGGTTGAATGAGGTGCCCAAACAGAGGAAAAAGGATACGGATGCCCCAGTGATTGTGGCGAAGGGATGGAGGGAGTGATAGGGTATTCCTCCTCGAGATGGTAGTTGGGGAAGAAAAGGGGGCCCCAGACATCTTCTCAATAGAAATAAATGGAAGACACCATTGAATAGAGCTCGAAAAATTAAGTAGTTTTGACTTTTGAACGGAGTCGATTGGACACACAGTTTACAAATGGCGGCTTTAGGAAAGAAGGGGATTAATGGGGGAAGAAAAAGGTTAAATAAAAGGTAAAAAATACCCTTTTAAAATAGAGGGGGGAAAAGAAGGATTAAAAGGTAATTTGAAGAATTACCTTGTCTCATTGTTACTGTAGAAGTTGAGAGGAAAGAAGAGAAGAGGGAGAGGAGAAGGAGGAACTATGCCGCAGGATTATGATTTAGAGATCATTCACCGGGTGAACGAGCTATGGAGATGCCATACCCACTTTGCAATGCCCTGCCAGGTGAGTAATAAAAACCTTCTTGTGTATTTTAAACATTTAGCACATTTCAAAATACTGAATGAAAAATGTAAAATGTGGGTATTGTGGGCAGGGTGGAATAGAAAAATGGGTAGTTTTTAATTAGTTGGAAAAAAATGGAGGAAAGGGGGGATTAGGGGGGGGAATAAGGCGTGCCACTACACAAAGGCATGGATCCGCCCCGAACTAGGGTGAGCTCACCCCGACAGGGGGGCGGAGTCACCCCAGTAGGGGGTAGAGCCACCCTGAGCTAGGGAAAGCTCGCCCTAGCAGGGGGCGGAGTCGCCCTGGCTAAAGAGAGGAGGAGAGAGATGTAGAGGGGAGGAGAGAGGATGGAGGCAGTGGGATAGCCAACGAGGAGGAGGAGGAGGAGGAGACAATGGAGGAGGGCTAGGGTGGAGGTGGAGGAGAGAGAGGTAGTACAAAAGGAGGGTGGGATAGGTCTAGAGCCAGATGCAGGAGGACAAGATGAGTCAGAGGTGGAGATAATACACACAGTGGAGGGTGGAGCTGTTCAGCAGACTAGTATAGGAGGTAGGGTACGACAAAGGAGAGTGTTGATATGAGCTTAGTAGGGGGAGGGGGGAGAGGATAGACAACAGAATGGAGGCCAGGAGTCAACTAGAGAGGATAGTGGGTAGGAGATGACTGATGAGGGTACAAACCATGACAGAGTAGGAGGGGATGGGAGGGGGTGGATAATATGATGGAGCCCATGGGGAGATTGAGGCTAGGAGTCAGTCAGGGAGGATGGAGAGTAGGAGACGATAGAGGGGGGCATATTACGTCAAGGTAGAGGCTTCCCATTGTAGAGATAGGGGAGAGTGGGGATGAGGAGTAGCCAAAGATAGGAGAGCCAAGGAGATTGATGAGAGTGGAGAGGCATGGTCAACCATGGAGAGTTCAAGTCTGCCCTACCATGGAGGACTTGGAGGTTTAGCAGGAGCATGAGGGTAGGGGGGACAATGATGCTATGGAGATAGATGGAGATGTGCCAGATATGGATAGTTGGGATGTAGAGCCATTAGCGGTGGTTCCTGTCATTACCTCAAGGGATCGTATCTCTTAACTAAGGGACACTACGGGGAGGCTTTAGAGCATAGATCAGAGGTTGGGGGCAACAGAGGCAGAGGTGATCAGACTCAGATTTGAGCTATCGAGAGTACCGGTAGCAGGTTAGAGAGATTATGGATGTATGGTTGACCTCTTAACCACATAGGTAGAGGTGATGGGGAGGGAGAGACAGAGACTTCAGGCTATCATACAAGGGATGCGAGATGAGTTGGTTTCTGTTAGTTGGGACTGTGATAGACTGTAGGCAGAGATTGTTATATTACAGGCCAGGGGGGAGTTAGAGGGGATGATAGATCATGTGTCAGTTGGTAGTGGGCAGCAAGTGGGTGATCTCTGGTAGGAGTGAGATGAGCTATAGGATAGAGTGCATTTCTTAGAGCTGATGGTTGGAGATATGGGGTTGATGCAGGAGAGAGAGAGGCAGGTGAGGGAGCAGACCCATACTATGTAGGTAGAGAGAGATGCAGTGCAGGTGCGGGTACAGGTGGTGGAGGCAAAGAGGGATTCATTGTAGGTGTGGGTTCAAGTGCTGCAGAGTGAGAGAGATTTGGAAGAGGCACAAACACAACCTCTTTAGAGGAGGAGAGAGGAGGAATTTTCAGAGCTATCAGCGTTGCAAATAAAGTGAGATGTAGTAGTTTTGAGAGTCTAGGAGCTTTAGAGGGACAGGGATGGAGTGATGGCTTAGTCACAGGCCACTTAGAGGGAGAGAGATGTGGCAGAGATACGGATGTAGATGCTGCAGGGAGAGAGGGATGCAACAGTGGCTCGGTGGAAGTTGGTGCATGTCAGTGATGCGATAGGGATATATACATAGGGGTTATAGGGGAGAGGGATGCAGTAGTGGCTAGGGCAGTGGCTACTGAGGAGATGAGAGATTGGGCTCAGGTAGAAATGGCACAGTTATGACTATCCCAGGAGGCTTGGGAGCAGGAGAGGAGAGTGATCACGAGAGATCGAGATAGATATCATCAGAAGCGGAATTTCGCTCGTGTTCAGGTTGCTGAGCGAGAGGAAAATTCAAGGTAGGCAGGATTTTGGATGGCTGTGTATTACCATGCAGTTCTAGACCTGACACAATGGATATTCCAGTATACTCGACAAACACCATAGATGCCAGTGCCATCTCAGTCATTGGGGACATGGACCCAAGGTTATAGTGATTCACCAGGTGTTACCCCACGAAAGAGATCAGTACCAGATTCACCACATACATTAGATGTGGGTAGCTCATTTAGGAGATGACAGGTTACTAATTTTTTGACAGATGCAGGGTGGAGTGCATAGTATTTATCGATAAAGATCAGAGATGCTCTACATCTCTAGATTGTGTACCTTATTTTATGATGTATGAGGGCTATGTGATGGATTCATGATAGATTTTGATGTATGATGGACATATGACGTACATTGTGTTATTTTGATTATGGTATGGGACAATCCTTATTGAAACTATGTCGTATGTTTCTTTTTGTGATGGATGATTCATTTTACGTATGCACATGTATATGATATTTCCTGCTTATGTAGATGGATACTTTGGTTGATTTATCCACATGTTTATGATACTACAAGCTTATGTGGATGTATGAGTTGATTTATTTATGTATATGTTTTATGAGATGATAATGGATGATTGGGTTTACATATTTGTGGAATATGGATGATTGTATAAATGCAGATATTCAGATGGTGATATGATTTATGGATATTTTATATCTAGGATGACTTATGTGTATGGATTCCTAGTTGATTTATTGACATGTATGTATATGTGTATGATGGATTTTTTTATGAACATTTTTTATATGTAGGATATGATGTATTATGGTTTGACACTTTGTGATGCAAGTGGCCATGCATGCATGGATCTAACATGTTGTGATGCAGGTGGTGATGTATGTGTGGTTAATCGAATGAACCTAATAAGTGATAATGTTCTTGTAATTTATAGTGAATTAAGAATGAAAGGAAATAACCCATACTCATAAGTGTCAGTAAGAATTGTCATGATAATGGAAGATGGGTATGTAGTGATTGTGAAAAATGGGTATAATTTTGGTACCTGTCAAAAAAAAAATAGTATCCTGAGAAGAATGGGAGAGAGCAGGACAAAGTATTTGCACAACCAAAATCATAGGGTGAATGCAATTCAACAGATGATGAAATGCAATCCTAATATGAGTTGCCATCTTCGGAGCACTGATTTTTGCTATAGCATAAGATACAGGATACCCTATCATGTAAGACCAAGGTGAATTGGTGTCTAATGCATGAAACAAACACAACAAACAGAAAGGCTACCCCAACACCCCAAGGAAATGATGACCTTGGTTGGGCCAGGTATTGGGATAAACACAAACACACAAGGATGCCCCAACATAACATAAGACCTCAAGGATCTTGGTGGGTACTACGTGGGACAACCAAGAAGACAACAACAAAGAAAACACCAAGATAAACCCTTATGTAGATGAGTCAAAGTACACCATGATATGGTGGATCAAGGCGACCATGACAAGTGTTGATAGTGAGCTCAAATGACAAATAAATTCCAAAACATCAAAAGATCACAATCAATATCAAAATGTCCTTTGCCATAGGATAATGGTGATGGATGGGATTGATGAGGTTTGCTAGGAAGGATGCATCAAGTTGAGACCGATGATGGATACTAAACTAGAATGACCCAGTTTGATGCCAAATATTTTTTATTAACCAGATCTTTTGATAATAGGGGTTTGCTTAATTGAGAATAATGAGCCAGACAAGGACACAGACTGACATATCCTATAGACCTAGGGGCTCGGGGCCTGATCAGAGATTAGGCTTGTCTACGTGAAAGGGCAGAGCCCTTGTAGTTCATGAAAAGACCATGGATAAAGAAAAAAGATGATGGTGAAGACAGATGATAGACAACCAACACATGATGGTAATAATACCCCAGGGGTAGATGAAATGATCAGCCTTTCCTATGTGACAGTGCAGGGGCAACGTCGGTTGATAGGTGATGTGACAGGATGAGACCTAGATGAAACCAACATGATGGATGATCCCATGTGATGATACAGACCGAATGATGGGGAGAAGAATGACATAAGATCAGAGTGAGATACTAAGAAGCTCAGGATGGGGGATAGGTTAGATGGGTCGTCCAATGCCTAATCAAGATATACCAAGCGGCCAAGGATGAGATGGGTGAGGACGATAGTGCAGATGAAAGCATAAAATAACTAGGATTCTAGGTAGATAATGATTAAGCCCTCTACGAATGACACCTATTACCAATTTTTCACCATCCATACTTATCCAAGGCACCACCAAAAGGTAGTTTTCACCATAGGACAAATTTATTTCTCTTTACTATTTTTTGATTTTTTGATTTTTTGATTTTCTTTTTGATTTTTTCTGATTAGGTGGGGTTACCAAAGGGACTTAGGTGTAGAAATTCTTTAGATGCATGATATTGATGGGTTCTTCGAGGGGCTCTCCTTCAAGAGTAGTCAACCGGTATGCCCCGGATCCATATTTGGTGGCTATGATATAAGGCCCCAACTAGTTTGCCTCAAATTTTCTCTTTTTATCTCGGTCTTGTTGAGTACGTTGATTCTCTTTAAGGACAAGATCGCCCACCTGGAATTGATGAGGATGAACCTTTTTCTTGTAATTACGTTTGAGGTAGTTTTGGTATGCTTGCAGATGATCATAGGCTTTGATTCTTCACTCATAAAATAATTCCAATTGTGCGAGGCGTGCAACATGAGCATCCTCCTCACTGATAAGATTTTTTAGAGAAATCCTAAGTGATGGGAGCTCAACTTCAATTGGAAAGATGGCTTCGACACCATACACTAAAGAATAGGGGGTGGTGCCTGTTGGGGTGTGGATGGATGTGCGATATGCCCAAAGGGTGGGATGAGTATGGAGGTTCCAATCTTGACCAGTGTTATTGACAACCTTCTTGAGGATGAGGATAAGGGTCTTGTCGGTAGCTTATGCCTGACCATTACCCTTGGGGTAATAAGGTGTTGACCAACGATGTTGGATATGAAAGGTGTCACAGAGGTGTTTCATGGCTTGGTTTTTGAAGGGTTTTCTATTATCGGAGAGGATGGTGGATGTGATACCATATCTACAGAGAATATGGTAAAGGATGAATTTTGAGATTTGGATACTGATGATCTGTGAGAGTGGTATTGCATCCACCCACTTAGTGAAGTATTCAGTGGGGGTAATTATGAATGTATAGCCATTAGATGATGGTGGGTAAATCTTTCCAATCAAGTTAAGACCCCATTGAGAGAATGGCCACGGTGCCAAGAGGGGCTAAAGATCCTGTTCTGGAGCATGAATTAAATCCACATGTTGTTGGCAGGGAAGGCATTTCTTCACAAATTCACAAGCATCATGGTCTAATGTAGGCCAATAATATCTAGCTTGGAGAATTATTTTGGCCAAAGCCATACTATTTGAATGAGCTCCACAAACACCACTATGTACTTCCGTTAGTGCAGTGTGGGCTTCAGTCTCATTCAAACATCTAAGGAGGATTCCATCATACCCGCGATGATAAAGCATATCACCGACGATAATTTATCAAGAAGAGCGATGAACGAAGGATTTATGTTGATTACATGTAAGATCTAGGGGTAGAATATTATCATGGAGATAGACATATATGTCTTGGTACTAGGGGGAAGCAAGACCCACGATATTGCACACCATGTCAGTCTCAAGAATATCATATGCCGGGATTAAAAGTTGTTCTACAAGAAACTCACATTCCATCCGATCTTTGGGCATGTCAATCAAGGAACTGATAGTGGCCATTACATCAACTGCTTTATTTTGTACCCTAGGAATTTGGTCAAATTGTACAGAGGTGAAATATTTCTTGAAATCATCCACCATGCACTTGTAGGGTAATAGCTTATCTTTTTTGGTTAGGAACTCATCATTAACCTGCTTAATGACTAGCAAAGAATCCCCGAAGACTTTCAAATGAGTTATGTGTCATTGCTTTGCAATTCGGAGGCCGGTGAGGAGAGCTTCGTATTCTGCCATATTGTTGGTACATGGGAATGCTATCCTGAATGATTTCAGAATGTAATCACCTTGAGGGGTAACTAATAAAATCCATGTACCTAATCCATTATGAGTATAGGAACCATCAAAATATAGTGTCCAAGTTGGCGCTTCTATAAATGTGTAAACTTATTCATTTGGGAATTTAGTTTTTAGAGGGTAAGCATCTTCTAATGGTGCCTCAACTAACTGATCAGCTATGACCTATCCCTTTATGGATTTTTGCTCCACATACTCTATGTCAAATTCACTTAGGAGCATGACCCACTTGGCCATGCGGCCAGTCAAGGTGGTCCTGGAAAATAGATACTTTAGTGGATCAATCTTAGCAATTAATTTGATGGGATGGCTGAGCATGTAATGTCAAAATTTTTGTGTGCTGAAGACTACTGCGAGGCAGGATTTTTCCATGGGAGAAGTTTAATTCATAGCCAACCAGTGTCCAACTGATGTAGTAGATTTCTCTCTCTTTAGATGACTCATCATGTTGTGCCAATAATTCCCCTAGCGCGATTGAAGTGGTAGAGATATAAAGTAGGAGGGGTTTTCCTAGAACAGGTGGCATCAAGATCGGTGGATCAGCTAAATATTCCTTGATTTTATCGAAACCTATATGACACTGTTGGTTCCATCAGAAGGTGGAGTCTTTCTTTAGAAGATGATTGAATGGCTGACACTTATATGCGAGCTGGGCTATGAACTGACGGATGGATTACATCTTCCCTTGGAGACTTCTTAATTGCTTCAGATTGCATGGAGGTGGCATGTCCAAAATAGCTTTTACCTTAGTGGGATCAACTCCAATGCCCCTTCAAGAGACTATAAAACCCAACAGTTTTCCTGACATAACACCGAAGAGACACTTTTTTGGATTTAGCCGTAACTTGTAATGTTCCAACCATTCAAAGATCTTTTTCAGGACTATAGGATGGTTTGCTTGGGTTTTGTATTTTCCTAACAAGTCATTGAAATAATCCTCCATGATGATATGGATGAGGTCATGTAATATGACTTCCATTGCCCTCTGATATGTTGCCCTTGCATTTTTTAGACTAAAGGGCATAACATTGTAATAGAAAGTACCCTAAGGTGTGGTGAAAGCGGTCTTGTGTTGATCCTCAGGTGCAATTTGGATCTTATTATAACCACATAAACCATACATAAGGGAAAACATCTCATGTCCTACTGTGAGGTCAACCAACATGTCAATGTTAGGCAGAGGGAAATCATCCTTCGGGTAGGCTTTGTTAAAATCCCTGAAGTCTGTGTAGATCTGAATGTCTCCGTTTGGTTTGGCAACTGGTACTATATTGGGGATCCACTCAGAGTAGTCAATTGGTCTGATAAAACTTGCATCTAATAATTTCTCCAATTCCTTCTTGACTAATAAGGCTACCTGTGGGTGCATCTTGAAGAGCTTATGTTTGATAGGTTTTGCATCAGGGCGAACGTCTAGATGGTGGACCACTAAAGTGGGGTCCAAGCTTGGCATGTCTGAATATGACCAGGAAAAGTTAACAACACCCTCTTGAAGAAACTAGACAATGACTCTATATTATGGATTTGAGAGTGATTTAGCTACATAGGTGTTTTTAGGATTTTCAGCAGTACCCAGATTAACTTCTTGAGTCTCTTCAATTAGGATGGACGATCGTGTAGATAACTAAGTTCCGACAAGGGGAAGATTAACATCTCCATCCGTTAGTGCCTCTTTGAGGTTTTCGCCATTGAATGCATACTTTATTTTTTACTTTTTCAAGGTCAAGAAGTGTCTCGGGGAGGTTTTCACTAGCTGGCCATTTTTTATTTTTCTTGTTCTTATTTTTGCGACTAGAGTGTTCATCCTCCCCTAATCCCATGAGGTTGACATATGTATCTACAAACATATTGATGGATGTGCCTTCACATGGGTCCCAATCAATAAGCTTAGGGCAACGAAGGGATAGGTTAATGGTACAAATGGATAAGCATTCAAACATGGATGACAAGTCAGTGTGATTGACATCATCGTATGCATGTATGATGGATTCCCCCTCGGGTATGTCTTCCAATGAGCCATCATCCACAACAACATTATTGGAAGTATTAGATTACGTTGCAGGGCTTTTCTGCTTTCTGTCGTATCCAATGCCTACGTTCTTTGGCAGCTTTGACGTATCAATAGGTTGCCACCGCCCTTGTTCTTCTTTACCTAGGCCCCTACCTTGGTAGCTATACTTCTCTGCAAAATTAGCTTACCACAAATATGCTTCCTGAAAATATTCCTTTAGAGGAGGATCTGGCTGGGGTTCTTCTCGGTAGACCCATTAGCTTATATCCTCTTCTAGTGCATCTATCTTGACACTAGAGGATTTAAAAGTGGTGGTAGGGATGTTTTTACCACTGAAAGTGACGGTCTTGTCTTCCTTTGGAGTAGCATGTGAAGGTTGACCATATTCGTGTGTCAATAGCAGCATGGTTGCTACATTAAGAGCAGTATGCATTTCGTATTCACCACACCCCTTGTTAATGATCTGGACTTTTGTGACTATAGGATCGGTGGTGGAAGATGGAGCAGTTGTTGTGCTTGAGAGTGGATTAGTGGATGATGACTGGGATGCCCCCATGTTGACCCCAGGACAATAATGTAAATGGGGAAGTGATGCCTCTATAGCACGAAAATATTTAAATGGTTGGGGGTCAGCATAGATGGTGACTTCTTGTCCATTGACCGGTAATTTTAGGCATTGATGGTATGTGGAGAGGATGGCTTGCATAGCATGGAGCCATGGGTGGCCAGGGAGGAGATTATATGGCAAGTCCAGATAAAGGACATGATAGGTAGTGTATTGAACCAGAGGTCCCACTTGGATAGGAAGGCTGATAATTCCCTCTGAATTCCTTTCTGCATTATCATAAGCCTTGAACATGATGATTTGATTACTTAAATCTACTTGATTATACAACACCTATTTTATGAATTTCAAACTACACAAATTGAGGGTAGAGCCATTATCTACCAAGACCATTTTTATTTTATGACGAGCAACTATGACTTTGATATGCAAGGGGCGATTATGATTGACATCGATGTTTGGCATGTCATTTTCGCTGAAGTGTAGTTGATAAGATAAAGCTAGGTGTCCTACCAAAGCTTGGAATCATGTAGGATCAATGTCATTAGGTACATGGGTTTCTTGTAGGGCTCTGTTGAGGATTTCTTGATGTACAGGAGAAGACCTAAGCAAATCGAAAATGGAGATATGAGCAGGAGTCTTTCCTAAGTGATCAAGGATATTGTACTGAGAACTTACAGGAGTTGATTGGGAAGATGTGGAGGCCATAGGGACAGTGATGCGGACTCGTCGTGTAGTAAAAACACACTAAGGGTCTTTGGCTTTGAAATGTATCATGGATACATGGGGTTCTACCTACTTAATGTAATGAATAATACCCTCATAATTGAGGGGTACATTCTTATAGCTCATGTTATTTTTGCTGTTGTCTTAGGGATTATTGTTGGAGGTGCTCGGGCCTTGATTATGGTTTGGAAAGGCATTTTGATATATCTACAATTGAGCATTGGATGACGAAGCTTAACTGATGTCAACCTTGATATCTCCTCGATCAATGAGATATTGTACATAGTTTTTCAGACCCTGACACTTATTCAAAGAGTGTCCTTTGATTTTATCGAACTCACAATATTCATTTTCCCTAAACCATGCGGGCTTGGGTTTGGATTCGTCAAGTGGCTTGGTGATAGGATATGTGATGGGATAATTGATCTGTAACAATTTATTGAAGACAACACTTAGGGTTTCCCCTACCTGAGCATACTGGCACTTAGTGTTCCCCTGGTTGTTCTGATTTGACTGTTTAGGAGGATGAGGTGCCCCCTGCAGTATAGATATGGCATTAGGTATAGAGGGTTGTCATCTTAGGGATGTATTAGCCACTTGGACGTGTTTAGTATCAGTCACACCATCATTCTCTGTGTTCTTGTTCTTGTTCTAAAAATGTGGCTTGTGTCCAAATGACCTTTCTTTATCATGGCCATGTATTTTGATGTGCAGTTTAGTAACAAGGGCAAGTTCAAGGATAGGTCCATTTTCCACTATCTCCGTAAAAGTGGTGACACAATGTAACCTAAAGTTATGAGCCATGTCAGGATGAGAGTTCTCCACGAAGAGAGTGACCATGTCCTTCTCTTTCAGAGGGGTTTTCATTCGGCTTGCTAGCGCACGCCACCTTTGGAGGTAGCGAGTAAAGGTTTCCCCCTCATGTTGTTTCTCTTTGAGGAGATCTAAGGTGTTAGTGTCCTCCAAATTGAAGGAGAAGTAGGAAACAAATTTTTCTAATAGGTCCGCAAAAGATTTTATGGATCCTTTTTTGAGGGTCATGAACCACTCTAGGGCATTGCTTGCGAGGCTTCATGGGAACAAGTGCAAGAGATAGCTATCATTGTGCATAACCTCTTAACACTAGGAGTAAAACTCCTACAAGTGGGCCTTAGGATCTTTGTTCCCCATGTATTTGTCAAAATTTGGAATTTTGAAATGTTTAGGGAAGGGAATCAATGAGATGGAGGGATCAAATGGATACGGGCATATGTCTTCAAATTTGAATGATTGTTTGCCAGCCCCGGCTTGAAGATCCTTCAAAGTGGCTTTAATTTCCAACAGATCTGAGTTGAGTGGTGGTGGGTTGGAGGGATATGGATGATAGGATGATAAAGGATCTTGCTGAGAGAGCATCGAATTGTTGAGGTATGAATTTTGATAGTTGGATGATGACATCCCTTGTTGGTATGCCAAGGGATTTTGTTGGTACGGGGGATGTTGTTGTGGGGTATAGTACAGATTTTTTTAATAAAAGTGTGAGGTAGGCTGCTGAGGAGCTTGGATGGGGTGTTGTGGATTGGTTTGTTGGTGTTGAAGGTACTATTGTGATTGTTGGGAGGCCACATAAGGTGGTTGTTGATGAAATTGCTACTAATTATGATTGTAATAGTGTTGAGGAGGTTGTTGTGATGTCAACTGTTGTGTGGGCCAAGATGGGATGTTGTGTTGTGCTTGAGTCTACAGACATAAAATGGATGCAAGGAATGGGGATATGGTCTAAGTGATAGGTCGGGATGAATTGCCTTACAATTGGTATGGTGGTTGTTTTGAAGAAACCAAAGCATTATGCTAGGGTTGTTGCTGAGGAGGTGGCTAAGATAACATAGAGGCGTTCTTTAAAGAGGGTTGTTGGGTACCAACTGGAACATTTGGTTGGGACATGACTTGTGGAGGTAATTGAGGTGGAATGTTGCATTGATGAAGCTGTTGAGATGTATATGAAAGTGATGGTAGATTTGTGGGCCCAGGAGCTGGAAGCAATGTGGTAAAGGGGGTTCCCCTAGTGTTGACGGGAGGTTGATTCAAAAGAGGTGGTGTTGTTAGCGTTAATGGCGCAGGTTGTGGAACATTTTGTGGCATGCCATAGGTGAAAGGATTATTGGGACCAGGCACTTGAGGACCCCCCATAACTGAGATTGGAGTGTGTGGGGGGTGGTTAACATGATAAAGAATAGCATTGCCAAATTCAGGTTGATGCCAACCCTCAACTGGAGGAACATTGGGGATGTACAAACCCTCTGGTGCATTTTGTGAACCTTGGGGTATATTAGATGTGGAGCTCCTATATTTGGACAAGTCAACACCTGAGGGAGGTTTAACACCCTTCTCAATTAGGTGGGCCAAAATTTCTTCCCCATGTTTTTCAAATAGATGGTCAGTCATTTGTACATTGGTGGGATTACTAAAATGTTCCTCAAGCGTGAGTTTGGGTTGATTAGCCATACTCTCTTTACCGTGTGGTGAGTTTTTCTGATTTTCTGTGTTGGAGTGCAATGAAGTAACATTATGAGGATCTTGGGGGATGTTGTTAGGATCTTGAGAAATATTTGCACCATTGGAGGGATTCGTATTGTTATTAAGGTCTTGAGACATGTTTTCTTGGGAATTTTGACCTTATTGTTGTGCCATTTGTTTCTTAACTTATGACCTATTTTGAACATGCATGTAAATGTGCTATGGGTGGATTACAAAGATGTCTTTGACAAATGATTTGATTATGATTGGATGAGATCTGATTTTGATGGGATGAGATGGGGTTTGGATTTAGATCAGATTTAGTTTGGATAGATTGGATTGGATTGGATTGGATTTTGATTGGATTAGATCTTGATTGGATATATTGGATTGGATTGGATTTTGATTGGATCAAATTTTGATTGGATAGATTGAATTGGATTGGATTGTTAAGATCAATAGGATTGTGTTGATTGAACATATGTGATTTGATTGATTAGGTAATTGGATAATTTGATCAAATGATTGGGTTTGATAGATTTGGATGATTGGATGGGTATGATTGGATGATGAAAGATGTGAGAGACCCTGAGTTTAATCAAAGAAAGTTACCCTTGGTGACCTAGAGCATTGATTTATTAAGTGGATGATCATGACACCGAATCCACCTCAAGATAGAAATGAATTGATTTGGGCCGAGGATGATAACTTATGACACCGAATTCACCTCAAGATGGAAGTAAATTGATTTGGGGTCAAAGTTAATGACTAATAATCAAATTCAAGTGCTAAGGTCAATTTGGGTAACCACTTTTTAACACAAGGTTAAGGCGATTTGATTATAGGTGGTGTTTATGAGGTACAAGTTTGGTGATGTAAATGGTAAAATTTTGATGTTCACTAGGTGTTGATATGAACTTTTGAATGGATTATGGGAAAATTTAGAATGAGCAGATGGATTGAGGATGTTTGGGAAGAATAAATGGGGATTTAGAATGGTTAAACAGAGGTTTGGAACGATAAAATGGAGGTTTAGAATGATCAAATGGAGGTTTTTGGAGGTTTAGAATGACAAAAAGGAGGCTTGGGATGATGAGATAAAGATTGGGAATGATTAAATGATGGCTTAGAGGTTAAATGGATCCAAACAGGGGGATTTCGACTGTTTAGGAGGGAAAATTCGCCATTCTGTAGTAACCAAAAGGGCATACTTGACCTTCTGTAGTAAATCAGAGGGTACAGTCACCCTTCTGCAATAAATAAGAGGGCATAGTCGCCCTTTTGTAGTAAATCATAGGGCACAGTCGCCCTTCTACAGTGAACAAGGACTTGGTTTGATGAAAATGACTATGGCAAGGACTTTAAAATGACAATACTAAGGCCAGTTTGTCAAAAATTTTACTAGTTTCTCACAAGAAAACACTTTCAAGAAAACACAATCCTATTATTAGTGTTAAGGGTATGGCCAATGAGGTCTTAATCTAGGATGCACAACGTGTCTAGGTAGTCCTCAATATACTCTTGGTACATAAGGCACAACCGTGAACACCAGCCCATCACAAGCGTGAGTCAGGAACCCCAGCAAGATACTAAAGGGCTCAGACCAACTCTTCATGTCTATCTAGGTATCACCCTAGCTTCGACGCTCCGTGAATTACGATGTGACTAGATTGGGGTACAAATTTCACTCTCCCCCTTTATATACCCCGCTGATACACGTGGTTGGAATCGTCCCTTGGGGTGATGAAATCCCCAAGCAAGTCCCACTAGAAAGAAAACACTAATCGTTTCCAACTACTCCCCAGGCTCACACGAAGTGCAAGGGGAAAGTGAAAACAAACTAATGCCCCCTTTGGGTAACAAAAAAAGATAGACACAACAAGCAATGAATATTACGTCTTCTAATTAGACTATGTTCTTATATTAATGACAACAACAAGGATAGTTTCAAAAAATATGAGCTAATGAATGGCCCTGCAAGCAACTATTAGTTGTCTTATCCCACGTTCTTCGTCAATTACACAAGAATATGCTATAAAATTTTAGTGAAAACACAAATATCCTTACAAGAAACAATTGTAGGGGATTAGTACCTGAAAACAACAAAAAATAGGGACAAAAACAAAGCTAAAATGACAGTTTTATCTATCAAAATGTGTTGTTTTGGGGCATATTTGCCCTTTTACAGTGCTGATAGGAGGGCATAGTCACCCTTTTGCAATGACCAGGGGGCACAGTCACCCTTCTACAGTGACCAGGAGGGCATAGTCACCCTTCTGCAGAAAAATGTTAGCACAAAAGTTTTAACCGAGGGGGCGTAGTCGCCCTTCTGTAAAAAAATGTTAGCACATAAATTTCACCAAAGGGGCGTAGTCGCCCTTCTGCAGAAAAATGTTAGCATAGAAATTTCAACCAAGGGGGCGTAGTCACCCTTCTGTAAAAAAATGTTAGCACATAAATTTCACCCAAGGGGGCGTAGTCGCCCTTCTACAAAAAAATGTTAGCACGTAAATTTCAACCAAGGGGGCATTGTCGCCCTTCTACAGAAAAATGTTACCACAAAAATTTCAGCCAAGGGGGCATAGTTGCCCTTCTGCAGAAAAATGTTAACACAAAAAATTCACCCAAGGGGGCATAGTCGCCCTTTTGCAGAAAAATGTTAGCACATAAATTTCAGCCAAGGGGGCGTAGTCTCCCTTTTGCAGGAAAATGTTAGCACAAAAATTTCAGCTAAGGGGGCATAGTCGCCCTTTTGTAGAAAAATAGAGGGCGTGGTCACCCTTTTGTGGTTACCAGGAGGGTGTGGTCGCCCTTCTATAGTCACCAAAAGGGCGCAATTTCCCTTCTGCGGTCACTAGGAGGGCGCAGTCGCCCTTTAGCGATGTGTTCCTACAAACATCTCAACAACAACAAATGTGAAATTGAGTAACCCGTTTGTGGGTCCCACCAGGCTTGCTAGAAATGTGATATCCAAATGTTTTACCTATTCTAAAAAACTAAAATGCAATGGAAAAACACAAAGAAACACCTCAAGATTAGCCTAAGAAATTTGTTAATGCAAAGAAAAAAAGTGTAAACTGATGACAAATGGATATACCTTCCCTTTTCAGATGAAACTCCTTGGTTGGCCCTTGATTTTGATTTCCTTTGTATACTCCTTGATGGCTCTTGATATGGCTAAATGCAAGATTTAACTATATGCTTGGATGCAAATGTAAATATATGAAATTGATGGCTAGATGAGTGCATAAAATGGCAACATTTAGTTGCAAAATGGCTAAGTGTTAGAAATTCCTTAGAGGATGGGGTATTTATAGAGAAACTTGAATTCTCTAGAGAATTCAATGGTTGAGATTTATCCAACAAGGCCAAGATGAAGGGCTAAGGTGAGTTGAGGACTCACAAGCCCTCACAGTTTGACATGTGGAATGTGAGATGGCTAAGGGTGAGATGATGTTTAGGTGATGTGGAAGGGAGGTACATGATGTAGAGGAAGGACAAGTACCTTCCAAGTACCTTGGGGAGTGAGAATATTTCCTCAAAAAGGAACTTCTTGTCCCCAAGTGAGAGTGAAAATGACATTTGAATTTTTTTGAAATTTCTCAAAAATCTCCATGGGAAAAGAAAAAGTGGTTGGAGAAATAAATGTGAATTAAAAATTCACATTCATAGGAGAATCTAATGGATAATAGAGGGTCTCTAAAAAGGTGGGAATTGGTCACATGTGCATGAGGTGACAAGTCAAATATTCTAGAAGCCTTGGAAAGATAAAATGTGAATTAAAAATTCACATGGGGAGGAGAGAGACCTAGGATGAGTAAAAGTGAATTAAAAATTCACATAGGAAGGAGGGTCAATGCCAAGAAAGGAAAATGGAAACATTGACTAAAAAGTGGTGCTAAAAGTGGCTAATGACTTTATTTAAAGTTGTGCAAATACTTGATTATGATAATTAATGGAAGATTAGAGACAAGTGGAAAATGTAGGAGGATGTGACATTAATCCTTGATTAAGAGGATGTACACCCTAATTATGAATTAATTAAATTAATCTAGATTAGAGATGGATTATGGAGGATGTGACAAGGAGAGAGAAAAAAAGAATTTTAAATTGATTTTAATTCAAAAAGATTAAAATGACTAAATTAAATAAATTGGTGTATTTATTTAATTTAGAGAGGAGAAAGGTACCAGATAAAGTGTTTAATTGTTAAATTAAATACTTTAAAAATGTTATGTGGGAAGTGTAATATTAATTAAATAAATTAATATTGACATAATGGATGAATAAAGAGGTAAATTTGATCATATGGGAGTGATCAAATTTGGGTGTCTACAGATATAATCAATCACTTATATATATCTGCTACTTAGGATATAATCGCTTCAGGTCAGCCTCAATAAAATAAGAAATATTCACAAACTATCAATTTAAATAATCCATAATATTCAATGCACATCCACAAGAGTCAGCCACAACATAGTGAGGATCCAAACCAAAATGCTCAAATACAAAAATACTTAAAAAATAACTCTTCAACTATCCGCGACACACTATATTCACTAAGTTGGCCTTCATACACTGGTGGGGAGAAAATTAGTTCACCGAACCTTCTAACTTTCACCCAAATTGATAGGAGGCACCAAGATTTATAGATAACATAGATTATGCATCAAAAAATAATCCCTGAGATCTACACCACAAAATAATAACAGTTTTTTTCATATGAATCGAAGAACACAAATCTACCTGTTGCTCTATTCTAACTTAATAGATAATCACTAATCTTCAATCTTTGTACTAGAATGAGTAAATGATGATGTGCATATCTACTAGCTAAAAAGGGTTGCCATCAATGACAACACCAGAAAGTATGTGCAGTGTCTCTTTCCAACAATCTCCCCCTTTGGCATTGATGGCAACACTTAGTAAAAAATGACTAAGTGTCAGATCAGTACCAACAAAATAACACTGGAAATCAAAACTCAAAAAAGATCTTCATCCACAGGTCAAAACTACAACTCCCCTTTAGATGAATATACACTTTCAACTATTCTACTCTCCCCCTTTGAAATCAATGGAAAAGATAGGGAATCCACATACAAAACTCCTATAAACAAAAAAATTCAAACTGCATATGTACAAAATTTGTTTCAAACATCTTACACAAACTTGAAGATATCTGTAAAATTGGTCTTTAACAAGTTCAAGCTTGTGTCCCAACACTTTTCAGAATTTCCAAAATAGTTATGTGACCACAAAGTAAATAATATTGCATTTCTACATATTCAAGGTTCATTGGATCACTAATTACCATAGTATCTTGTGCTTCCTTCAAAGAGTTCAACATGGTGTCCATCTTTGGACAAATTAGGCCTCTAAGTTCACTAGCTCTTTCCACAATTTTGTCATTATCACGCTTCAAGCTCTTTATTTTGTCAAGAAAGGATATAAATTGACCTTCTTGCTCTCCAACATAAATAGTTAAAGGATCAAAAGCATTAGAAATAACAACTAACTCTTTCTCATGATCCTTAACCTTCTCATTTTCCTTAGTAATTTTTGAAAAAGACAAACACAACATACAAATCCTTCCACCTTCTAATAATGCACTTTGAATATTTTTCACATAGGTAGCTAATAGAGATTTATCATTAGCTATCATTCCTTTCAACCTACTAATCTTTCTGGCATCAAATTCTTTCTAAACTTTTACCAAAGCTGACTTCTCAAGTGACTCAAAATGAGTACTTACCAAATTTATAAGCTTCTTCAGCTCTCCAGAGGAAGAACTAGATGGATCCTTAACATGAGTAGGCATGATCTTCTCCAATATGCTAGATGCAAGATTAAATAACTCATTATACTCAATGTGAGACTTCAAGATTTCTTCCCTAGCCTTAGCTTGTGCAAATGATGCGACTTTCATTTTCTAAATTGGGGAAAAAGTAGACAAATGAATAGGTGCATCTCCCAACTTAAGATCAAATTATTCCTTTTTCTCTTCTAGAAACTTCTTCACTACCTCTACAATGTCTCTTGCTTCAACTAGAACCTATTTAACTTTAACCTTCTTTTCCTCAACTACTATTTCCACAACCACATATTTTTGCTTGACATTTGGAAGTTCAACTTCTTGAACTGATATCTCCTTTTCTTTAACCGACACAATTTTAGGAGCTTCAATATCCATAGGTTCTTTTGTATCATGCACATTAGGAGGAATTTGAGTGTCCTAAAATTTAACCTCTTCATTTACCAGACCAAATGAAATGTCTTCCACATGCTCTTCTTTAGAAACAACATCAATTATGTTCTTTAATAGAACTTCCTTCAGAATCCTTTTGAGTTCTTTTTCTACTTCTTCAGTTCTACCCATCATAAGCTTGTTTACTCTTGATTTGATTTTGAACTCTCTTTTATCTTCTTTTAGGATTGCATTCATTTCTTCAATAGACATTACCGAACTTAGATTCACAAGAACCCATTCTCTCAACTGCTCCTCTTCAGTTCTGGCACTAACTCTCCTCATTTCATAAATTTCATACAATTCCTTAGGCAACCGTTCCATTATCTCAACAAGAGTCATATTGAAATTGCTCAAATATTGTATTGTAGCCTCCTCAAGGACTCTTTGACCAATAGTATCAAAGGTACCATACACTTCACATAGGGGCTTAATATTTCCATCTTTAATTATACCTCTTTCAACTTCCTCTACGGACATACCTAGTTTGTCAGGCTTCATCTTCTTCTTTTCTTTCTCCTTTTCATTGGAAGGCTTTTCCTTAGTGACTGTTGTTGCAGCTTGGTTTCCCATATACTTTATTTCCCTAACTTCTTCATTAGATTCTATCTCTTCATCTTTTGAAATAGATGTATACACTCTTGTGCTCTTATCCTTCTTCCTCTTATTGGATGCATTAACTTGAGCGTTTACAAGGGCTGACTTCTTTGCATGATTGGATAGGGGTGTTGAGCTCCTTGTTGATCTAGTTCAGGTAGAGGATGTTGTTGGACTAAGAAAATTAGTTTTAGCAGGCACTTTTCCTTTTCCACTTTTAGCTTGTTCTCTCTTCCTTCTGGCTTGTCTTACAACTTCTTTAGATATGCACATTCTCTTTGCAAAGACTTCCACTTCTTTCCTTACTCTTTGGACTATCATTGGTTTCTTCAATTTCTCATGGACTTGCATATTATTATGTGCATATGTTTGAAACCTTTGTTTAGAAAAATCGAATGGCTTACTCAATAGATGTTGTGCATATAGCTCCAAGATTCTTTCATCAACCTCATAACCCATTGGCATAATCCAGATGGTTCTAGGTTCTACCACTTCCATCAAGCATTGATCAATATCCACAATAAAAAAAAATTGTATCCTTATACTTCTCCACAATAGAAGAAGGAATTATTTCCCTTGCTTGCATTTCATTCTTAAAGTTCTTGAGATATCCACAGATTACAATTTTCCTGGCTTGCAAATCACCAAGGCTAAATAACATGTCTCTAATTTGAAAAACTAAATGCTTATTACCTCTTTCCCAAAACACTTTCCTAACTCTCAGAACGTCATTCATGAAATAAATAAAAAAACACAGTAATATATTACTATATTTAAAGGTATTCTTCTTATCTTTCTTAATCTTACCAAGATTTTCCATAAGTTGACTTTGAAGCAATTCACATAAATCATGCTCTGCATTTTCCTTTACCATCTGATAGGTTGCATATATGGTTGTATTAGATACAAAATTTTCTTGGTTGGAGTGATATATCTTGTAACCAATGACCATCAAGGAAAATTCCACATCCACATCAACAATATCATCAATTGTCATTGCTCTTTTATCAAATATTGAACCGGTTGCATCAGTGACTATTTAATTTTTCATAGACATCAAAATTGGCAATCCACCAAAGGAATTTAAACCTATAACATCACTTATAGATTCTTTTGTAATCTTGAAAGGTTGACTTAACCACATGAATTCAATATGAAATCAAATCAAGATATATCAAACCCATTCATTTTCATCAAACATAGGTAATTTCACAATTTGCATGAATTTCTTCTCCTCTAGGATTTTCAATTCATGCTTAACACATAAATCCTCTCCCAAATTATGTTTGGAATATAAATTCAGCAACTGTGAGCTTCCTAACTCCTCAATATTAGCATGAATATATGCCCTAATGTCCTCAATATGTAAAATGGTGTATGGAATAGATGAAAATGCACCTAAGGGCTCGGTCTCAAGAGAATTGAAAGGATTCCACTTGAATTTCAGACGGTGTTTATTCTTGACTTCAACTACTAATGGAGAAGCCATTTTCAAAAATTCATAGGTTTACAAGTTTTCCTGATAAATACCTTTTTTTCGGATTAGGGTTTGAACTTTGAATCACCTTCACACTTGAATTCTCCCAAATTTTTCCAAATTTCACCTCAGAGCTCTTCAAACTTCTTCTTCTCAAAATGCAAAGTGACAAATGAAAGATAGAAATGAATTTTTATCATTCGTACACCTAACCTTTTTGACGTAATAAATTCTTTTACCCTAACTCATTCAGATACCATGTTTCCATACACTGTGAAAGATAACTCTTATGTGGACCTTTAATTCTACATAAATGTTCTCTCCAACTATTCAATAGCATCTATATATCATCAATGCAATCACTAAACTTATCCACATCTCAGTGATGATTACTAAAAGGGGTTTGAAAGATTTTCTTGATAGCTCCCCCTAGGCCAAAAGCCTAAAAATAATTCTGGGAGGAATTACCAGAAGTAGGTTCTGGTGTTGGATCATTTCCTACAATAGAGGAACACTTCTTCACCGATTCCTTCTTCATTTGATCTCTTATTTCATCCACAATCACTTTCCCTTTCACTTTATCATCTTTCTGCATATTTCTCCCTTTGTATGCCATACCTCTTCTATCTATATTCTTGTTTTTGTAGAATCTTGCAATGTGACCATATTTGTTGCAATTGAAACACACAACATTTCCTTGTCTAGACAATTCATTCCATTGATTTTCTCTTGATCTACACTAGTTATCAATATGGACAAATCTATTGCATGTATAACATCTAACATCTCTATAAAAGTTGTTCATCACATTTCTACATTCATTTGAATTATGACCATACTTGTTACAGTTAAAGAACTGACCAGAGAATGATGGACCACTTGAATTCATTTTTCTTCTTTCGCCATATGACCAAAATTATTGCAAACATAATAGCTAACATTAAACCTTTGAGCATTAGGTTGTCTTACCAGATACCTTCTAGCATTGCTCATCCAATATCCTTATCTAAATCTCCTTTGTCCAAATCTGAAACTTTCTCCTTCCTCATATCCAAGACCTTGCTTGTCACCATCATTCCTCTAAATTTTAAATAGTAGATCAATCTTAGTTGTGCTAATCTTGAACTTCTCCTTGAATTCATTTGATGTAGCAAGTTCATCTCTAAGATCAAAAATGTTATTTTCAAGCTCTTCCTCATTGTGTTTGGATTGTTCTAACTCAAGTTCTAATTGAATGAATCCATCAGTAATTTGGCTGTATTCTTCAAATTTCTCTTTTAGGGATTGAGCAAGCTTTTCTTCATTCTTCCTCTTGTCTTCAATCTTCATATTCATCCTCATCATAATAGATTCCATCTCATGCTTTTGAACTGCATTATCCCTCAAGTGTATATAACATTCAAAGATGCATGAACATAAAACAATAATCCACAAAACCATAACATAAGGATTTTTATGTGGAAACCCAGTTAAGGGAAAAACCATAGTGGAGGTCAATCCACAATTTGAGTACTCAAAATATAAGTGTTTTACAAAATGGGTAATGCACTTGCATTTAGGCACACTGCCTAAAACTCACTACTCAAAACCAGGAAGGCTTAGTGACTTACAAAATATTTGGATTACATCAAAAGGTTGAACTGAGAAAATAACATCTACAAATGTTTGATTATAGTTCCAATTAGGCTCATACATCAAATTCTAGACCTTCTATCTGATTCTGCACTTTGCTTTTCTCTTCCTTAATTCACTTCACAAAATCCTCTTCTACACAAATGAAAATCACTTAACTTCTCTTCTGATATTCACAATACATACCCACACATATCAAACACTACACACACACACACCAAAATGAATTAACCGATCTCATATATATATCCACTACAAAGAATTCAGTCGCTATATGTTGGCTTCAATAAAATAAAAAATATCTTCCATCTGTCGGCTCAAATCATGAATAACATTTAATGCACATCCACCAAAGTTAGTCATAGCATAACAAGGACCCAAAATAAAATCTCCAAAACAAAAATACTTCAAACAATTATGCTTTAGACATCCACAACACCCAATATTCACTTAGTTGACCTTCATACATTGATGAACAAAAAATCAAATGACCGAATCCCCTTACTCGTACACCACTTGATAAAACAACACAAAACTAGACAATAAAAAATTTCATCTATCCAACGACCTTCCCTAAGATCCACAACCAAAATTGTTAAACTGATAATGCAAATCTCTTGACATATTCAACTTTAGTCGAATACCCTTTTCTTCATTTTGTCTTCTGGTATAGTCTGATACTGTAGTGGAGACTGGATCAATGACTTTAGTTACCATCAATGACAACACTAGAAGCCATATGCCAATAAGCACTGATACCAATTGTTGGAATCAAGAAAAACTGAGAGGGGGGATGAATTAGTGTTGTGCAATTTCTAACTTTATTAATTTGTTCCTTAAAGTGTTGATAACATTCTATGCTATAGAAAACTGGCCCTTTGTCATTTTCATGGCCTTTTAGGTCTCGTTTCATGGTTTTGAAACTATGTTGCTTTGATTTTATGTTGTATCATGGCTTGAACATGCTTATTTAGGTACTAAAACTCAAAGAATAATGTCTTGTGAATGTGTTGCAAGACATATCCACTCTATTTAATACAATTTACCTAAAAATCACCTTTTTACACATCAAATATTGAAGTGTTGTAAAGTCTTGTAATAATCCTTTATGCTTTTCTAGCCAGAATCTCCTTATTTACACCTTTCTCATGCTTTATTTTGTCTCTTTATGCCCTCATATGCTTAATTAAGTATAATTTTGCATATTATCCTGACAAACAACATTAAACATAACATTTTTCTTGACACATGGGTTGAGGTCCTAGGTGGGACCCATTTGCCATGGATGGCGAATGAGTCACCCTTTGCCCCAAATTCAAAATATTTCAAATTTCCTTTTGGGATTTTATTAAAAGTCACTTGATTTTAGCCTGTGATGAGGTATGAATGGACAGTAAGGCACAAGATTTGTATAAATAATGGTTTTTCATCTCATTTTAAAATCAAATTCATCAAATTCACTCATCCACATATACATTCAAGTATTCAAGAATTATATATCATCAGTTGAAGCAACTATTGAAGCACTTTGGAGCAGCCATTAACATTACTTCAGACTTATAAGATCAAGGATTTGGTGAGTTAATAGAATTTTCATGTTGTTAGTTTAAATTTCCTTTGCATTTCACTAATTTCTATTGGGTTTGACCAAGGCAAACCCCTATTTTCTAACCCTCCAACATTTCCCTCTTTGCATGTGTCTTTGCAGCCATTGTATTGTAGATTTACAGGTTTAAAGGTGTTGAAAAATGGAAATCAAGTCAACTTATCATCCTTTCAAGCATTTTGAGTGTTTTCTGTTTGTTTCTTGCAGAACTGACCTCGACAACCTGACATTCATAAATTCCCAAATATGGTGTAGCAAAGTTGCCTCTTGATTTTTCAAAAATCTTGGGGAGGACTAATTCACCACCTTTGGTGAATGAGTCCCAGTTGAAATATGAAAATCTATATTTTGTTAGATCTCAGATCCTAACTATCAGAAATCAATTCCCGACACTTTTTCATTAGTAGGAGGACTAATTCGCCACCCTAGGCGAATGAGTCCCACTGTGAAAAACTAGTAAAATTCATTAGCATTCTAGACATTCCTGGCAACTAATATTTCATCCAAGTGCACTAATATTTACCCCTGTACCTTCTATTTTGCATTATTTCTTCATTTTCATAGTTGTTTGCATATCATAATGTGTTTTCAAACATAGCTTAAATTGCACTTTTTCATTCATTTTATTTCATTTCAATGAATCAATTTAATTCAATTAAGTTCATTTACATCATATCATATAGTATACATCCTAATTTGAGTGTTACATGAGCATTTTGGGACCTAAATCTCTCTCTTTCTAGGTGAAAAATCTTAGGAAGAGAGCAAGCATCTTAGGGTTCCCAAAATTGATGTCATATTTTGGCGAACCTGACATTTGAATACTTTAAAACTTTTGATTGCGTTCATAGCTTGCATCCCAGTTTTCATTTTCATTAACATTCAATTAAGACATTGACTTGTTATTGCATTCTAGAACCTTTCATTTTTCATTAGTGAAACATCCATTTAGTTCTCATTTTTGCATTCAATTTCATGGAAAAATCTAAAAAATCTGCATTTTGCATCGGTTATTGCATTCTATAGAACATATAAATCATCCTTAAAATTATAAAAAACACAAAAAAAAGCATTATGGGACTCATTCACCACCCAGGGCGAATCAGTTCCTCTGCAACTTTTAGATAGTAGTTTTGTGCTTTTTCTGGCATTTTTCTTGCATTTTTGTTTTCTATATTTGCATTCCTATTATAGTTAGCAGATTTTTTGTTATTTGCATTTCCAATTCTTAGATTACCTTTCATTTCCATCCACCCTTCCTTTGTGGTACTTTCATGAGTGTTTGGTGCCCCATTGATAATACTTTAGTGAGAAGAAGTTATAGACTCATAGCATCCCGCAATAGCACTTTCATTCTGGACCTTGCGATCTCATGAGCTCCTACTCCTAGTATGGACAATGGTGCATTGGGCCCTAACAATGCCACTTCCATGCCTGCACCTTTCCATCTTGTGCATGTTGAAAACCAAAACAAATCCCTCCCACAAGAAAAGGTCATTAATATTCATGAGGAATTTTCACATTGACAACAAGATTTGTCACATGAAAACATTTCCACCACTGCTATACCTTCCATTAAGAACCTTCATCTCTTAATTGAGAGTGATGATGGCTTACAAGTGTTGAAACATATTTCTGATATTTATAATAAACATGCCTCTTCCAATACCCAATCTACAAATATTCTTGTAAGCCAAGGAAAATCTCAAGTTCCTCCTTCAACTATAGCTTCTATACCCACTTACACCAATCCGCAAGTCCATACAACTATGCATCAACCTAATTATGTGGCTATTGCTTTCCTGATTTCCACTAGCATTCCTACTTGTTTTGTGCCATCACAACCTCCTTCCATTACTTTCACACCACTTAGTATTCCTTTCACCTCCCCTAACATCACCTACACTCCATCACCATTTTCCCTTCCACCTCAACTCAATTATCCTGATCCTTTTATGACACAATTCCTTAACACTGTTTCATCTATGCAACGCTAACTTGCCACCATTAGTCAAGGTAAAGCCACTCCACCCACATATTTTGTCCATAGTAGCCCCTTATCATTAAACATCTTACATACCTCAATGCCACAAGGGATAGAAATGTCGAGGTTTGAGAAATATGGAGGAAAAGGGGACCCTATCAACCATGTCAATGCTTTTACCACCTTGTGTTGTGATTTTGTCCTTGACGATAAAATTTTAGCAAATATTTTTCCAAGGACCTTGAAAGATACTGCTTTTGAATGGTTTTCCAACTTTCCCAATCATTCCATCCATTCATTTAATAAATTGGCAGAAGCTTTCATTGATCACTTGCAAGTACACATGACACCTAAAAAGAAAATGGCTAACCTTATGAGATGTAGACAAAACACCAATGAAAAAGTGACATATTTCATTTCCCGTTACCAATCCTTATATGCTCAAGTTGATGTCACAATTTGATATGCGCAACTACAAAAGATGTTTATTGAGAATTTGCACACCAACCTCCAAGATAAAATTACAATGATGAAATTTCCTTCATTCATGCATTTATACACAACATTATGCGATTATCAAAATTTATTTTCAAGTCGTGAGTCCAAATCCACTTCTAGTCAAGTTGACAAACCTAAACATAATAGTCCAAACCACAATAACTCACAAAACTTCTGCAAACCTAACCAAGGATTTTTACAATTTAACCCACCTCCTCCACCCCAATGACAACCAACTCAACAAGTTCAAAATTTAATGGCCGCTACTAAAACAATTGTTCCTTATCATTATGGAGATTTGAATAGACACTTCACCCCTTTACCCAACACCCTCCACCATACAATGAACCAATTACTCCAAAAATTAATTCTCACCTTACCACCTATTCACCCACTTGATCCCAATAAACCCTTACCACCTACCTTCAAACCTAACGCTTATTTCCATTTTCATTGTCAAAATGGCCATGACACTGAACATTGCAAGTTTCTTAAGCATTTAGTTCAAGACCTCATTGATTTAGAAGAAATGACCATTATGGGTTTTAATGAATAAGGCAATAAGTCTATCGCACCCCGTAACCAAAATTTTCAAATCTTCACCAACCCTATGCCTAAACACACCACCTCATTCATCAAGGCTAGTGAACCTTCAAAGCCTAATGTAATGAATGTTGATACACACAATGAACAACCTCTTGATGCCCAAGATAGTCCTATGGATGAACTTATAGCTACGATAGACATTATCCATCACAAGGGCCAAACCACTAAATCTATTGATATTACTTTTTCTACTAAAGACATACTACAAAAGCTTCCTAATGGTTCTCTCTACATAGCTGGAAAAATCTATGATATACCTACTAATGGGATATTAATAGATCTGACTTGTAGTGAGAATGTGATCACAAAATAATTTATAGTATTACATAATTTATATCAAGATGACTATAATACACCAATTGCATGGATTAAAACACATGATGGTTTTGCATGCCCTATGATTGGATCAATCGTGCTACCTTTACAAATAGGACCGAAGACCTTGGAGGTAACATTTTCCATTATCCCACAATCTAAACAATTTCGTTTGTGGCTAGGCCTTCCTTGGCTTTGTTCAATGAAATTGGTCTCATCAGTCATTCATAAGTGCTTGAAGTTTCCACATGGAAATGAGGTATTCACTATAAACCATAGTGACTTTAATCCTTTATCTTCCAAAGGTAACTTTTCATTAGAATCCTTCTGGTCCAAACCCATGGAACCTATCACTCCTTGTAAGGACTTCTTTTACATTGCTTATCAAAAGTTTAAAGCTAAAATGATCATTGAATTATCTCTTTTTAACACATCTTCGTCCACCTCCACTAATCCTATCATAGATGAAACCATGATTACACCTGAATCTGGTATTGAACAAACCATCAAGCCTTTTGAATAATCTCCTCCTAACACTTCCCAACCATCATTTAAATGACCACGAGAAAATGGCATAACTCGTGCCTTACCTCCTTGTATCAAACAAATATATAAAGTGAAAGAGAAAGTGGTTGATCCATCCTCTTCAGTTTCTCCTACTCTTACCCCTTTGGAAGTAGAAGAACCTATGAAATCTCAATCCACTCTTACACCTCAACAACTTCAATACAAAATTAAATGAAACTATGGTGCTTGGGAACGTCAGCATTGATGTCATATCCTTGCCATTCAATCTCTTATGGAAGATGATCAAGACAATCAACCTCCATCCTTGAAAAAAGAAATTGATGACCACCTTCCCCCTCCTAACCTACCACATGACAATTCAACCCAACAATTATAGAAAAAACAACCCATTCAACAACCACCTCTCTTGATACATGCATCCTTAGAAATCACCCTTCATCCTCCTATTGTTATTAATGTTGATAATGATGAGGATGTGACGATAAATAAAATAGATTAAGAAATAAACAATGATTTGAACTCTTTATTTTCATCTACAATGAGCTTAAATTATACATCCTCTCAACCAAGTGAAGAATCGAGGACAACCCCTAGTTTGGCACTTACGATGCCTCCTTTGGATAGCCAACCACCTTCACATTACACTGAACATGATTGGGAGGTGGATGACTTGAATTTTCCTAGCTAGTATCTCATCTTTTACTTATTCTTTTTTTTATTTTTCTTTTTCGTGTGCATATTGTGTTCCCCCATATCATGTGTTTGATGTCTCCTCTCCTTGTACACTTATTCTATTTGTATCTTTATTCTTCTATTCATCATACTTTGTTTTGTGTTTTCCTTTTGGGGCTGACACAAAACATAGAGAAGCTCTATGTCTCTTCCATATTGACCCAGAGGATCCTTGTCTTTTTCAATTTTTGTTTTGTGTTTTCCTTTTGGGGATGATGCAAGGCATTGAGATTGCAATGTCTCCTTCATGTTGACCTAAAATCTTTTTCCTTTTCATTTTTCCTTCTTTTCGCTTGTGTTTTCCTTTTGAGGATGATACAAGGTGTCAAGATTGCAAATATCTCTTCCATGTTGACTCAAAATGGACTTTCTTTTTCATTTTTTTTCACTCTCTTTGTGTCATTCTTCTAGTTCTATGTGTATTTGGGGAATGATGATAGTTCCAAGCTCTTTCATAACAACATTGCAACAATGAGCATATTGACCCCAAATCCATAGATCCCTTATGTGTTTGGTGTATTTTCCTTTATGGGGAGCAACTCCCTTCCTTTATTTTTTTCTCATTTTTCCTTCACATGATGCAACCTACCTTTGAAACATATGACTTGGCATAGAGCTTTCTAGGCTAGCACTCGTTTCTTGTTTTATTTTCTTTTCTTCTCTACTTTTAAGTAATTTCTCACAGAAAAATGTGTAGCAATTCCTTTAAAGTGGGGGGAATACATTACCATCATTTCATTTTGCATTCATGCTTCTTAGTGTAGCCTTGTCATTTACGTGATGTGTTTATCACTTTGTGGATGACATTGGGTGTGATGTCCTTCATAAGTGTGATCTATCTCAACATATTACATTCCTTTTTGTGGTTTGATGCAATGAACTACATCCCCTAAGTTGTGAATATACTATTCTTTGATTGGTCCTCTCTTGGAGACATTAGAAACAATGTTCCCTAAGTGACCGACCTTGCATAAACTGAACAAGACTCCTTTGAACAATCTTTCACATTATTGCATTCTACCACCTTGCATAACACAACTTGCATGCTTATGGTGCCATCCTATTTTGATTGCCTCATGAAACTTAAACTGACATTTTCATTTCTTTGGCTTTGTGGTTCCTTGTTAAAGTTATCAAGCAGTATAACTTTGGCATGGTTGAGTGGGAAGTCCAACTAGTGGCATGAATTTTCCCCATAGCCACTTTTGTGTTTGTGAGTGCATACCAACTATCATATGTATCTTACTTCCTTTTGGGCCTTCTCGCCCTATGAACAACTAGTTTTGTGGCCCTAGAGTGAGTACACAATTTATTTTTCAATCAATTAGCCTAGATCTCTTTTCACAACTAGTTGGATTGATGATCAAAGTTTCATTCAATTCATTTCAACACTTGTATATTCCTTTGTCCTTATGTCTAGTTTGGAATGGGATCTTTGTCCTAGGGGCTTGATCATCCCTCTTGATTGTTGTATTCCATCTTGCTAGCGTAAGTACATTTGAACCCTCCCCTCAATGTTCATGGCTACTTTAGTGTGACGAAGCAAGTTCGACCTCTCACTAAAGTGGGGGCTAAATGTGCCATATAAAAATGGCCCTTTGTCATTTTCATGGTGTTGAAACTATGTTGCTTTGATTTTATGTTGTATCATGGCTTGGACATGTTTATTTAGGTACTAAAACTCAAAGAACGAAATCTTGTGAAGGTATTGTGAAGTGTTGTAAGACATTTCCACTCTATTTAATACAATTTACCTAAAAATAACCTTTTTACACATCAAAAAGTCCTATATTGAAGTGTTGTAAAGTCTTGTAACAATCCTTCACGCTTTTCTAGGCACAACCTAATTATTTACACGTTTCTCATGCTTTATTTTGTCTCTTTATGCCCTCATATGCTTAATTAAGTGTATTTATTCATATTATCCCAACAAACAACATTAAACATAAAAAATTTCTCAACAAATGGTTTTAGGTCCTAGGTGGGACCCATTCACCATGGGTGGCAAATGAGTCCCCCTTGGCCCCAAATTCAAAATATTTTAAATTTCCTTTCGTGGTTTTATTAAAAGTCACTTGATTTTCTCATGTGATGAGGTATGAATGGATAGTAAGGCACAAGAATTGTATAAATAGTTGTAATTCATCTCATTTTAAAATCCAATTCATCAAATTCACTCATCCACATATACATTCAAGTATTCAAGCATTCTATATCATCAACTAAAGTAACTATTGAAGCACTTTGGAGCAGCTATTGACATTACTTCGAAATTACAAGATCAAGTATTTGGTGAGTTAATACCATTTGCATGTTGTTAGTTTTCATTTCCTTTGCATTTCACTTATTTATATTGGGTTTGATTACCAAAGTGGGGTTTGACCAAGGAAAACCCCTATTTTCTAACCCTCCAACATTTTTCCCCTTTGCATGTATCTTTGTAGCCCTTGTTTTGTAGATTTGATAGGTTTAAGGGTGTTGAAAAGTGGAAATAAAGTCAACTAGGATCTTCAAGTCAACTTATCATCTTTTCAAGCATTTTGAGTGTTTTATGTATGTTTCCTATAGAACTGATCCTAACAACCCGGCATTTAGACATTCCCAAATCTGGTGTAGCAGAGTTGCCTCCTGATTTTCTAGAAAGCTTGGGGAGAATTGATTCACCACCCTTGGCGAATGAGTCCCACTTGAAATATGAAAATCTATATTTTGTTAGATTTCAGATCTTGACTGTCAAAAATCAATTCCTGACACTTTTTCATTAGTAAGAGGACTGATTTGCCGCCCTAGGCAAATGAGTCCTAGTGTAAAAAACTAGTAAAATTCTTCCACATTCTAGACATTCTAGAAAACTCATATTTCATCCAAGTGCACTTAGATTTACCCTTGTACCTATTGTTCTGCATTATTTCTTCATTTTCATAGTTGTTTGCATAGCACAATGTGTTTTCAAACATAGCTTAAATTGTACTTTTACATTCATTTTAGTTCATTTCAATCAATCAATTGCATTCAATTAAGTTCATTTACATCATATCATATAGTATTCATCCTAATTTGAGTGTTACATAAGCATTTTGGGACCTAAATCTCTCTCTTTCTAGGTGAAAATTCTTAGGAAGAGAGCAAGCATCTTAGGGTTCCCAAAATCTATGTCACACATTCAACCAAAATAAAGATGCATGCACATAAAAAATTATAACCACAACACCATAAAACAAGGATTTTTTACATGGAAACCCTATTAGGGGAAAAACACCAATGGGGGTCAATCCACAATATTGTTCTGAGTATACTCAAAAGAAAAGATTACAAAATGAGAATGCACTTGCATTCAAGAACACTACCCAGAGCTCACTACTCAAAAAATGAAAGGCTCACTAAATTATTATTTTTTGGAATAGTTCCAAGGATTTGAACTGATAAAGTAGCATCAACAAATGCCTAATTATAGTTCTTCTTAGGCTCAACAATCGAATTTTGGACCTTGTGACTAATTCTACTCTTTTTCTTTGTTTTTCTTGAACTCGCAACAAAAATACTTAATTCACAAGTGAAACTATGCATAATCACTCGGTTGACCTTCTAACATTCACAACATACATCAACTCTTATTGAACACAGGCCAAAATGATATAATCAATCACTTATATATATCCATTACTTAGGATTTAATTGCTTCAGGTTAGCCTCAACAAAATAAGAAATATTCATAAATTGTCATTTTAAATCATCCATCATATTCATTGTGCATTCACAAGAGTTGGCCACGACATAGTGAGAACCAAACCAAAATGTTTGAATATAAAAATACTTAAACAATAAATCTTCAACTATCTGTGAGACACGATATTCACCAAGTTGACCTTCATACATTGATGAACAAAAAATTAGTTCACCGAACCTTCTAAGTTTCACCCAAATTGATATGAGGCACCAAGATTTATAGATAACATAGATTATGCATCGAACAATACGCCCTGAGATCCATAACACAAAATAATAACATAAATTTTGCATATGAATTGAAGAACACAAATCTACGAGATGATCTATTCTAACTTAATAGATAATCACTGATCTTCAATCTATCTACCAGTATGAGTAAATGACGATGTGTGGATCTACTAGCTAACAAGGGTTTCCATCAATGACAACACCATAAAGTATGTGTAGTGTCTCTTTCCAACATAGAGCACGTCATCTATCAGGGTATGTCAAGCTACTTGTCAAATAAAGTTTCATTTTTGGTTTTAGGATAAATATGGTGGTAGGGTATTTTCTCACAAATAGGTGTAGATCTTCCCATATATAGAAGCATTAGCCTCAACTAGATGGTATATGACCTAGGATTCAACATTATCATAGGAAGAATTAAATAGTTGTTCCACCATCAATTCATAACGAGCTCTTTTTCAAGTATCTGTAGGAGAGTAGCAATTGTAGCCTGGAAACAACTTTATTTTCCCCTCTTGGAATTTGCTTAAATTTAATTTCCAAAAATTACTTCTTGAAATCATCCACTATTCTTTTACATGTCATAAATTTTTCATCTTTTGTCTAATAATCATCATTCACCTGATTTATGACTAGTTGGGAATCACCATAGACTTGCAACTCTGTGATCTTCCATCTGACCACCACTTTGATTCAAATGATCAATGCTTCATACTCAATTGTGTTGTTAGTACAAGGAAACATCAACCTTTAAGACTTTGGAATGGTGCGTCCTTGAGGCATGACAAATAAGATTCTTGCACCTGATCCATGTTGCGTGTAAGATCCATCAAAGTATAGCATCCACTATTATGTTGACATAGTAAGGACATCTGCATCTAGAAACTCAATAATCATTGGATGATCATGTTGTAATGGTTTTTTGGCTAATTGATCGGCCATGGCTTGACCCTTAATTTCTTTTCTATTGACATATTGGATGTAAAACTTGCTCAATATCATTACCCACTTGGCTAGTCTTCCTGTCAGGGCAACTTTGTTGAGTAGATACTTCAATGGATCATTTTTTTCTATGAGTTTAATGGTATGGGTTAACATGGAGTGTCTTAGTTGTTGAGTAGAAAATACTACTTCCAGACAAGCTTTTTAAATAAATGTGTAGTTGATTTCATATCCATTCAAGGTTTGGATGATGTAATAAATAGTTGTTTCTTTTCCTACAAAATCTTCCTATGCTAGTACAACACCCAAAGATACTTCTATTGTTGCTATGTAGAGTAATAATGGTTTTCCTTCAGTTTGCAGTACTAGTATGGGTGGTGACATTAGATACTATTTCAGTTGATTAAAATCTACTTCACATTTTTCATCCCATTTGAAAGAAACATTCTTATGTAGTGAGTGATTAAAAGGATGAGTTTTATCTACCAATTGTGCGAGGAACCTCTTGATAGACTGGAATTGTCCCTGTAAAGATCTAGGTTGGATTATATTCTTAGGAGGAGGCATCGCCATGATGGCTTTAACTTTCATAGGATCCACCTCAATGCCTTTAGTTGATACTATATATCCCAAAATTTTAGCTAATGTCACACCAAATACACATTTCTTGGGGTTTAACCTTTAAATTGAATTTCTCCAATTTGGTGAATATTTTTTCTAGAATTTCTAGATGTCCCTCTCTAGTTAATTTTTTTTTCAACAAGTCATCTACATAGTCCTCCATAAAGGTGTGCATCATATCATGGAAGATAGTGGTCATCACTCACTGATATGTGGCTCCTACATTTTTCAATCCAAATGGAATTACATTCCAAAAAAATGTGCCCCAAGGACATGTGAAAGTAGTTTTATCTTGATCTTAGGGTGATATCTTAATCTAATTATAACCTGAAAATCCATCCATAAGTGATAACATTTCATTTGTAGCTATCAAGTCCACGATGATGTCAGTGTTAGGCAAAGGAAAATAATCCTTTGGGCAAGCTATGTTAAGATCTATAAAATCTGTAAATATCCTAATACTATAGTTAGGTTTAGAAACTAGCGCAATGTTTGATATCCACTTAGCATAATCAATAGGTCAGATAAATCTTGCATCCAATAGTTTCTTCAATTCAACTTTCACCAACAGGGAAATGTGTAGATGCATTTTTCTTAGCTTTTGTTTCACTGGCTTTACTCTAGGTGGTAGAGATAAATGATGCATGATGAGCTTTGGATCCATGCCTTGCATGTCAATGTAGGACCAAGAAATTTTGATTTGTCTCTCTTCAAATAATTTAGTGAAGCTTGGTTTTTCTTCCTCTGTCATGGATGTTGCTAGATGTAGAGTCTTCATTGTTTTAGTTATACCAATGTTGATGGATTGTGTAGGTTCAAATAGCACTAAAGATCTCTCATGATAGTGATCAGGAAGAGTGTCAAATCTCCCATCTTTCGGTGCCTCGGAGAGTTTTTCACCATTAGATGCACTCTTTATTTTTACTTTTTCTTGATCTAATACTTCCATTAAATGGTTTTCACCATTAGAACGATTTTTTATATTCATTTTTTTGTAGCTGAGAGATTTGGCACTCCCCTTGTCTAAAGCTTCATTATGAGATTCAATTATGGAACATGTTTTAGGATTGTCAGAGAAAAGGAAGTTCACAATGGCGTCATCTTTATATCAAGCAGCTCGGTTTGGTTGTAGTTAATTAGTTCAGGGTGTACCAAGGGCAAAGAATTGTTAGATTGGTTAAGGTCAAATGGGGTAAGTGTCATTATGGAAATGTCATCAAAGTGTTTGATAGTGATGTCAAGAACTATGATGATACTCTCTTTTGAGTAATCTATCTTGCTCAAAGTCTAATCATCTTCACTTGAGTCATTGATATGGCATGATCCAATTTGAACTGGTCTAGACCTTGAGCTTTGTCCCTCCATATGTGTTACTGCATATCTATGTATCACATCAATTTTTTTGTCATGACAAGATTATTCAGAGACTAAGTCCCATTCATATTCATTTGAATTTGTTTTAGAACTATCTCGTAATTGAAGGATCCGCTCAACAATTTGCTACCTGGTTTCTTCTTTTGACTCTTCTCTATATCCTAGCCCTATTTTGTCCTTTGAATTGGTTATAATAGACTGTATTGGTCCTATGATACCCTCTTTTCTTTTTCCAACAAGACCTTTTCCCTCATATCCTATCTTCTCTAGAATTGTAAAGCCTTTACCATATGGTTCAGTTAACACATTGGAAGTTGATGCTTGTGATGCTTCTTAATATTTGTATAACTAATTCAAAACATCCTTGTCTTTTGATTCATCCACTAGGGTTCCTTCCTTTACAAAATTTCCATCAAAGAGCATGGTTGTTGTTGACAATGATTTTACTTACTTTAAACAGATTGAATAAAATCTCCATAGACAAGACTGCGAAGAGCCTATGCTTCTTGAAAGATATGAAACAAAGACAACCTAAGAGGAAATTCTATATTTATAGATCAAACATTGACTTTCATTTAATCCCAAGTCTTTGATAACTAGGTCATGGTTGTACTAGGGTCACTCTCGAGTAATGATGTGACAATTGCTATTAATCTCAAAGGGACTATGATTATTTCCATCTTTACCAAGTATTACTAACATTTCACATAAAACTTCATTTCATCATCAAATAACATCATGAAATAAAAAAAATCAACATAATATTTCATGAACAACACAAATTCTTTGCTATCACTTAAGTAAATTTAGCATTAAGCATTCAAAAATTTCATGGGAAATAAAAGATTTTCAACAAAATTATTTCCATTCACTTATATTTTTGAAACATTTTCAAAATATTAAACATCTAATCTAAAGTAAAACATAAAAATACTGAAAAAATAGAAGTTTCTCCCAATTATTCTCCATGGATGCCCCAAAGAGTTAATCAAAATAGAGCAAACAGCTTTATATTTCACCAGATTGCTTCACAACTATGTATATAATGGTGCAAGCTTTTAAAGAGATGGTTTCATTTATGGACACTGAATAGGTTTTTTATGCACCCTTAAACAATGCAGCATACAGTCTTGTTCATTCGAACTTACAAAACCAACTATAAAAGATACTTAGATAGGTAGCTATCCATAAAGCTTTGATATCAATTAATGTCTATGTGCATACAAAGTTTTATGCTGGAATGGTTCAAAAAATAGGAAAAAAAAAAAATTAAAAGAAGTTTTTGCTCCTTCGACATCTATAAATTCTAAACTTAAAATAAAAATGTGGGAGGAGATGGCCTTTTATAGAAACAAGGCACTCAAAAATTCAACTTAAAAGTTTCTCAGAGAATTAGAAAAATAAAATAAAATGTGTCACGTGGCATGTGGCAACTATCATCAAGAACATTCTAGAGTAAGTCAAAGATTTGACTTTGTCCACAACAATGCTTTTCTTCATACTTTAGCAAGAACACTTTATCTCGATCAAGGCTACCAGCTTCTTTTTAAAATAGTAGAATGAGAAACACCTACCGAGGCAGGGATCAACCTACAGATTAAAACAACAAATGAATTCCATTATATTTCTGGTATCCGATGTTCGGTTCCTTTTGTGTTTTCTTATGGCTCCGGTTCTGGAATTCCTCCTTTCTTTGATTGGTACTCTCAAAAATATCTTAATATTTGATGCATGCATTATTTTGAAATCCTTCATATTGCTTTCCAAGTAAGCTTGAGCATGGTATATTCTTCAGTCACCTGAAGTATGACATCATTTTTCTATGCTTTGTCTGCTTCATATTTGGATATAACATTTTTTCACTATATTATTTCATTAATGACCTCCCTCATCAACAATTGAATAGGATCTCTATTTATCCTTTCTATCCATTCCTTGAAATCTTTAACTTCATTCCCATCCTATCCTAATGTTTGGGGACGAAAGCCTTAACATGACAATATTTCAATAAATTCTTGATTTTCTCTTATCAATCCTCTACACTCAATGGTGACTCTTTCAAATCCTTCAATACATTGTACTAACATGTCACCCTCCCATTTCAACTATTTCTTCCACTTTCCTGGCAATGAAATTTTAGTTTAAGATATTATATTATTTTGTATTAACTCTTGGATATCTGTCAGTATGAGAATTTCCATATTTCGCCTTTCATCAATGACCTACTCCTGGAAAAATCTACATTCATCTTCAAATATTTTCAATTTCTCTGAATGATGGTATGCTTCCTTGTACTTTCTTATTGCATCTATAATAAATTCAATCCCTTTCTTTATCCAATATTCAATCCATTATTCAAACATATTCATTCTATGACAAATTATAGCATTGGCATCTACTTGCTCTTGTGACATTAGCACTAGATGTTGGGGCAGTTCAACTTGTTCTTGACTAGATAAAGTCAGTGACTTAATAAAATGTTCCAAGGTAGCAACTCGTTCTTTCAATTGTCTTTTCTTCTTTGTATATTTTTGTACTATGGCAACAATAGCATTTAAATTTACTTTTATTTCTAGTTCTTGCTGCCAAGATGAGTGTCCAAGATTAATACATTTTATTTTATATTCCTTAGGCGTTATCTCATGTCTATCATTGTCGGTTGTTGGAGTGGATATCTAGATAGTTCTATTACCATTTTCATTCCTCTATATGACATGCTTTTCCTTTTCTCTGCACCTAGGTTTAGGAGTACTTACTTCCTATATAAAATTGTTGAGATTTAGAGGCAATATTTCTACTTCCATTGGAGAATCTAATTCCCTGATTAACCAATCAAGTGTATCATCATCTTGTTTTACCTCTATAACTCTTTCTTGTGTCTATCTATTACTTGATTCAAGAATTTCATCTCTTTGACTTGCCATATTTTCTGAAATGGGAATTTCTTTAGCAATATCTAGCATAGAATCAGGATTGGTAGGATTTGGCACTTCCTCCTCTGTTTGGAGACTTATATTTTCCTTTCTATCCATATTTTCTGATTCATCTCTCTAAATTGTATCTTCATTTTCCGCTACACCAATATTCTTCTCATTTTCAGTTCCATCTCTTGTGAACTATGTAGCTTCTTCTTCTGGAATTTCAGTTTCAACATGGCCTTTATCTAATTCTTCACATACCTGTGAGTGTTCATTAACATTTTGCACATTCTCAAAATAAAATTGGGAATCAAAAGTATCTTCAACAACTCTCTCATCAACAGGATTTTTCTCTACATTTTGCCCTATTTCCATTTCAAGAACACTAGGATTTCCTTCCTCTAAGGCAAGTGTTCCTTGAATAAATTCTTCTTCTTCAATATTTATGGTGTTAGAGCTCATATCCTGAATATCTTCTATCACTGGGTGTACTATGGGTTTTTCTTTGGATTTATTTTCATATATCTTTTCCCACATAACACCCCATCTATCTACTTGTTCCTTACTTCTAGCCTCATCTTCCTCAGCAAATTGCTCTAAAGCCACAGGAGTCTCGCCCAGTGTTTGCTTCATACTAGCCATATTAACAAAAGGGGGAGAAGTAAATAATGTTGCAACTCTTTGAGATGCAGACCTAGTTTGTGTACCAACATTCACTGTTGCTCATGTTCCTTCATCAATAGTTATTCTGGTTCCGAGTCTAGCTATAGAAGAAGATGCACCTTTAGGTCTTTCTTTTTATTTATCTTTACCTATCTCCGCATCTTTCTATTTTTCTAATAATTTTATGGGAGCTTCCTATCTTATTGCTTCAAGGGTTCTTTCTTCAATTCTAACACTTGGTGTAACCTTACTAGTATTTCTTTTCTTCTTGGTAGACTCTCCACTTTCAAAATTAGTTTCATCTCTTTGTTTTCTTCTTTTATCTTTTGACTAGATGGGTTCAATTCCTCTTTCTCTTAAAATTTTGCAAAAATCATTAATCTAGTGTTGAATATACCTTAGGACTGGCCTAGTAAAATCATCAATTGATGTCATGTCTTCATCATCAACACCTGGGTCTAGAATGGGTTCATCATATACCCTATCATCATTGTAAAATTGATTTGACACCTGACCATCATTTTCTTCCAAATGGTTTGGGATTTCATAGAGTTTGAGCATTTGAGCAAACCCAAGTCATTCTTTCATACTTTTTCCTTCTGACCATGTGCTCATCTTCATAGTTAAGCCAATAATATTCTAAATGAGGCACATGAACATGAAAACTAGCTATATTTTTAGAAAAATTTCCTTCAATATCATAGTACACTCTCTGGAGTGGAAATTCTTCAAAATGGTAGGTCCTCAGTTCCTCCTCACATAAATCAGTTACTTTAATTACACTACACTTATAATTTCCTATTGTGATGGGAAATTTAAAAGAGGCCTTGTTGCGAGCATGGCTATAAAGATCTTGAGATGGTTTTAATTGTCTCACTAATTCCAATAAAATAATTTAATCTATAGGATACTTGGGCAGCATAAATGGTTGTCCATCAAATCCCTCCACTCTAATGTAGGAGTAAGTTGGGAACTGTATGTACCAGCCTCCCATAGGTTGAATGGCATTTTGTGCTTCCAGGGATAATATCTTAGATTTATCACCTTCCATTGTTCTCACCAGTTTCATGGAGAACAAATCATTAACTTTTATGTAATCACCTTTATACATGTGAACAATGATTTGGGGTAAATCTGCATATATCAAACTATTGCCAACTTGTGTGCCCAAAGTACCAATCTATTTTAATCCTTGTTTATTGGCTCTCATAGCACATGAGTAAATAACATATGATGACATGTAGAAGCATCTAGTTTTAGGTAATGTAGTAATTTGTTCATGTAGCCTGTCACTTATTAATTTTCCCCAATGCAACTCTATAGGACCTTCTATCATTTGAGATATTATCATGAACATCTAGGGTTCAAATTTGCTTCCATCTCTCAAACCAGCTACTCTACTCAACAAATTTATTATATCTTGTATTTCTTGTTTAAACATAGACCTCTGAATTACCTTGTCTATGGTGTGATTGGTTGTTGGCACCATTGGGTGTTCAAAATTTCTCTATTACGCTCTTTAGAACTCTGATATGTCTTGGCCTTGGTTTTTAGGTCGACATTGAACATCTGTTTGTAGGAGGGGAGACCAAATGTACACATAATTCCTTTTTGAGAAAATTCTACATAATTTCTTCCCTCTTTTTCAACAATCCTTTTGGCTGAATTATAATAGTTTATGCATTGCACAACTAATTCTAGAGCTTCCATTGCTGGTGGAAACCCTCATGCAGGAAGTAACCCATTGGATACAAATTTTTTGGTGCATTGGGTAGAATTTTCTTGTAATAGTCATGAATGGATTTCAATGTCAGAAGACCATCCCATGTGGGTATCTGTGACCACCACATTAATGGGTGTTGTTTGTGAATTATAGTTCTTGAATTCATCTTCTTCTCTTGCATCATAAGTGCTCATTTTGGATATAATGTGCTCTGTAATTTTTAGAATATTTGTCTATGTGTGTGAGTTAGGGTTAAATTTAACCGAAACTTACATTTCATAAAATTTTCAATTCATTCTTTGATTAAATTTAACAACTTAGAGAAAAATTAAAATTCTAATTTCAAAATGAGGAAATACCATCATCAAAATTTTCTAGCTTGAGAAACTCTTATCAATGTATTAGTTATTCATAACATACTTGCTTCTAGCTAAAAATGGTGATTCTTCAAAATACAACTTTGAAACCCTTGGTAGCTGCGACTTAGTTTCTGAAAATTCTACCTCTCTTTGCATGCTAAAGTAGCTTCATGAATTCAATTTCTTTAACAAATTTGGAATATGACACGAAGTGTAGTGTTGTAGAAGCAGTTGCATGCTCGAGGTGGTACCAAGTACATAGGTAGTTCGCCACCTTCTTTAATTACCTATTATTTCACATTAATTCCTAGAATAAAGGTGTAATCATGACTATTTATGGTTCAAATCATGAACACCTAGATTGATGTGTTGGCTCACTATTTGAGAAGAAAGACAACATAGTGATTATATGTGGCAATTATATGTCACACTAATTCTTTACAAGGTATACACCATTAAAGATATGTGATTAATGATGACCACCAGAGTTGAGGCTTTTGATAATGCTTTGGAAAGAGATCAAATAACACTAGGATCCATGAAATACTTCCTAGGAAAAAGAAAGAGAAAAGAACCGAAACAAGAGAAAGGACAGAAACTAAAACTAAAAAATAAACTTAATGAAATTTCAAAGCAGACTTTCCAATTTTTGACTTTTACTTCAAAGAAACAATAAAGCACTGGACTCCGGTAAAAGGGAAGATTACTAGGTCTAGAAAATTAGATCAATGAAATACCAGGTGGAGCTAGAGTCTTTTGAAGATACAAACTCTTTCGGCTCAATGTAGGATTCTGAAATTCTAGTTTCTGGTAACAAAATAAACACTAAGAACATACCGAAACATCAAAAGGCTGGGAAAAAAAAAAGGTCATAGTACAAAGAGGACAAGTGAGAATGAGAGGAAAACTATCAACTGCCCAAGCACCAAAACAAGGCCAAAGCAAGCAAAAACAACAAAGCAAAAAGGGCAAAGAAAATTAAAAGGGGAAAAATGGGCATGTTGTGATACTACACAATAGTTGGTTGTGAGGATTGTTTTCTTGATGTTGATGGTTTTCCATAGGATCTTGGTGAAAGTAGCAACTATGAAAGACATAATGACTACTCAATTGAATATTCACCTAGGCCTTTGTCTTTTAACTGAATCTTTTTCTCAAATTGTCTTGATAGGGAATTGAGTTGACTTTCATGATTTGATGGAATAGAGTCACCAATTTCTTTGTATTTTGACTGAACCTTTTCCTCAAGCTGATATGACAAAGAATTTAATTAACTTTCATTACTTGATGGAGTAGAATCACTGATACCCTTATATTTTTCTTGGTCCTTTTTATCAACCCATTTTGACAAGGAATTTAATTATCTTTCATTGTTGGATGAACTAGGATTAGGAACTTACTTGTTATGTGGCACAAAAGTATCTTTGTTTGTTTTGAGTGTGTCACAATATTGGGGATTGTTGGAATCAGCTGAATTGGTGATTTCTTTCCTATTGAATGGGAATTTCAAACATCAATGATACGTTGATGGCACTACTTGCATTTCATGAATCCAGGGACATCCCAAGAGTATATTATATGTCAACTCCTTTTCTAACACTTGGAAAATTATATCTTTTACAACAGGTCCCACTTGAATTGGTAGCACTATCAATCCTTTAGAAGATCTCTCTTCATCATCATAGGCTTTTATAATGATTTTTTGTCTAGCATCAATTGCATTTTCTGAATATCCAAGTGCATGAATAAGTTTTAAAGTGCATATATTTAGGCCATCTCCGCCATCTACTAGAACACGTTTGACCTAGTGTTTATGAATTTAAACCTCAATGTGGAGGGAAACATTATGTGGATGGGTAAGTGACACATCATCATGTCCAGAAAATGATAGGAAATGAGGTACGGTCAAGTGTCCCACAATAGCTTGAAATTGGAAAACTTCTAGATTATTTGGTACTATGGTGGCTACTAGAGCTTGTTCTAGAATTTCTTTGTGAGCTGGTGAAATTTTGAGAAGTTCCAATATGGATATTTAAGCTAGTATTTTCTACAATTGGTCAACTATGTTGTATTGAGTTGTAGGGGTGGGTGTTTTAGATGTAGCTCCATTCAATATTACTTTAGCCTACCCTCTTGTGGTTACATTAACTAATAAATTGTTTTTTTTCTCTCATCTTAATGATATTGATCTATTTATCATTTCCAACCATGTTTGTGATCAAATTTATTGGTATGATGTCATTGATTTGATGGGATTTGGTGTTGATGTCATGCTGATGATTTTTAGCTACAATGACATTTTGTTCATGCTCAATTGTGATGTCATTAATTGGATTATCAGTTGTAACAATGTCTTTTTGGACCTTGATTTTGATTTCCTTAGTTTGATCTTCAACTACTTTAATAACAATGTTTTGTTCACATTCAATTGTCGTGTTAGTAATTTGATTCTCAACTATAAAAATGTCTTTTTGGCCCTTGATTTCGATGTCCTTAGTTTGATCCTCAACTACTTCAATATGGAGAATGGTATAATCATAAACATAGTTTGCATTATTCCCTTTGGTGTTTGATGAAGAGGATTCCCCCTTTTTGTGGTTTGGTAAAGGATTCTTGAATGCTCCATGATCACTATTCGTTTGAGGTCCTTCCACAAATATTATTTTGTTATCAATAAAATCTTGTACCAAATATTTCATTTGCATATAGTCATTTGTTTTGTGTCCTTTGTTTATGTGAAAGTCGTAATAATGTGCATCATTCCACCATGAAGGTTGAACTCTTGGTTCCCAATCTCTTGCCTCTGGTAATGTTAGAACCTTGGTTGCAAGAAGCTTCTTTAATGTTGATTTGAGTGACTATCCCAAAGGTGTGAATCTTCTTTGATTTGATGATGTTCGATATGGTAGTGGCTTAGATTTTGTATTGCTTGGATTCTTGTTTTGATTGGAATTTTGATTGATGGTTGGATTGTTATTTTGATTCATCTTTGTGGCAGCTGCTGTCAATTTAAATATTGGTTTTGTATTTTGTGTTTCAGCTGAAGCATCATTGTTACCAACATTCTTGTTTCTTTGCCAAAACTTTGGTTTGTCACTACTGTTATAATTATTAAAGGAGTTAGTTGAGTTATTTCCTTCATTGTAATTTTTAAGACTCCTATTTTGACCAAAGCTTCTTTGATTTGGATTCCATTTTCAATCATCTTCTCAAAGGTAGGTGGACATTGCAATTCAATTCTATAGCTCATCTCATCATTTATATTATCAATGAATATTTCCATCTTTTCTTTTTTGGGTATGGGACGAGCATATCTTGCAAACAACCTTCTCCATCTTTGTAAAAATATGAGGAATGATTCACCCTTTTTTTTTGTATTGAAAAGGTATTTCATGGTTATCTCATGTTGGGTGTTGTAGGAGTATTGAGTGATGAATTTATTAACCAGCTCTTCAAAGTTCATAATAGCTAGTGCAAGTTTGGAGAACCATTCCATACATTATCCACCCAAGCTTCATGGAAACAATATCATCAAATAAGTTTCCTCATGTGCAAATTCAAGGCTCATGATTTGAAATTCCCTTACATGATCTATAGGATCTTTTTTACTATTGTATTTATCATACTTTGGAAATTCACAATGCTTTGGAAAAGGAATCATGTTGAAAGTTTGACCAAAAGGATATGGGAAGATGTCTTGTATCAAGTATCTCTTTGTGCTTCCTCTTTGCATGTCAAGAAGTTGTTGTTGTAGATTATTCATTTGATGAGTTAAAGCAGCCACTCGATCTATGTTTGGTGGATCATTTTTAGTTCTTTTAGGAGTTCCTTTGAGTTGATTAACATCAAAGTCATGTGGAAGTTTGATACCTTGATTAGCCAGCATTAAAAAGTGTTTTTCTCCATCTTTTTCCAAAAAAATTAACAAGAATTTGTGGAATTTGGGATCTTGTTGAGTAGTTTGGATGTCTTCCTTAGTTATTTCATTATTTTCAGGTTGGTGGAATTTGTGGAAATTATTTTCTTCAGGGTCAACCATGGTGTTTTGAGTCTCTACTTCTCTTTCTTTGAGTTTCTACTTTTGGGATCTTGTTTGAATGGTAATACAAGTGTTATAATTTGACTAAACTTTGATCTTTGTTTGGAGGAGTGCCAAGGATAATAACTAAGTCAAATAGAATGACAAAATCTATTGATGAGACTAAGTTGAATCTAATTATATAGTATTGTTTCGTGATGAAGGATGACAAATCCTGATGATGAAACTTAGCTTAACAATAAAAGATATGATGGATGTTTAGGAACTTTAATATGTTAGATCTTAGTTTACTTTGAAGAATTCCACTTGCAAGGGTTAGTTTCAACAAGTTTAAGGCATTGGTGTGACTCGGGAATGATTCTATTCTGTAAAAGATCTTTAATTCTGGTTCAAATAGTCAGACAGATTGTAAATTTAGCTCTCTAGTTTGAGTTTAATTGGATGGCTAAAATAGGGCCTGGATGTGCTAATAGACAACCTAGATGCACTAAAATATACCCTAAATGCACTAGAAAATGGATGCAATGCATTGAAAAATGGACCAAATGCACCAGAGAATGCACTAAATGTGCTAAAAGATGGCCTAAATGCATTGGAAAATGACTCAAATGCACTAAAAAATACGTTAAATGTGCTAGAAATGAACTGACTGCTCTAGACTGCCGCTAAGTACATGATTCAACTTGGTATTTTGTAGGTGAATGCACTAAAAGGATTTGCAAATGTACTAGAAGATGAAACATATGCACCAAAAAGTGACCCAGATGCACTAGAAGATGGACTATATGCGCTAAAAAATGACTCATATGCACTAGAATGTCCCTTATATACACTAATAAATGGACTCAATGCGCTAAAATATGTTGTGAATGCACTAGAAAATGACCTAGATGTGCTAAAAGATGGAGTGAATGCACTGAAACAAGGAATGTATGTGCTAATTTGGAAGTGTTTAGTGTTTTTGACAGTCTTTCTAGTTATTTTTCTATTTATCAATGAAATGGATGTTTTCAGGGGATTCTTTTCTGGATAATGATTTTTTTCTTCTTTTTTCTAGTTTGTGAATTATGGAAATTAAGTGTTTTAAATGGATGATTTCTTGAATAATTACTTCAAACACAACAAGTTGCAAAAAAATTGTTTTCAACCTAGAAACTAAACATTGAGTGTGTATTCAAGAATTTGGTCTGATTCCTTTGATTTCCATAGTTATAGCACAAGATAAAATAGTTAAGAACTTTTCTAATTTCAAGGGTCACTTAAAATACCACAACCCACATCTTAGAACTATGTCAATTCACACAACTGTGTCAGCCCCTAGAGGGTGCCTATGTTTTTTCCTTTCCTGGGTCTTAACCAAAGTCAAATCCTCCACTTTTGGCTAGTAATCCCTGGTAGTTATATGGTGACTATCTTGTGGGAAGATTCTTCCCTCCCCTTGCAGTATGATATTAGAAGTATTCAAAAAATGAATCAGCTGGCTTCTACACTTAAGGTTCATAGTAAGGGTTTTCATTCGGTACGACAATTGATAAACTCTCATAGGAGACCTCCCAACCTTTAGAACAAAGGATTTTGGGATGGTTATCACTGCACACTACCATTGAATTGTAGGTTTCCCCAAATTCACTTTTGATTATAGTGGGTTAGAAAAATTGGCTTTAGTTGTTCCCACTTCAGTCATTCCCATAGGGTGAGTACTTTTTCCCACTATGATAGGCCTTCTAGAGGTGCTATCATAACATAAAATTGTGAGTCTGGCATTCTGGTCACCTAGTGAAGGGGAGAGTATAGGCCTATCACTTTACTAGCATAGTATACAAGGGGTTCATTAACCTTATAATTAAACTAGATTGCTAATTTAATCAAAAGAAAGCATTAAAAAAACCCCAACCCCTACAAACATCATTAGTAGTTTGATATGATTGTCTTTGACAACATTTAAAAGTACCTGCAACACAAAAAACATTAATCAATTCTTATAATTTTAAGTTTCTGCAAAGTAAACTAGATGCACTAAAACATTGCATAGATGTGCTAAAAGAACTACTCTATGCACTAGAAAAACTACTGAATGCACTAAAATAAAGACTAAATATGCTAAAAGACCCCCTAGATGTAGTAAAGTATGAGCTAGATGTGTTGAAAGATGCTTTAGATGTGTCGTAACAAGAATTGGATGGACTAAAAGATGTTTCGTATGTGCTAAAAGAAATCATGGATGCATTACATAGAAGTTCACATCTAGCTCTATAAAACAAATTTCTAGAAAATGTCAATAAAAATGGGGCTACGCCCCATGGTGGGTGCCAAAATGTATTGTGTAGAATTGTGTAAACTGAGTAAATGAGTAATAAAACCACATAATCAATGAAACATACTATATTAAGGAAATTGAAATAAAAAATAAACTTGAGAAAACTATTCCTCAAAACCATTCCATTGTTCTCTATTCTCAGGGATCCTCTAAATCATTAGTGCTCTCAGATTGTGTAAATGCACTAGTCTCTTTGGATGAAAACTCAAGAAATGAGATGCTATCTAAAATGAAAGAAATCTATTCCTACATTTACATGATTGATCTACACATGATATGATGCTAAGATTATGATGTTGCTATGTTCAAAATGATATTCAAATGATGCTATGATTAAATGCAAGACTAATTAAAATGTTGTAAGAAAATGAAATAAAACTAATGCAACAATTAGGATTTTATAAATGAAATTGTCATGGTAACATTACTTTAAACTAAATGAAAAATTTTAAACTAAAATGATATGATAAGCTCACAGATGCTGATATGATTTCTACAGAGTAAGTTTGGTCAAAGATGGGCTATCAAATGTTGGAGAATGAGGTTGTATTTATAAGATTTCCAAGGCATATTGTGATGTGGCAGGAACCAATGGTCAAGATTTCAGCTAGAGAGATGAATGGTGGAGGATGAGGAAGTTAGATAGAATCAAGGAGAGTGTTCCCTTTAGTAAGACATTATGCCAAGTGTTTAGAAGAATAAATGAAATGGAAGAGCCAAGTTTCCAAGGTTGTTTCAAAATTTGTTGAGGATAATTCCAATTTAAATATAAAGGATATTTAAATTCATGAGACACTTGATGAGGTGGCAACAAGAAAAATTGTAGACATGCGACTAAATTTAAATTTGTAATTATTCAAATTAGGTGAGAAGATATTAATTAAATAAAACAAACTATTTGACATTTGTTTATTTAATTAAAATTAGAGGAATGTGATTTAAGATAGAAGAATTAGAAAGTGTGAACTATATGAATAAATTTATAATTTATTTATAAGTAGATGAAATAAGAGGTTTATTAATCAAATACCTTGTATTTAATTAATTAATTATCCTGACCAATTTTAGGTGTATACATCTTCCTTTGAAGATTGTTACTTTTCCTCTCTAGTTACCACCTTATCCACACTCATGCTCATTCCATGCTCTGGGTGCTCAAACTAATCATCCTTAAAAGGATCTTCGGGCTCTTCAACTATTCCCTTGGCGGCCTCCCTTTGTCGTTTCTCCATCTCTTTGGATATCTGCATGGTAGCCTCCATTTTCAATGGCTCTATTGGTGGTGGAGGAATGAGAAAGCTAGTGGAAATTTGAGCCATCATAGCTTGAATAGTGGGATTCAATATCACCCTAAAGATCTCAATGGGTATCCCTTGCATATATTTTGCAAATACTTCTAGTAAGGTAAGAGGAGGGATAGTAGTGGTGGCTATGGAAGACATTGCAGAAGATAGAGTGGGAAATGGAGGGGCGGTGAGGTAGATGACAATGGAGATGTCATAGCTGAGGAGGAATCCAATACCATTATTGGGGACATTGGTGAGGTGGAAGCAAGGTAGATTTAGATGTCCAAAATAGGCAGAGAGGAAACAGGAAATACCTGAGATGCATGAGGTGGAGGAGTGGCAACAAAAATAGTGATGGCGGGAGTAGAAGTGGGAGGTGGTGACTACAATCACTCAACTTCTTCTTCTCCTTCATTATGTGGATCCTTCTCAATGTTTGGAATTTCACTGAATCCTCCTAGTTTCTTTACCTTCTTCAAGGATTCTCTTTTCATGGTCTTTTGTGTATAGACCTTATTCTTGGGTTTTCATTCAGATAGATCCTTTCTTTTCCTTGACGTTGTTTCCAAAGGATATTTAGGGGTGTCTTCTATTGGGGCAACAACTGCTCCACTATATTTTTTCCTTTCAAGCTCATCCTAGAGCTCACCATATGTCAACACGGCTCCCTGTGCCTTAAGCTGGGAAATTTGGGCATCTACCCATTGCCTTGTTCTATTCTCCACTAGTCATATTACAATATCAAGGTCATTGACCTCTTCTTCATCCCAACCTATTAGTGGTAGTGGAAATTTTGCCACAACATCAAATCTTTCATCAATAAGGGTGTCCTCTTCTTCCATAATTTAGTCGGGCATTGGGAACAGACTGATTGACTGCACAATTTAGGTTGTCATCCACATATAGTGACTTATTCACAATTCCTTGTCATCCTAATAGTTAGCCCAAAAGTCTTCAATATGAGGCAGATGAGCATACTTCCTTCCAACCATCTTCTTCATTTTCCTATATGGGTCCATTCTCAATCTAGCTATGTGGAGATATAGATGGTATTCTACTATCTCCTTCTCTGAATACTTTGTGCACTGAGTGATGGGGATATAATACATTCCTTTCCTAAAAGTGAGGCGATATGGAATCCTTGCTCTATGTTTGTCACTTAGTAAAGTTTCAACATTCTGTAGCTACCGAGAGACCCCTAATATAATCAACTAGTCATTAGGGTACTGGGGCAGCTTGTAGAGTCTTTTAGAGAAACCCTCTATTCTGAGATATTTGAATTTTTGGAACTCGATGAATAGGTACCTAAACCTCTAGATGAATGCCAGCACATTTTGCAAGAATCTTCTCTCAAAATTTCCTCCAAGGAGTCTGATTATATGCTTGATGTTCCTTTACTGCAACTGTGGATAGCGATCATACACCTTGAGCTCTCCTCTCCCTGGATTTTGGTTTTGTGCAACAAAGATTCCTTATGGGAATTCCTCTGCTAGCAGGTATACTAGGTAAGATGTCATGTAGAACTAATATTTTTTCTTCATAGCCATAAGTTGTGCATGCATGTTGTCACTTATGATCTTGGCCTAGTGGAACTTCATCTTTCCATGAATGATCTCCTCAATAGAATAGAACATCCACTCTTAGAAGAAGGAAACAATGGGGATGCCCATTAATTTTCTCAATAAGGTGACCAAATCATAGTACTCTTCATAGAAGTCACTCTTGAAAAGCTCTTGTGGTACCTTGGTAGTACTACCCCTCTTTTCCTTCAACCAATGTTGATTGATCAACTTCTTACATCTAGTGGATCAGCTTTCCACATGTTCTCTCTGTATCCCTTTTTTTGTTTCCTCCATGGGGTTGAATGTAGGGATATGAAATGTTTAGCCTATGGACTGGGTAGACAGATCTACCAATACTCTATCACTGTGGTCTATAATCTTTCAACTACTTCCAGGGTAGCACTCTCTGCATACTATCACTAGTTTTAGAGCTGCAAGTGTAGGTGGGAAACTGGATGCCTTGGCTAGGCCACTATTTTTGATCTTCCAAACATTCTCAATTGTAGGATTGGTCATGACCCTTTGTTTGAATTCACTAATATCCACATGCCCTGGGTTGGTATCTAACACTAAATCTCAGGTTGAGGTGACATTGGACGTGATTTCTACCTTGTGGAACTAATACTTCATTTGATCCTTCTCTTCTTTCCCCCTCAATGCTTTTGCAGGCTTCTTTCCTTTCTCTTTCTCTACAAACTTTCTTGATGTACCTGCAAAAAATTCCATAAATCCTACAAACAAAGGTGCAGTAAGCATATTCTCATGAAAATTAGGGAAGCATTAGTAAAATCTTGCAAGACGAGGGTTAAATCCAGTAATTCATCTTCAAAAGATCATAATATCTAATAACATTCATTGTTTAGGGCCTGTTTGGGTCAATTATAGGAATGTGGTCCCAGGGATGTGAGCTTCCCTAGGCTGGTAACCACTAGGAGTAGTTAGAAGTCAAATGGTGTCATGGTCATGGTGGCCCGTAGATGGTCACCCACACTCAGAGTTCTGCACTAGAATTTTGGAGGTCAACGTCTTTGACAAGGAATTTGGCATGCTAGGAAATCCACCATGAAGTCTATGGGGGCATACAATTGGTCATTTTGTTCATGTAGGTGAGAAGAATGTGGAAGTAGGTTCCTCACGAATGTTTGGAGTTTTTCCATTGAGGAATGACAACGAAGGCACAAAATTCTGTAAGAACAATCCCACAATGCGGGGCCTATAAGCAGCTTGGATGGTCTGGGAGTTTCCCCTTTGGTTTAATCATTTGGATGTTTGTGGGTGGGGACAGGTGGAAGGCTACTAGGAGATAGCTGTGTGGGAATGACAGTAATGAGGTGGTTATATGTAGGAGGCAATCCACACTAGCGGATCTGTAAGGTACCCTGGCTTTGGTCACTTTGGTGGAAGAAACTTGATTAGTGGAGGAAGGCTCGAGCTCCACAATGTGGGAGGAAGGTAGGGCATGACCATTTATGAACAATAATCAGATGATAGTGGGTTGCAGGTGGTAGCCCATAAAGAAATGTTCACAATGCATTTAAACTTAGTCATTTTCATGCTAAAGGGCTCGGAGAGAAAGGATAGGGGTAGAGCTTGCAAGGTGGACTGAAGGGGGTCCCTTGGCTATTTCAATCAATGGCGATGGTGGCGGGGTAGTCTGTAGATAGACCCCCACAAGGTTCAACCTGCATAGGGTTAGAATTAACATTTTCTTCCAAAATCTTGAGGTGGCACAAGGAAGTGCAGACTCCACAAGGTGGAAAGGGGAAAGGGTTTCACCACTAATGAGGGTGTTTGAAATGGTGGCATAGAGCATGGAGCGACTAGTAGGAAGTGGCCTGCAGAGGAAGACTTAGTGCATTTTAGCACACAATGGATACGGTCTTGGAAGAACCCATGATGTAGGAGGCTTGCAAAGGTTGGCCATTTAGAAACGCCCATGAGATGAGGGCCACCCACACACATCGACCTGCATTGGTGGACCTACAAGGGTTGAAGGATTTGAAATTTTTGTTTAAGTTTTTGATGTCTTAGGCCTTTCCTAGGGTGGTGGAAGGATGACGTCCACTCGCATGTGGAAGTCCAAAAAGGCAGACCCATAGAGTCATGATGCTTAGAGTTTTGCATTCAAAGTTTATTTTGGGAAGCCATGACAAAGGGATTGTGGGAAGCAAAGGATTGACCGCTCTACTGAAGAATAGTGGTGGGGAGGTAAAGTTTTGCATGGCCCTTAGAGGTCATGTTTGACTAAATTTTGAAGGAATTTTGTGATGGGTTCATGCAGAATTTTGAGGTTAATCAGCCAGCCAAAAGGTTTCTGAAGTTTTCCTTAAGATTTATAATGGTTTTAGAAAAAATAGCTCAATTTTTTTTTTCATGGTAATGATGGTAGACATACTAGCAAATTCTGAAGAACACCAGTGGAGATCACACTTCAAGTTCCTCAAGGTTTTAGGTAGGCATAGGGGAAGTGATTGTTGTTTCTCTCTTACAAACTTTGAACTTGTAACAGTGAAAAAAATAGGTCAGTCCATCTATTGTTTGTAAAAAAAATCATTTATTACCCTCATTTAATGCTTGTATGGTGGTTGGTGGGGTAGCTGGACATGGATTTCAAAAGAATGGTGGCCAGAAAATTGGGGCCCACAAGGCAGAAAGACCTTGAGACCTCGTTGTTTGATAGGTGGTGAAAAGAAGACAACCATAGAGAATACGAGACTTTCCATACAGGCAGACATCTGGGGTTGGCTACTAGTGAAATGATGAAGACAAGGTAGCGACACACAAAGAGAAACTTGAAAGGGTGGACCAACAAGAGCTGAAGGATGCCAGTTTTGAAAACTAAGGAAAACCTACCAAAGGGAACCCTACAAAAGCTAAGGACTTAGAAATTTTTTGGGTGGTGAACTTTAGTGAACTAAAGATGAAGACTTTAGGGTCCCTTGACCACTTGGAACTCAAAATTAGGGGCATGCAAAATAATTCAAAGGAAAAAGTGACTCGACGAGGGTGAAAAGGAGAGGGTCCCCATTTCAAATGGTGCATGTGCGTTGTAGGCACAACAAATGGTGACTCTATTGGGAGAACACTCTTAAGCATTCTAAGGGTAAATGTTCATTTAGAACCCAGAATCTCTGGTTTCACAGACTAGAATCTTGTTTTCATGAGTGAACTAAGAGACTCGAATGAGGGTGGGATCCTTACCTAAATCAAGTCATAGGAATATCATAGAAGTTTTTGCATGGTGAGTTCATTTCCTCTCTTCAAAAACTATAATAAATATTTTTTAATTAGTTAGGGCAAGTTACGTAAGTTGTCCAACCCCAAAAGTAACTTGGACATTGCTCTGCTACCAGCCAAGCATCCGTATCCCTGACAAACTTGTCACTACAACCCCACAAACATTTCTCTATTTACAACCAAACAACCATAGCCCTGATAGAGTTGCTCACACACCCACATAGTTGCTTGTTTTAACACTCTTTTCTTTTCCTTCTCCTTTTCATAATATTTTCTTTCAGTATTCTTTCTTTTCTCAACTTCGTAAGCATCAAAGCTTACTGTGGGTTTCGAATCACAATGGTCACTAGAGTAGTCTTAATATTTTTCACTTACAGAGACCTCATAATAGCCATTGCATAGCTCTTTAAAAACATTATGGAAACCACTTCATGGAAGTGGTCAAAAATCAATAATTATGAATGAATATTTTTCCGAGGAACAAATTGGAATGAACAAAAAAGTATGTTGTTCAATAGGCCAAGCACAACCACCACATCAAGAACAATGGAAGGCTCTGAGGAAAAAAAAGAGCAGCTAGGAAAGTGAGGAAAAACTGAGTGAAGGAACAGTTACAAAGAACAAGGAAACCTTTGCTAACCTATATACAACTATATACAAAGATAAGCTTGCAAAGATAAAGAAAGTAAATAATGCTTGATATGTTACCCATTGACTAGAAATGGGACATCCTCTCCATTGAGTGTCTTGAGGTGAAAGAAATTGTCTTCTAAATTTTTTGAGATCTAAAAGGGGCCAAGCTAGAGCTTGTCAAATTTTTCATGTCCCCCTTTCTTTTCATGGGCCCTCTCCCAACAAAGGACTAGATCAGAAATCCTAAAGGCCTTGAATTTTTCTTGACTATCAAACCATCTTTTAACCATACCCTAGTGTTTGGAAAAAAAATCAATTGCTCTATCACAAACTTCTTCTAGGTGCAACAGCTTAGCTAGGAGAGCCTCTTGATGATCTCCGTCCTCATAGTATGTGTTGAGAAACTATAGGGTGGGAATCTTGAGGTGGACATGAAAGATTGGCTCTAGACCATAGATGAGATGGAACAGGGAATCAGCCAAAGAATCCTTATGGCATGTTCAATCTTCCTGGAGGGAAAAATGCAGCTGGGTATTCCAGTCTTTGGGGTTCTTGTCAAATAGTTTTTGGATCACAGTTATTAGATTTTTGTTCATTGATTCAGCTAGGGCATTTCCCTAAGGGTAATAGTTGGAGGAAAATTTAAGCATGATCCCATAATCAAAGGCCCAACTAGAAAACTTAAGTGAGGAAAAGGAAGGGCCATTATCACACATGAGGGAATAGGGGCAACCAAAATGATTCAAGATAAAAATTTCTAAAAATTTCACAACTTTATTAGTACATTGTTTGCATGCTATCACTTATGTCCATCTAGTACAATAATTGAAAGTGGTTATAATGTACCTATGGCCTACAAAGGATGGTGGGATTACCAAATCAATGAAGTCAAGTCCTTGCTGAGAAAATGACCTTACATCTAGGACTAGTTGTAGTGGGACAACATTTCTTTCTCTAGTAGCAACAGTTTAGAAAACATGACAAGTTTTGACATGGTTTTGTGCATCTTTAAACACCGTCAACCAATAGTACCAAGCCCATAGAATTTGGTGAGTGATCAAAGGGCCAGATCCATGGCCAGTACCAAATTTTTCATGAAATTTCTTCAATACTCTAGCTACTTTCTCTTTTCCAAGGCATCTAAGATAGATCCCTTCATGATTTCTCTTGTATAGTATGGATCCTTATAGCATATAGGTTTTTCTCTTCAGTCTCAGAGCTTGCTTTTTTACTCCTTGCAACTAGGATGGACACTTTTTTTTAGCAGATAGTAGATGATGTCATTGTACCACTCACTGGGAGAAACATCTTCTATTTGGTACTATTGCACGGTGAGGTTGGGTCCTACTTCAGCTAATGTTTTAGCTATAGTTCTAGTGAGGGCTTTCCCATGGACCAACTTCATGGGCTGAATCTCCATGTCATATTCCTATAGTAAAGTAACCCATTTGACTCTCCTTTCTCCTAGTTCATTTTGCATCAGAAAAGTCTTAACTATTGGATCAGGAACAATTGCAAACACCTTATTCCACAAGATATAGTGACATAATTTCTTAACTACCCAGACTAAGGTGTATGCCTAATTTTCAACACTATGTTACCTTAGCTTTGCATCCTTCAGTGGGGCACTCATGAAGGTAATAGGGTGTTCACTCCCTTCATCATCCTTTTTGGTTAGTATGCTAGTAGAAGAGTGATCTGAAGAAAATGAATAGATGTAAAACAGCTTCAGGTAATCTGGGTTGACTAACACTAGTGTATCAACAATTTCTCTTTTAATTTCTTTGAAAGTCTATTTGACTTAAAACTTCCACTTGACTTTGGCATCCTATTTTATCATAACATTTAGCAGCTTGACTATTTAAGAAAATCCTGTCATGAACTTTCTGACAAAATTGATCTTTCCAAATAAGGATTTTAGTTCCTTCTTGCTACCTGGAAGTTGAATTTTTAGAATGGCTTGAATGCATTTGGGATCTATGGAGGTTCCCTTTTCTAAGGTCACATATCCAAGAAATTTTCCTTCCATAACTTCAAAGATACACTTCTTCGGATCTAGGGAAATTTTGAACTCACTGCACTTCTGGAAAAGCTTACACAAATTAGAGATGTGGTCACCTCTTTTCCTTGAGAACACTTTTAGATCATCCATATAGATGATGATGCATTTTCCAATCAGGTCCTTGAAGGAAATATCCATGGTACACTAGAATGTTGCACTGACGTTGATTAGTCCAAATGACATTTTTTGTATGAAAAGGTTCCCCACATGGTGGTGAAATTGGTTTTATGTCTTTCTTCATATTGTACCATCACTTGATTGTATTCCAAGTATCTGTCCAAAAAGGACATCATTTGGGATCTATTAACTATGTGTAAAACTTCATCTAGTGAGGGAACTAGATAGTTATCCTTCTTACAAGCTTTGTTCAAGTTGTGGAAGTCCACACATAATTTTATTTCTTTGTTATTCTTCCTAATTGGAACCAAGTTTTCCACCCACGTGGAGTGCCTAACAGGGAATATCATTCTAGTGGACATCAACTTCTAGACTTCTTTATAGATGATGGGTTCTAGCAATGAATTGATCGAGCATTGATGCTACCTAAAAGGTCTCAAATCTATCTTGATAAGGATGGTGTGTGTGATTATCGAGGTGTCATACGTATTCAATTCTTCATAACTCCAAGCAACCAAATCATAGTACTTGTATAGTGCATCAATAATTCCTTTCCTTTCTTCTGGCATGCACACTTTACCAATGAAAACATTCTTGATTTCCTCATTCATTTCTAATTTGTGAGCATTGCACTGGTTTTCAATGGAATCTTTGTTTGTTTGTTGATTATGATTCCTAATATGATCCGAGTCAAATATTTTCTCAAGTTGAACCATACCTTGTAGTATTATTTTTATTTTGAGATTAATGACTCCTTCTATTTCTAATTTATCCTCTTTGGGGTCTGCCTCATCAATTATTTGAGTCACAAACACATCAGAGATAGTGATAAAATCCAAGATATTCTTATCATCATTGAACACTTGGAAGTTGGTGACATTATTTGGCACCAATGGAGTGGAAGTGAGCTCAAAAGTGAACCTCTTCAAGCCAGATAAGGATAGAGGCTGGAGGGTACTAGCTTCCTAGGCTAAGGCATCAATAGTATGATTCTTGGAATGAGGGATTAATTGAATGTTGAAATGCATCTAAGCCCTCTATAAGATCCCAAACCCTATACTTATAATTTTTTAATCTCCTATCATGGAAAGAATATAGCTTCTTGAATAGTTTTACTACTAGCTCCAAGTCACCAAAGACTTGTAGCATTTTAACCTTTTTTCTCAAAGCCATCAAGAGACCATGGACTAATGCTTCATACTCTGCTACATTATTTGTACAATAAAATTGGAGTTTGTGGGTAGAAAAGTGTGTCTTACCTATGGGGATGATAAGCTCAAATCCAACTCCTGCTCCTTGCTTGGACTAGGACCTATCAAAGGGAAGTGTCCAAAACTTAGAGGCCTCTTTGACTTTGGGGCTAGTGTAACTTACTTCCCTTCTTGGAATTAGGTTTGCTTCAGTAGTTTTAAGTGGCTGCATGGATTTTTCTTTGCTTTGATTTGGCTGCACTATTTGAAGTTCCCCCTTTGGGGTGACTTGTCCTCTAATATGCTCAACTACTATCTAGAAAAGGCAACATTCAAATTATGAGTGGGTACCATTGTGTACCCAACACCAGCTAGGTAATACGAGCTCCTGAAAGTCCATTTTTGCTCCTAAGCTAAGTTCAACTTGCACACATTTCTCCATGAAATCTTGGAATCCATCCAAAAATCCCATATTTCCATCCTCATAGGGCTCTTCATCATCTGATTCAATCAGTATCTCTATGCTATGAGGTGTGTAGTCTAAGTTAGTAGTAGGATGGCATAACATGAGGAGGACCTCTTCGACCACTTCCTCTTCTTGGAATTTTGGTTCTTCTAGATATGCCATGGGATAGTAATTACCTAGTTCTATTTCAGTAAACAACACCCCATTTGTGTTGTACTCTGTAATCATAAATTTCATGTGTGGCTCCCAATCAACATAGATTTGGTTTGGCAACCCTTTCCATGACAGCCATAGGTGAGAAAAGTCTATGGCAACATATCCATTTAATGCCTAGGTGAAATCCCTTCCTAGTATTATGCCATATGTGTTCGGGATATCAGAAACTTGAATTTCTATGACCTGATGTACCCTTAGATCAACAACAATTTATGTGGGTATCCTATTAATTTCTTTGACTATATTCACTTCTATTTTATCCAACTGGGTCACCTTCCATTGGGAGGGATTCGAGACTATTCCTAGAGCTTTGCATATGGTGAGATGCATGACATTGGCCAATGCTCCTGAATCAAGTAGGAAATTGTGCAAACTCTTTAAAAATATTCTGATAGTGGTCGAAAAGGGAAGAGTCTTCGACTTCCCTTGGAACAAGCCCGTAGGTGTCTCTACCTAGGATATTTGAGCTTTGTCCTTATCACTAGTTTTATCCCTAGTTTGTGCTTGATTTTGTTCCTTATCCATTTGTTTGCTTGTTTGTTGATTTAAGGGTTGATTCATTTTTTTCACTAGAATCTCCTTGATTATAGGCTCATGTTGTGAATCATCAAAGGATACCATTTTAGTAGGAACCTTTTGAGCTGTCTTGGATGGGGTAGTCCCATTAAGCATCCTGAAGAAAACATTTCTAACTATTGAAACCTTAAGAAATTCAAAGGTTGATAAGCTTATCTTGACACTTTTAAATTCTTCAACCACATATTCACCCATTTTCTCAATTTTGGTTTCAAAAGACTTATCTTGAGAGGAACTAGCGGGCTAGTTTTGGGTTTGGTTTGACTACCTATTCTTATTGAAATATTGGGTAGGAACGTGAGGGTAGCCTAGGTTGTTACTGGTGTTTGGGTCAAGCAAAGTGCTAAAGTTGGTGGAGTAGAGGATGTGAAAGGACCACCTTCTTTTCTATTCCTCAAGTTATTAGGGGTTCCTCTATGATGTAAAATTTGGACCTCATCCTCATGGGGCCATTCTTCATCTATTGGACCATTGTTTGTTGAATCAAAAATCTGAGATAAATGGCTTCATTTTCTTACCTTTTTTGCTTCTTCATCATTTGGGGTAGTGATCTAATTTTTTATCATGTTACTGTCACTTCACGAGAAGGGAGCTTAATTGACCACAATGACCAAGGAGTCATATGGTTTGGATGGGACTATGTCTCTACAACCTGCACCATCTACAACATTTGGGACTTCCACTTGGAAAAATTTTGTGGCTATTTGGAACTTAGGGAAATCCAATTCAAAATGCCCATTTTTTTGTGAATGCGACACCATCTAGATAAGGGTTCCTTTGCTAAATATACCCCATTGGTGGTTTTATCTACATTGTCCAGTTGATCGAGAGAAGTGGGAACACCTCCATTGTTTGGACTTGTATTCCACATTTGGTTGTGTCTTTGTGAAGATCTCCTTTCAAAGCCTTGGTTAGAACTTTGACCTCTGTCATAATTTTGTCCAGAGGAAGAACCCCCATCATAGTTGTCATGATTATCTCAGCAAAGATTGGATTGGATGCTTCTTTGGGAGGCTTGTAGTTGGTTATTCTGATTCCTTAGGTGTGTCATTTCTATTGGAATCTTCTTTAGCAACTCTAATAGCTCATCTACCCAGTCTTTCTCTATGTTGTTCGGTTGAGGTGCTTGGTTCTAAAGGAAGACCTATTGTACTACCAGTGGATTCTGCTAAGTAGGAATGAACTTAGATCCCTATAAGTATGCAATCACTTGAGGCTATTGAGGATAAACTTGTTTTTTTTTTGGTTGCAATTAGTGAGGTAGGGAGGTACCTAATTCAATGGTTGGCCCAGATAGGGTACCATCGATAAATAGAACTTGATTCATGATTGGAGTTTGATGTGCTAAGGCTTGGGTGAGTCCTTGGATCTAAATTTTATGAGCAACTATTCCAAGGATGGAAGTGGGATAGTGATATTCTATCCCAAATCTATACTTGTTGTGACTACTTCTACATTGGCCTCCACCAAGTTGGCAAGTGGTGGACACATTCTTTTAACTAGTGCAAACATGAGGCTATCCAAGGTAGCATAATAGACCATTTGAGCTAAGGGATCATCAACCACATAGGGTGGTTGCAACCTCATATAAGTGCAATGAAACCAATAATTAAAGGAGTTGATTAGTTCATTGGCTTCCCTTCAAACAAACATGAATTGCTGGTATAATTCAGAAGGGCTAATCAGAATATTGTAATTTTGCAAGAAGGTGTTTTTTAGTAGATTCCACGAGGTAATGGATATAGTCAATAGATTTATGTACCAATAAAAGGCCTTATCCCCCAAAGAATAAGGAAAGATCCTACAAGCCACATCTTCATGATCTATTTTCATGTCCTTCAAAGTTGTTTGGAAGATCTTGATATGTTATTCTATAGTTTGTTGCAGATCACAAGGATGAAACTTAGTGCAAAATCCTTTTGAATTCTTTGACATGTTGTGATAGTCATGGAAGTACAAGGGAGATGGGTTGTTACCCGGCCAAGCCAGGATGGGAGGTGGAGGTTGTGTTGGTTGTGTAATAGTAACTTGGGGCTACAAATAAGCAATAGTACTTAGAGCAATGCCATGGCTTTGAACTACTGGGACAACAGTGCCCTAACTATGGGAGACAAAGGGATGGAATGCAGTTTGGAGCAACTAGGAAGAGGAAGAGGCTACCAAAAAGGAAGAGGAAAAGTGAGGTGAATGGATGGAGGGAATAGGTGAGGATGGAGGTGAAGTGGGATGAGGAGATGAGGTTGAGGCAGATGGTTCCCCTTTCTTGGCTATCTTATACTTGGTAGTGTTGGACACTAGGAACACTCAAATGGGGGGTGAATTAGTGTTCCACAATATTTGAATTTCAAATCAGATCTTAAACTATCAACAACAATATTTAACCTTTAACAGCATTCACAACATATAAACATAAGGAAACATGAAAAATCATTAAAGAGACAATGTGAACACCATAACACAATTTTTTTTACATGGAAACCCTGCTAGGGGAAAAACGATGGTGGAGATTAATCCACAAAGTATACTCTGTTAAAAGTATGATAAAAAAGGAATGCACTTGCATTCAGGTACATTGACTAGAGCTCACTGCTCAAAATAGGGAAGACTCATTGCCTTACAAAATATTTGAGATTACAAAAAAATGTTTGAACTAAGGATATATCATCTACAAATGCCTAGATTCAGTTCCAATGAGGCACATAAAATAGATTTTGGATCTCTTGTCCAATTCGCACTTTTGCTCTATTTTGCTTTGCTTTCTTACATGTTAACCCTTGTGCTGTACAAATAGAATTCACTTCAAGAGATCTTCTGATATTAGCTCATATTGTTTCTTTGCACTTTTTTACTTACACGCCTTCTTATTTCTTGATCCACAAACCACACTCACACCAAAAATGATTTTTTGATCTCACAATATATCCCCTAACAATATTTTATTGCTATATGTCAGCTTTGAACAAAATATAATATTCTTCCACATGTCAGCTCAAATCAGCAATTAGAATTAATTTTTACCCACACAAGTCAACTAGACTATAGTAGGGACCTAAATCAAAATTACCAACATAAGAAATAGTTTAATAAATGTTCCTCATACATCCAAAACATGCCATACACAATAGGTCGCCCATAATGAGAAAATAAACAATAAATCATTCTACTGAATCTCTTAACTCATACACCAATTTTTGCAACACCCAAAAACTTACCAATATGGTAACATACATGCTTGAAAAGCTTCCTTGGGGATCCACACAACAAAATAATGATCTGGTGAAGTATGCAGAACAACTTATCAACCAGATACTCCATTCTTCATGCTTTCTGCTGGTAGAAACTACTTCTAAACTACAGACCATACTAATAACTCCAGTTGCCATCAACGACAACACTAGCAACCAAAAATGATCTCCTTAATCCATATGCCAACAATCTCCCCCTTTGGCATTGATGGCAACACTTAGTGAAAAGTGACTAAGTGTCAAAAACTCAAAAAAAATTCCCCCCCTTTGGATGTCAAGGCCTTTTTCACTACATTTTATCACCCTTTGACATCAATGACAAAAAATTTGCTACTTTCTCTTCCCCTTTAATATTTTCATTGTACTCTCTCTTACTGCATTCTCTCCTCCAATTTATCAAAATGAATGTTGGAACTGCTGCTAAATTAAGAAAATTATTTTATACTTATCTTTCATTTCTAGGAGAAATTTCTTCCAAGAGTCCACTGCAACCCCAATAGAAATTATAAGACTATTATTTTCTAATGTTCTATTTATGACCTAGACAAGGGATTTAGGAATGGTAATGGCTCCTTCCATCTTTTCTCCTTTCTTTAGAACTTCAATCATTTGCTCTAATCTTCATTCACTTTGATCCTTCACTTTCGAGAAAGTGTCCACAAGATTGTTTATGGAAAAGTGAGCCTTTGCATGCTCAATTTGCAGATCATAAATATTCTTCTTAACTACTCCATCCTTGTCTTGAACCATAATATAGTCTTGTCCAATTCTAAAAATCTCATTCTAAATTTTTTCCAACTTGTCCTTGTATTTTCCAACCACATGAGGCAACCTAAGACAATAATTGTAGATATTGTTTGCTGAGTCAACGCACTACCTTAACACATTCATTTTATTTTTCAGTTTGATGAGAGATAGCCTAAACTACGTCTTTAGATGTGAGATTATTTCATCCTCTTCCCTATCTAGAGGCATAGAGTCCATAGCTTCCCTAATACATTCAATCAATTCTTCTGGAAGTAAATTCTATAGACCTTCCAATTCAATGTTGTTATCAATAAAGTATCTTCCTAGAATGTCCTGAATGAGGTCTTATTCATATGATGGCCCATTTATCCATATGTCAGTTATCTTTTGCATTCCATCTTCTTCCTGAACAATCTGCAATATTTTTTCTTTAAGTAAAACACCTTCTTCATCACTTTCTTCTGCTATTATCACATCCGGTTCACTTGGTTTTAGTTCATCTCTTGGTGTGTATTCCTCAGCGTCTTCATCCAGTATATCCACAACCATCCTCTCTTTACCTTTTCCCTCAACTGTTGTTGACTTAGGTGTTGAAAGAGTGTCACCAACCAACTCTCTTTCTCTCTTCTTCTTTTTCTCCACCTTATCGGAGGATGATCCAACTTCAACTACTTTTACCGGGAGAGGAATATCACTTACACCAAAATTTCCTAAGAAGTTCCTAAGGAATCTTTCATAAGCTTGTTCACCATTTTCAAAAGAGTTCAAATGCTCAAAAATTTGTCTGCAAATTGGCATATTTTCCTTCCATATGACAATGTCATTCTGAGGCAAGCAATTCAGGAAATACATCAAAATGCGTATAGCCAAGGTACCAAACCTGAAAGAGTAATCTATATCCTTATTCAATTACACATTTTCCATCAATTGATCCTTTAGCAATCCACATAGATCAAATTCTTCAATTTCTATTATCATCTTGTGAGTGATATATACTGCACCTACTAAGGTTGATCCTTCTCTATTTCTGAAGAAAATTTTATAAGAAATTCCATGTGCAATATACCTCATTAATGGATCTTTGATTGTTGAGATTACCAGAGCCCTCTAATCTCCTATTACTCTAGCTAGGGATTCAACTTCGACATTCCGAATTGACTTCTTTTGTGGAACAACACCAACATTGCACAATCTTATTAGATTTATGATTGCATTCTGAGAAATTTGATAGGGTTTATCTAGAGTAAGGATATCGCCATCCAATCTATTCAAGATAAACCAAAGTACCTCCGAATTGATGAAATGTATAAATTCATTCCCAATGTCCAAGTTCTTATGTTTCGCTCTTCCAAGCTTCTTCAATTCAACAATAGAAAACAAATGTCTTTCATCCCTGAGCTTTCGACTACTATATTCCTCTAGAGTTACTGTTCCTTTGATTTACTTCATTTTTTGTACTGAACAGGGTTCTATCGATCACATAATAAGTATGAAATTGATAATCAACAGAAATACCTAGAGAATTTTCCACTAAATTAACTTTTGCTCCTTTTTTTTGCTAAAAGGGTTCTCCAACTATTCTTCTTTGGCACACGATGACAAAATGAGAATTTCAAAATCCCTTTTATAACTTTACACATTTAATTTTCTTGTCACATTAAATGCTTTTCCCTAGAAGTTTTGGTTACTCTATTTTCAAACAACAAGAGAAAAATCCATGTGTGGCCCTTGAAGAAGTGATCACCAATACATTTGAGGATGAATAACACACCAACTGGAAACTTCCTATTATCCCATACCAACTACACATAGGGGGGAAAAATATTTTCATGAAGACTCCCCCTAGGCCAATGGCCTAGAATCAATTATCAGATGATTTACTAGAGGGAGCTTATGGTATAGTCTTATTTCCTTCATTAGACCCACTCTCCTTTACCCACGTTTTCTTCATCTAATCTCTTATCTCTTTCACAAATTCTTTTCCTTTTCCCTTATTAGCTTTCTATGAATTTTTTCCTTGATAAACTAGACCTTTCTTATCCATGTTTCTATTCTTGCAAAATCTTGCAATGTGACCAAATTTTCTATAATTCTAACATACCAGGTTCTTCTCTCTATACCATCCATTCCACTAATTTCCTCCTGACCTGCATTGATTAGCAGTGTTGGAGCCTAAAATTTGATGTTAAATTTTAGGGTCCCATGCAAAAAATATGATCTCAACCCCTCATATCTTGATCACAATATTCGGGGCATATAGATTTGTCTCAGAAATCTCCAGGAAATTACACTTGGTAGGCAGGGTGCTAAGTGGCGAAAAGGGAAATCTCAATAGAAGGAAGTTGAAATATACTAGAGAGTTGATGTAATTGAAGGATATTGCTCATTCAAAGAAATTCCTATAAATACTATGTTCAAAAAGATGAATAAAAATACTATTAAAGTATTCCAAAAAGGAAGCATAGTAGGTGTGTTGTTGATAACTAATCATATTCTAGTGTTGGCTCAAAGACAAAAGAATGGAGGAGGTACACATAATGGAATGGATTCTCATTTGGTACAGCTACTCAATATTTGTTCATCTTGGATCTAATGATTTTTACATGTTTAATGCACTATATGGAGAATTTTTGACAATGTAATAACTGAATTTTGTTTAGAAGTTTCCAAGTAAAATTCAAGTACTTGTTGTTACCATGATATTGCAAATTGAGCCTAAATGCAATGTAGATGGCACACTGCACTTAGTCTATGAAAGCTACCTTGGACTAATAGTTATTTGTATGGGATTAATTCAATTTCTATCACTGATGGTAGATTTGTTACAAAATACTCTAATGTGCGAAATTACACTAGAAGAGTACCCATTGAATTATTAAGAAACATTGGGGTTCTTCATTTTAAGCGGGTGGAGAAGTCTTGTCCCTAGGTTTACAGGGAGTAGTGTGATTACTGCTGAAGATCATTTGAGGAATTTCAATGCTTTCATCCAATATTTGGATATACCTTATGAGGATTTACATATGAGGCTATTCATGATGTCACTCATTCATGAAGCTAGGGATTGGTTTAATAGCCTACCGATAGCTTCTATTGATTCTCTCCAAGGATTTCAGGATCAATTTCTTGAGAAATATGGAAATATGTCTACACCAAATTGGGCTTCCCATGGGTTATTAGAGATTCAAAAAAAATAGAACTTGCAACAATATGTATGCCAGAATCAACAATTCGAAGAAGAAGAAGCTGAATATGTACATACTCAAAGCTGGGACTCCATCACAGAATCAGAATGTGGAATCTATCCATTGGATGCATTTCTTGACATAAGGAGATATGAAGGAGAATCTGGGCACTCTTTGTTTTATAGAATGGAAGATGAATGGACTGATATTGTAGATAAGAAAAGGTATGAAGACAATGGTGAAATCATTGATGAAGATGGAGAAATTGATCAAATAATGCAACCAATGGAAGATGAGACATGTGCAGGTGAAAACAATTCCTATGAAAGCCTACATGAGGAAGGCAAAGATATTGAAATTCTCTCTTGCATAATAGATTGTGACAGTGTATGCTATAAAGGATCTGTTGAATATTCAGATGTTGATCCACAACCAGATGATTCTTGCAGTTCTTGTAGTGATCAAGAAGAAGAAACAATAGAAAATATGGGTCCATTTGACATTGAGCAAATAATACCTCCAAATGTAGTTGAAAGCCATGAAGACACATTTGATGAAGAAGAGGTTTGTATATCAGAAAATGGTTTTAAATTTTTTTCAAACCCATTGTATGATGAAAAGATAGAAGAAGATAAGATTAGATTTTTCCAAGGTATGCCAAAAAATTAATTCCATGTATTTTCAAATCCACTTTATGTTGAAGATGAAGTGTTTTTTGATAATCAAAGTGATGCGCCAAGTTGTGAGAAAAATGAATATGAAATCAACACATTTGAACTACCAATTTTTGATGATGAGAAGAATATAGAACACATCAACAATGTGGTGGATGATGAAGCATATTCTCTCAACAATGAGCAAATCTCAAATCTACTAGAAATGGAGTTTATAAAATATGCACATCAAGATTCAAAAAAGTAATTTCCAACATTAATTGATTCAAATATGCATGATGATGGTTGTGTGCATTAGAATTTAGTGTCATTTCAGATCAGTGATATGGAGGAAGTAAAAAATATCTTAGATTTGATTGTTTTAAAAAATGTTGAAATGGAGGAATTTTTTAAATTTACAAAAAAGGCGTTCTAATGATGAATTTTTAGTACAGCTGGAAAATCATTTTACAATATATAATATCGAATAGAATAATGTAAAAAACTGCATTAAATATGCATACACATTGAACAATGAAGATGAGAAAGATCTATCATATGATAATGAAACATATAAACTACATAATGGTGAAAATAATTTGAGTCAAGCTGAGCACAATAATTTTCTGAAATTTTTTAATGATAGTGGCAGGGTTCATTGCATGAATATCCCTGACAAGAATTCGATGAATTCATATCAGAGCAAGGTTTTTGACAGGGCGAAATAAAGGAAATTATTTTGGTGGCCTTGTGCCATTAGCTGTGGTGAATATTTTTCAAAAAACCATAACAGTTCATCACAAAAAAGGGAGTTTAAATATGTTTCTTGATGGATAAATTATTTGGTTTGCTCTTCCAGTGATCTGGATTCTTGCAATGATCTCAGAATCATTCATCCCCAGATGGAGCCACTATTGGAGCCTAAAATTTGACATTAAATTTTAGGGTCCCATGCAAAAAATATGATATCAATCCCTCATATCTTGATCACAATAGTCGGGGCATACAAATTTGTCTCAGAAATCTCCAGGAAATTACACTTGGTAGGCAGGGTGCTAAGTGGTGAAAAGGGAAATCTCAATAGAAGGAATTTGAAATATACTGGAGAGTTGATGTAATCGAAGGATATTGCTTATTCAAATAAATTCCTATAAATACTATGTTAAAAAAGATGAATACAAATACTGTTAAAGTATTCCAAAAAGGAAGCATAATAGGTGTGTTGTTGATAACTAATCAGCTTCTAGTGTTGGGTCAAAGACAAAAGAATGGAGGAGGTACACATAATGGAATGAATTCTCATTTGATATAGCTACTTAGTATTTGTTCATCTCGAATATAATGAGTTTTACATGTTTAACATACTATATGGAGAAGTTTTGACAATGTAATAAGTGAATTTGGTTTAGAATTTTCCAAGTAAAATTTGGGTACATGTTGTTACCATGATATTACAAATTGAGCCTAAATGCAATGCAAATGGCACATTGCACTTAGTCTATGAAAGCTGCCTTGGACTGGTAGTTATTTGTATGGGATTAATTCAATTTCTATCACTAACAGTAGAGTTGTTACAAAATACTATAATGTGTTCAATTACACTAGAAGAGTACCCATTGAATTATTAAGAAACATTGGGATTCTTCATTTTAAGCTCATCAAACCTTGCGGAGATGACATTTGGATTGAATTCATGAATAGAAAACTCAATGATAATTCTGTATTTTTTCTATGCACTTTAAGAGTACAAAATTTAGCAGAAGAAGGAGTTTCGCTTAAGCTTTCACGAGAAAAGTCAAAACATTATTTAATCTTGCATGGATCTCTTTTGTACAGACTGATATTGTTCAAGTTTCATAATGCATAGCCACAGTTCAGGCTCGGGATGAGATTCAACTAAGCCAAAATGGAATAAAGATGCACTTAAGATGGATACAAAAATCATCAAATTCTTTATCTATGTTTGGTGACATGGTATTATGGAACCTTGGTGATGAAAGCGAAGAAACTATAAAATTGATTTAATACCAAGAGATTGTGCTAAAGACTATAAATATGCTCACCATTCTATGCATTTAGAATAAATGATCTAATGAAAGGCATTCTATTCGAAGTCAGGAATCATATAAGAAGGAGATGCTCAAAAAATCAAAAGTATTCTACAAGAAAACAAAAGAAAATTCATTATAGTCAAAGGCATATAGTTCAGGAAGCCTATGATTTGTGGGGCAACTAGTTACAGTGAAAGAACAAAGATCTTGTATGCATTCAAGCGCAGTCCAAATGTTAATACTATATCCCTTTCAAAGTGATTAAGATGTATTTTGAGAGCCAAGGGTAAACTCCATTACATGGTGAATGATGAATAAAGATGACTCTAGGAATTTTGTAAGAGGCTAGAACACAAACCCTAAAGCCATGCGATGTTGCAAAAAAATTCCCATCGACAAGAGAAAGCTAATCCATGCATCTCCTATATTCTCGTGCATCACCAAAAATAACAAAGGCGAAAAAACCCTAAAATTGAAGCATCAAGGAGATATGTATTATCGGCACAAGTTTCCCGAGGCACATATTTTCATCAATGAGAGAACGGAAATTAGAGTGAGTCATACCGAGTAAATATGTCATACCGATGAACTTCATATCAGTAAGATAGAATACAAGTTATTCCAATGACTTGAAAAAATTGAGAATTCCATTGGAAAGAGAATCAAAGTCGGGGAAAGTCCTTCTGATGGAGCATGTCACACCGAAAACTTGAAGGTAGATAAAGTATTAAAATAAATACTATGGGTAAACACAAAGGTGAAGTTTAAATATGAAATTGCAGGAGTAGTACACAAGTAAAGATTCTTTAGAATAAGGGTGGAGATCTAAAGTATTTTTATAAAGTAAAGTATTATGTGAAATATTTTAACCAAGGAGGTTAAAAGAAATACATTAAATCATTCAATGGGTGATTAATTTTATTCACTTGGTGAAAATGTATAAGCTAAGGGCAAGGTAAAATACTTCAATGAGGATGGGAAATATTTACACCAAGGGAGTTATAAGGTGGATATTTATTTTTCCCACAAAAAAGGTAGAAGGGGTAAAAAATATAAAGCATTTGCACAAGAAAGTGGAATTTTTCACCAAGGGGAATAAAAGGATGGGTAGTTATTTACCCGATGAAATAGTTAAAAGTGATGAAATATTTTAGCCAAGAAACATAAATGGGGAATATTTTTCCGAAGGAGTCATGGAGCGAGTAATTATTTTAAATGGGAGAAAACTGAAGTTTCTAGCAAAGGATAACTACCAACATTAATTATCGCCGAGATGCAAAATGGAGATTAAAATTAAAATACTTAATTTTTCAGAAGGCAATTAATTAAGTATTTTATTCACCAAAGTTAACTAAAGAGTTGCATTATGTAGGGTTGTAACCCTAATGTAATGTATATATGTAAGATGATATAAAATCATTAAGAGGAGGAGATTTAGGGAGAAATAAGTAGGTTAGGTAGTTGGATAGGGTGAATTGTTTCCAAAATAAATATCATGCTATACATTGTAAAATCTTTTCAAATTATGTAATGGAGAAGAATGCATAAATTTGGTGATACAATTATGGTGTTAGTTGCTTGTTGAATTTCTTTGAAAATACTATTTGGTTGTCTCCAAGGTTGTCACTTCTTGATTATTTAAATTGAAATATCAAGGATATTCTTCAATTTATCAAAGCACACTTGCTGCTCTTGTGTGGTTTAGTTAATTGGTTCCTACAAGACAGAATTAAATCCTTCTAATTAATCACAGTAATTTGGAAAAGGACATTTGGATCATTAAGAAGAGCTTGATAATTACACTCTTGCACGTTTACACAAGCTATAAACAATCACAAGTGCCAAGCAATTTGAATTATAGCCATTAAGAAAATCACCCATTATACAAATCTTGACTCCATTAGCCCAATAGAAGTAGGCACTGGTCACACTATTCACATCTTAGAATTCATAAAACCTTATTAAACCATCCACATTTCAAATTCACTAGTAGGAGTAGGAGTAGTCAGCAAGCTTTTATCTCTTACATTTGTCCCATTGTAATAGATCCATCAAATCAATCAAGTCATACAACTTTAAGTTTGCTTCATTCATATAGGTACACCCGCCTAGGTCTAGCAGCACCTGAAGAGAAGAAGGTCTAATCCATTTGGCTTTGTCTATTACCCTTAAACATATCAAGAGATTGGCAACCTCTTGAGGCATTTCACCTGTGTTTTTGAGAGCTAACAAGCAGCATGTCCAAATCTTCCATAGGAGTAGCCTTTAATGATCCTTATACTGATAGAAATACTTTTACATTTTGATGAATTATGACCAAACTTCTTGCATTTATAACATTGACTAGAAAATGATGGAGTACCAGAGTTTTTCTTCCTTCTACACTAAGAAGCCATATGTCCAAATTTATTACAAACAAAGCAATATCCATTGAATTTTTGAGCATTGGGTTGCCTTACCAAATATCTTCTACATTTGTTCTTCTTTTCAGGGTCCTTCTATTAAGATCCAAAATTCTCACCCTTCACATAGCTGAGACCTCGCCTATCATTTGCATCCTTTAGACCATTAGTTATCTCATCAAGCCTAGTAGAAATGATCCTGAACTTCTCCTTAAACTCATTTATAGTAGCAAGCTCATCTCTGAGAATAACTACCTATTTCTCAAGCTCTTGTTCATTGCTTCTGGATTGTTGCAATTCAATCTCCAGCTGAATGAATCCACTATTAATTTTGTTGCATTCTTCAATTTTTTCTTTCAAGGACTAGGCTAGTTTCTCCTCATTCTTCTTTCTTTCTTCAATCTCTCTCGATAGCTTCAACACCACATATTTTGTTTCAAGTTTTTGGGCAGCATTGTCCTTAGCAAGCTTTTCACACTCTTCTATTATTTCTTTTAGGGTTTGATTCAGATGAACATCTTCCAGACCTTTTTTTTTTTCCCTCAACTGACCACATAGTTCTTTCCTCTTTTCCCTTGACTCATTTATTTTATCCTTCAGTGATTGAATGAATTTTTTGGCAGCAACAAGATTTTCTTTTAGTTTCATTCCCTTTGCCTTAGATTGATCAAGATCATCAAGTGCCACCATAAGTTGTTGTTGAAGTCCACCTGCATCCATTGTAATCCTAGATCCGCCTCAAGTTTTTAAACTCATAAGAGGAACAAGCTCTGATACCAATTGTTGGACACTAGGAACACTGAGAGGGGGGGTGAATCAGTGTTCCACAATATTTGAATTTCAAATCAGATCTTAAACTATCAACAATAATATTTAACCTTTAATAGCATTCACAACATATAAACCAAAGGAAACATGCAAACTCATTCAAGAGACAATGTGAACACCATAATACCATAATTTTTACATGGAAACCCTCTTAGGGTGAAAAACCACGGTGGAGATTAATCTACAAAGTATACTCTGTCAAAACTATGATCAAAAGGGAATGCACTTCCATTCAGGGACACTGCCCAAAGCTCACTGCTCAAAATAGGGAAGGCTCATTGCCTTACAAAATATTTGAGATTACAACAAAATGTTTGAACTAAGAATATAGCATCTACAAATGCCTAGATTCAGTTCCAATGAGGCACATAAAATAGATTCTGTATCTCTTGTCCAATTCACACTTCTCCTCTACTCTACTCTACTTTCTTACATGAAAACCCTTGTGTTGTACAAATAGAATTCACTTCAACAGATCTTCTGATATTATCTCATATTGTTGCTCTACACGTTTTTGCTTACACACCTCACTTCTTGATCTACACACCACACTCACACAAAAAATGATTTTTCGATCTCACATTTATATCTGCTAACAAGATTTTATTGATATATGTTGGCTTCAAACAAAATATAATATTCTTCCACATGTCGGCTCAAATCATCAATTAGAATTAATGCGTACCCACACAAGTCGACTAGACTATAGTAGGTACCCAAATCAAAATTTCCAACATAATAAATAGTTAAACAAATGTTCCTCATACATCTAGAACACACCATACACAACAAGTCGGCCATAATGAGAAAATAAATAATAAATCATTCTAGTGAATCTCTTAACTCGTACACCAATTTGTGCAACAGCACAAAACTTACCAATAAGGTAACATAAATGTGTGAAAAGTTTCCCTAGGGATCCACACAAAAAAATAATGATTTGGTGAAGTATTTAGACCAACTTATCAACTAGATACTTTGTTCTTCATGATTTCTTCCAATAGAAACTACTTCTAAACTACAAACCACAATACTAACTCTAGTTGCCATCAATGACAACACTAGCAACCAAAAAAAATCTCCCAAAGCCATATGCCAACAGGTAGGGGGTGGTAGCTCTTGGAATTCCACTTTGTTTGGTGTAGATCTTAACACTCTTTGGAACCTCTTAGGGTAGAAGGAACTAGTTCGACCCAACTTAGCAAAAGGGAGCCCTCCTTCTAGTGCCAGTTTTGTTGATGGGTGTTTTTGCACCTTTTCAACACATGAAACACACAAGTATGCTACCTCACTTGAAAGGAAAATTACTACAAACAAGCTGCAAAAAAATACCCCAAGGTGTCTTGGGTGTTAGGTCATGACAATGCTTGGAATAGTTCAATTGGTTGATGTGATTTACTAGTAATCACAAGGGCTAGAACATTTTCTAAATTGAAAGGTAATTGGATCTTCAAATGGAGTTTATGATATTTTGAAAGTAAGGTGCAATTTTTGTAAGTTCAAAATGGTAGTCTAAAACTCCATGTTCAACATCAGATTTGGCTTTACAATGATGTTGGAACTTTTCCTTAACTACTATTTCAAATAAAGGTCAAAAGGAAAAAGGGAGGTAAGAGTTTCTAGGCCTGCAACTAATGATGAACAATGATAATGGAGGATACTATAGTGGACAACCTTCCTAAAACTGAGTTCCACTTAACCAAACAACATACAATTTCATGAAACTACTGCTATCTTCTAAGGTCTACAAATTTTTCAACTATTCATTCACCATCAAGCATGAATAAAAGATTAATCTTAATTGCAGAAATAAGTCAATGCTTAGACTAGTTTTACATTGTTGTTCATCATCAATAAACAACAAAAAGCATGAACATGGAAAGCATCAACACAACAATATTCTTCAATATCAATGGACAACACAAACTAAACTACTAAAAGCTACTTAAAGCATTTAGAATAGAAAACTAAATCTATCTAAATCTATCAACTTGGAGAAGATGAATCATGCAACATGTGGGAAACTCAATAATCCACCAAAAAAAAAAAAAATCCTTTAAAATTTTTGTAGCATGTCTTTACAACAACTCAATTCTCTCCCTAAAAATGAGAGGAGACCCCTATATATAGTTTTCCAAAAGTGAAATGAATGGATAGGATTTACTTTCATTGTGTGGCCAAGATTCATTTTACATTAGGGTTTCACCTACCCCCAAAATATATTAATATAAAATTATTTTTTTGTCTCATTCCTATTTTTTCCTCTAGTGGCTCTAACACTGTAGTAGTTTTTTCTTCAAGTGGTTGCCTTCTTTTTCCAGCTAAACTGTCAGAAACTCATCATCTATCATTGATTTTCATTCACTTTTCTGAAGAGTGGAGTATTCCATGAATTTTCTAATTAGCACCTAAAGCTTGTCCCATTCCATGACGTTAGATAGAAGAACTGGGAAGGTCAGCATCTTAAACCTACTAGTGATTTGTTCCTAGTGTTTTGTGCACCTTGGAATGGCCTTGAATATCTACTCAGATTGATTGAATGCCCACGTAGAAAAATTCATGTAACCCACTATTAATTCATTTGTTTCCCCTTGCTCCATCTTCTTATGGAATATTTTTCTGATCTTCTCTAGATCTAACTTTAAGGAAAGCATATCATAGTTCAACATCAACTTGAGGTAGTCCTCATTGTCCATTATGAGCTCTGTGACCCATTTGAGGTCAAGTTCAACCTTGTGCAACACTCTTTCTAGGACATCCATCCTATGATACAAAGCCATTTTCCATGTCTCTAGAAACCAGTGATCATCTTTCACGAGGGTCAGTTCTTTCTCCCATGTCTTCTGAGGCATGTTGAGAATTTCCTTGAGCTTAAGATAGGTGATCCTATAGAACTTAGTGAACTAGTGGCATATCTTTTCTATGCCTTCTAACTACTTCTGCACATCTCAAATTTTTTGGGCCATCTGAGCAACATGGCCTATGCCCATGGCACTATTGTGAAAAACTCATTGGAACTAGTCTTTAGTAGCTTTGGTCCAATTCTTCATTTTCTCCATCTTGGTGAGTTTTTCTTGGGAGAGGAGTAGGGGTGCAAAATATGTTGTTGAAGGTTCTTCCTCTAGAGATGTCCATTGCTGAATATATGTAGTGAGGTCTGCCACTTATGCCTATAGTTCCTCCTTTAAGGACTAATCCTTGTTCATTTGATGCATGATTGCAGCCACTAACCGATGGAACTCATAAATTTTCTGCTCTTGTTGCAGTACCCAACTTGATGGTGGAAATATTATAGCTGACCCCTTCTCCTTTCTCTATTACTAGGGTAGAAATTTGTACTATCCTTGATCCTAAGGCATCAATTGTGATGTTGGAATGGACTTTTGGATTATTCTCTTTTATTTTCTTTGTTTGTGCTCTTTCCATATAGCCTCAAGTCTAGTCTTGGGTTCAACGAGAGGAGGGGCTTTCTTTTTCAATTGCTTCTCTAACCAATTAGGCATCTAAGTCTCCCCTATTGGTGATTCATGATCAACTTCCTCTCCTTACACTTGTTGGAGCTGCTTCTCCTCATGTCCAAAGTATTCTCATTTACTTCTTTCCTCTTCTTCATCTGAGTCCTCAATATGTTTGGGCTTCTCCCTATTCAACTTAGTAGTGGCTATGTTTTCCTTAGTGAAACTTTCTCCCTGAGGCACTCTCTCTTCTTCTCATTCAAGCTCCACATGATGCTCGGGCTCAGGGCTCTTCTTTGGTGCCTCTTCTTCCTTTTCTTCTTCTTTCTCTTCTTCTTTCTCTCCTTTCTCTCCTTTCTCTCCTTTCTCTCCTTTAGGAGGTACCTCTTCTTGAATGGGGCCTTTATCTTTCTAGATTAGTGGAGGCTCTTTGAGTATCTCGACATTGACATCAATGTCATCTTTTTCCTTAGAATGTTTCTTCTCAAATTCAACTTCTTCTCCTATATCCTTAAGATGTTGGGAAAACTCTTCTTCAAGCTCTTAGTCTGAGGTCTCTATGATGTATCTAGCGTTAAGAGATTCAGTGTCTTCCTCTAAAGATTTTTACTTTTCCACATCGATCGCCACCTTATCTAGCTCATGCTCATTCCATCCTCTAGGTGCTCAAAGTAATCATCCTTAAAAGGAGCTTCATGGTCTTCAACTATTCCCTTGGTGGTCTCCCTTTGTTGTTTCTCCATCTCTTTGGATATCTACATGGTAGCCTCCATGTTGGGTGGCTCTGTGGGTGGTGGAGGAATAGGCAAGCCAGTAGCAATCTGAGCCATTGCAGCTTGAATAGTGGGATTCAATATCATCCAAGAGAGATTAGTGGGTATCCCTTGCATATATTTGGCAAAGGCTTCTGGTAAGGTAAGAGGAGGGATAGTAGTGGTGGCTACTATGTTGGGAAATTAATGATTAGTGTTCACATTTAATTTAGATATAAAGTTGTTGAGAAACAAATTAATATTATTATTCGATGTATAGTTGTAAAATTGCACCCCTCACAATTTCACATACATTATTGCACCCACTTTATTGTCCACTACCTTAGCATCTTTAGTAGGCTCATTTTAGCCCCATGCATCATCCTTTTTCCCTTCTCAAGATGCTCCAGTGCCCCTTTTCAATAGCTATCCTCACATGTCAACTTCGCATCAACCCTTGTGCTTTTCTCATTCATGTTGTTTTGTAGTATGGAGTTTCCAAACACTAGCATGTTGCATGGATGTTTACATGCTGTGCTAGTGTCCTGCGAAGTTTCAATGTTCAAATGACCATTTTCTTAAATTCTTTCTACTTTTCCTCACCTTTTGTTGGTGGTAACAGATTGAGATGCCTTGTAACGACTAGAGAAGATTATTTTGCCTCATTAAAAGCTATCCTTTTAGTTCATTTTTCTCTCTAACTTCTAGCTCAACTCTCTTCTACTTCTAGCTTCATTCTAGCTCTTCTCCTTCTTGCGCTTCTCTCTCAAGCATTCTTACATATTACTCTAGCTTGCACAACTCCCTTATTTTTCACAACAACTTCAAGCTCTCAAATTCTCACAACACTCTTTACACTCCTGGCTCTTGCAACTACCTTGCTCTACTTCTTTGAAACTCCTTTGGCTCTTGCAACTCTATCTCTCTTCACTTCTTACTTGTGATCATCTTGGGATTCCATATCCCCTATCATTTTCATTCTTACTTCATGATACGGGTTCTCCTCCTCGAGTGAGGATTTCTTTTATCACCTCTTTTGTGATACGGGTTCTCCTCCTTGAGTAGGAATTTCTTTTATCACTCATACTTGGTGGTGCGGGTTCTACTCTTAAAGTAGGTTTTTCTTTCACCACAAGCTTTGTTCATTTCTCTATTTCTGTCTAGCTATTTATGGAGGTGGGAACACCAAAATTGGGGTTTGACTGAGGAAAACCTCTATAAAACCCCAACTCTTTCTCTAGATCTTACAAATGCAAGATATTTACTAGTTGGAGGCTTCATTACTTGGATTATTGTGAGTATCTTCTTTCCTTTCTTCTCCTTGTCTCTATCCTCTCTATTTCACCTTATTTAAGAATTTTCGCATTCTTTCATTTTCCTTTTTTTCTAGAAGATCTCAACAATTAGAGTAGAAGTAGTCACTTTTCATTCTCTATGATAAACTCATTTTTTGGTCCGTATGAGATGCTACCACACCTCTAAGATGTTAGCATGTCACACTATCGTCTGTATTTTGTGCTTTCATCCTTTGGTTGAGAGCTTGTTAATTTGTCCAGAGAATCTTTGTGACCTACACTTTTGGATTTTGAAACTCTCATTGTTGTTCCTTGAGGTAGTTTGGGGAAGTTCACCCCATGATTCTCTCCGAATGAAGAGAACTCATGAGTAGTGAATCCTCCTTCTCTACATTTTGATGAACCCGATGTGAAGTTGGTGCTTTTTGAAAAACTAGGAATTTATTTACCCCTACTTGGTGGGGTCATAACTTTTGACTCGGTGCTCAGAATTCAAAACCATTTGTACCATTGGAAAGGCCTCCTAGAGAACTAGTTCATTCCCTAAAATACTTGTTCCTTTTGCAATTGAATTTTAGGGACTAACACAAGTTTCGACCTCAAATTCTACTCTGAAGATCTCCAAAAACATGAATTACTAGAACATAGAAAATACCAAAAAAATCATAATGGATTTAATATCTTCTTTTATTAGCTCAATATCTAGTTTTTTTCAAAATTTTAATGATATTCCATGTCATGTATGTGATGGTGACTTGGCTTTTCCCATGTCACTTGATATCTTTAATCCTTCTCATGAAAGTCCCCTGGCTTTGAAGGATATTTTGTCGCAAGAAGATGAAATCATTGATACCTTTCTTAATGTTACTCTACCTTCTCTTCAATTCAATGCACTCTCTTCTAGAGATGATGCATTTTTGAATAATGAGCCTTCTATTCATTCCAATACACTCTCTTTTTGAGATGATGCATTTGTGAATGATCAATCTCATCTTTGTTCTAATGCACCCTCTTCTAGAGATGATGCATTAGTGAATGATGAATATCCTTCCACATTTGATCATGTCTGGATCGATGTTGAGAATATGTCTTCAAATAACTATTCTACTAGATGTGATGATTTTGTAAATGTAATCTATGTCTTTGTTGCCCCTTGAAGGCCTAAGATACCAGTCATTTACATGACTCTAGATAGTCCTTCTCCTAAGAGGGTTTGTTCTATTAATGGTGTTCCATTTGACAATGGCTCTCCTAATCTTTCTAAGGCTCCCTCTTATAAAAAAATATCCCATACTTATGAGAATAGTATGAATAAATAGCCAAGCCTTCTTCAAGCTCATAAACCTACAACTAAAGCACCCGGTGATGATGATCTTGTAAGAAACTTCAAATTACTCTGGCTAAGATCTCACTGTGGGCCTTGCTTCAGTCTACTTTGATTTATCAAGGTATGCTTCAGGAATCCTTGCAAAAGATCCTCTTTCCTTCTTCCACCACGTCAACAAATGCTAATGCATTGATAGCTTATATTCATGTGGATTTTCCAAATATTACATTCTATCCATAGGAACTCCCACCTCTGGAAGTATAGAAGCAAGTAGACCCTTTAATTATCATAGTTAACATTAATAAAATTGGCATTAGACATACTCTCATTCATGCCAATTTGACACTCTTGAATGTATGCAACATTGATCTATTGCCTAAAATTAATATTGCTTCATCTTCTCTTAATGTTTCTCCTATTGTCATTTATGGGTTTGATAATATTGGGAGACAAGCTCTAGGTACAATAGTATTTCCTTTACAGCTTGGACCTATTACTGTACCCACCCTTGTATATATTATATCAAAAAAGTTACCATATAATCTTCTTCTTGGTAGACCATGGATTCATGCTATGGGTGTAGTCTCATCTACCTTGCATAAATCTATTAAGTTCATTTGTAGTAATTAAGTAGTAAGAGTCAAGGCTGACCCTGATGCTATGCACTTATGTGAGATGGAAGCTACTAGTCAAGCTTCGGTTGTGCCTACTCTTATTCCTTCAGTGTCTTCCAATGTGTCGATGTTTACTCCTATGGTACCTACTATAAAGGGTACTCTTGAGATAAATGTCCCTGAAGAAGATCCTTCTAAAGCAAGGATTCTTAAGTCTACTCCTTGTACCTCTTCTCATGAAAATGCATGTCTTGGTGATGATTGGGGTTCTCTAGACTTTACAGATTCTTTCATTAGAAAATATAAAGTCAACCTAATCTAGTTAGACCTTCTGATAACATCATCTAAACCTATTGTTAAAGATGATCATTCTTTTGTATCGTGGGATAGTGCAAATTGTAATGTTCTTAGTATTGATCCTCCTTCTGAGGGAGATGATCACACATATGTTAAAGAGGTTAATGTTGATAATCCTATCAAGAAAGATGATGGAAATCTCATAGAGGAGTATGATCCCCTTTGCTGGAATAATACTCTCCACGTAGATCCTCCATTCTCTACTACCTTCAAATCTTCTTCTTGTGAGCAATCAAATTTTTCTCTATAAGAGAAAGGTTTGCTTCCTGCTCCTCATTCTTTATCTAAGTAAGAGCGTATTTTTTTGCAGCTTCTAAAAGCCTGCTTGATTACTCTTCCTTCTCCTACATGCAAGAAGTCTGATGAACATGATATTGAAAAACATTCTTTCTATGCATACCATCGAGTGCTTGGCCATTCAGCTAGTGAATGCAAGGCCTTGAAAGATGAAATAAAACAACTTCTTGATTCAGGTTCCAACAAAATCCCATTTAATTAACACACTTTCCTTTTCTTCGCATGATAAGTGATATCAAGGTTTGCCTCTATCCTGCATGGTTCTCCTCTCCTGCATGTTGGGGGTAGTGATAGCTTGTTTTGGAAATGTGTGTATTTTCTAAATACCCCATCCCCTCTCCTCTCTATCTTTCAAATGAAGCATCCCTTGAGTGGACTACTTTTTCTCTTGAAGGGTTCCCAAGGGATCCCCTTTGAAATATTTTCTCTTGAATGAATTCATTTACATCTAGCTTGGGGGTAGCTTGACTAGACTTCACTCTTCAAGTAGTGTGTCCCTTGAGTGAACCCATCTTCTTTTGAAGGGTTCCCGAGGGACCCCTTTAAAAGTTTTCCAACTTGTTGACAGTCTACATGAATTTCTTCTTACTTTCCTATGTGGCTACTTTTTCTTTGTAGATGCGCCTTTGAAGCCACTTTCCAACTTTGCAAAGGACCCTTCCTTTGGTTTCCTCCATGTAAGAGATCTTGTGGGATACCTTGCGAAGAATCAGTGTGACATCTAATTGCCATGTATAGTCACCACATCATCTTTCTTCTCAAATAGCGAGCCAACACAAAAATCTAGGTGTTCATGATTTGGACCATAATTTGTAATGATTGCACCTTTATTCTATGAATTAATGAGAAATAATAGGTAATTAATGAAGGTGGTGAAATCCTAAGTACTTGGCACCACCTCAAGTATGCAATTGCTTTTACAATACTCCACTTTGCATCATATTGTAAATTTTCTAAGGACATTGAATTAATGAAATGACATTGGCACTCAAAGAGAGGTAAATTTCGAGAAACTAAGATGTAGCTACCAAGGGTTTTGAAGTTGCATTCTAAAGAATTGCCATTATTGACTAGAACTAGGCATGTTCTGAATAACTGATACTTTGTTAAGAGTTTCTCAAGTTAATTTTTTTTGATGATGGTATTTCCCATTGTGAAATTGAAATGATAATTATTCTGTGAGTTGTTAAATTTAATCAAAAAATGAATTGAAAGTTTTATGAAATGTAAGTTTTTGTTAAATATAACCCTAACTCACACATAAGACACATATTTTGAAAATTGTAGAGCAAATTATATACAAAATGAGTACTTTTGATGTAAGGGAAAAAGATGAATTCAAGTATTGCAATTCACAAGCTATACCCATCAACATAGTGGTTACAAACACTCATATGGAATGGTTTTCTAACATTGAAATCCATTAATGGCTATTACAAGACAATGCTTCTTAGTGTACCAAGATTGTTGTGGAAAATAGGTTACTTCCTGCAGGAGGGTTTCCTCTAGCAATGGAAGCTCCTAAATTAGTTATGTAATGTATAAATCATTACAACCCAGTGAAGAGGTTTATTGAGAAAGAAGGGAGAATTTATGCAAACCTATCACAGAAAGGAATCATATACACATTTGGTCTCCCCATTTACACACAGATGTTCACTGTCGACCTAAAGACCAAAACCAAGACATATCAGAGCACTAAAGAGCATAATAGAGAAATTATGAGCACCCAATGGTGTCAATAGGAAATTACACAACAAACCAAGGTAATTCAAAGGTCTATGTTTAAACAAGAAATGTGAAAATTTGTTGGTTTAAGAGATGCAAGAAAATTTGAACCCTGGATGTTCGTGATAATATCCTATATGATAGAGGGTTCTATGGAGCTAGATTGGGGAAAATTGATAAGTGGTAGAGTACATGAACAAATTACTACATTCTCAAAAACTAGATGCTTCTACATGTCATCATATATTATTTACTCATGTGCTATTTGAGCTAGTAAACAAGGGTTAAAATAGATTGGTACTCTAGGCACAAAGTTTGGAAACAGTTTGATATATGTACATCTACCCCAGATCACCATCCACGGGTATAAAGATGATTACAAGAAATTTAATGATTTGTTCTCCATGAAATTGGTTAGAAAAATGGAAGGTAATAAAGCTAAGAGATTATCCCTGGAAGCACGAAGTTCCATTCAACCTATGGGAGGCTGGTACCTACAGTTCCCAACTTACTCCTACATTAGAGTGGAGGGATTTGATGGAAACCCATTCATGTTTCTCATGTACCCTAAAGATAAAACTGTTCTATTGGAATTAGTGAGATAATTAAAACCATCTCAAGCTCTTTATAGCCATGCTCACAAAAAGTCCTCTTTCAAATTTCCCTTTACAATAGGAAATTATAAGTGCAATGCAAATAGAGTGACTAATTTGTGTGAAGAAGAAATGAGGACCTACCATTTTGAAGATTTCCCACTTCAGAGAGTGTATTATGATGTTGAAGGAAATATTGCTAAAAATATAGCTAGTTTTCATGCTCATGAGCCTCATTTAGAATATTATTGTCTTAACTATGAAGATGAGCATGTGGTAAGAAGAAGAAAATATGAAGGAATGACTTTAAAATTTGCTCAGATGCTCAAGGTTTATGACATCCCAGACCAATTGGAAGAAGTTGATGGTCAGGTGTTGAATCAATTTTATAATGATGACAGGGTATATGATGAACCCATTCCAAACCCAAGTGTTGATGAAGATATGACATCAATTGGAGCTCACTAGACCAGTTTTAAGATATAGTCAACACTAGATTGATGATTTTTGCAAAGGTTTGAGACAAAGAGGAATTGGACCCATCTTATCAAAAGATAAAAGAAGGAAAAAAAGAGATGAAACAACTTTTGAAGGTGGAGAGCCTACCAAGAAGAAAAGAAAGATTAGTAAGGTGACTCTAGGTATTAGAATTGAAGAAAGAACCCCTAAAACTACAAAACAAGTAGTTCCCATAAAAGCATCTATTAAACAAAAAGACGCATGCACATTTAAAGATAGATCAAAAGTAAGACTTAAAGGTGCATCTTCCTCTATAGCTAAACCAAGAACGAGAGTAATTATTGATGAAGGAATAGGAGCAATAGAGAATTTTGGTGCACAAACTAGGTTTGCATCTCAAAGGGTTGCAACGTTATTTACCTCTCCCTCTTCTGTTAATATGGATAGTATGGAACAAGCATTGGGAGGGACTCCTATAGCTCTAGAGGAAATTTCTAAAGAAGATGAAGCTAGAATTAAAGAACAGGTGGAAAAATGGAGTGCTATGTGGGAGAAAGTGAAAGAAAATAAGTCTAAAGACAAACCCATGGTACACCTGGTGATAGAATAAATTCAGGATGTACAAGCTCTAACCTCATAAATATTGAAGAAGAAGAGTTCATTCAAGGAACGCTTGCCTCAGAGTTAGGAAACCCTAGTGTACTTGAAATGGAAATAAGGGAGACTGCAGAGTAGAATACTATTGATGAAAGAATTGTTGAAGATACTCTTGATTCCCAACCTTCACTTGGGAATGTGAAAAATTTTAATGAGCACTCGTAGGTCTTTGAAGAATCAGAGAAAGGCCATGTTGAAACTAAAAGTGAAACTGAAAATCCAGAATAAGAAGCTACATAGTTTGTAGAAGATGGAATTGAAAATAGAGAGAATCTTGGTGTAGCAGTGAATGAGGAAGATAATGTTCAGAGAGATGAAATGGAAAATCTAGATAGATAGGAAAATATAAGTCTCCAAACAGAGGAGGCAGTGTCAAATCCCACCAATCCTGAATCTATGCTAGATATCACTAAAGAAATTCCCATTTCAGAAAATGTGGCAAGCCAAAGAGAAGAAGTTCCTAAAACAAGTGGTAAACAAGGACAAATAAATGTTACATAGGTACAAAAAGATGATTATACACCTAATTGGTTAATAAAGTAATTAGCTTCTCCAATGGAAGTGGAAGTACTACCTCTGAATCTTAATAATTTTATATAAGAAGTAGGTACTCCTAAACCTAGGTGCAGAGAAAAGACAAAGCATGTCATACAGAGAAATGCATATGGAAATAGAACTATTCATATAGCCACTCCAATAGGTAATAAGGACATACATGAAATAATTCCTAAGGAGTATACAATCACAAGTTTTAATCTTGGAAACTCATCTTGGCAGGAAGAATTAGAGGAAATAAAAGTAAACTTAAATGCTACTATTGAAAGAGTACAAAAATATAAATAGAAGAAAAGATAATTGAAATAACGGATTACTACCTTGGAAAACTTCACTAAGCCATTAACTTTATCTAGTTCAGAACAAGATGAACTACCCCAACATCTGGTGTTGATGTCACAAGAGCAAGTAGATGCAATTGCTACAGTTTTTCATAAAATGAACATGTTTGAAGAATGGATTAAATACTAGGTAAAGCAAGGAGAAGAATTTATTACAGATGCAAAAATAAAGTGCAAGGAAGCATGCCATCATTCAGATAAATTAAAAATATTTGAAGATGAATGTAGATTTTTCCAAGCGCAGGTCATCAATGAAAGGAAAAACATGGAAATTCTCATGCAGTAAGAAATCCAAGAGTTAATATAGAATAATGTAATATCAGGACATGAAATTTCATTGCCAAGAAAGTGGAAGAAATAGCTGAAATGGAAAGGTGTCATGCTAATACAATGTATTGAAAGATTTGAAAGAGTCACCGTCGAGTGTAGAAGATTGATTAGTGAAAATCAAGAATTTATTAAAATATTAGCACATCAAGGTTTTGATCCCCAAACATTAGGACAAGAGGGAAATTAATCTAAAGCTTTCAAGGAATGGGTAGAAAGAATAAATAGAGATCATATTCAATTGCTAAAGCGGGAGGTCATTGATGAGATAATACAATGAAAAAATGTTATAGCCAAGTATGAAGGAGACAAAGCATAGAAAAATGATATCATACTTTGAGTAACTGAAGAATATATTAGGCTCAAGCTCACTTGGAGAGCAATAAGAAGAATTTCAAAAGAGTGCATGCATGAAATATTAAGAGCTTTCCAAGAATATCAGCTAAAGAAAGAAGGAAGAATCTTAGAGCCCGAGTCATAAGTGAAAAGAGAAAGAGCCTGATACTGGATACCAAAAATATGATGAAGTTTATTTTTGTTTCAATTTAAAACTTGTAGGTTGACCGCAATCTCGGTAGGTGTTCCTCATTCTAGTGTTTTGGAAGGAAGTTGTTAGCGTTAATTGATCTAAAGTGTGTCCTATTGAAGTGTGAAGGAAAGTGTTGCTGCAGATGAAGTCAAAGCCTTGACTTATTCTAGAATGTTCTTGATGACAGTTGATAGATACCATGTGCCACATTTTAATTTGTTTTTTCTATTCTCTGGATTAACTTTTAAGTTGAAATTCTAGGGCCTTGTTTCTATAAAATGCCATCTCCTCCTTCATTTTTATTTTAAGTTCATAATTTTTGGATGTCGGAGGAGCATAAATTTTTTAAGTTTTGTTCTTTCTTCCTATTTTTTGAACCATTCTGGTGTAAAACTTTTCATGTACATAAAAATTAATTGATATGAGACCTTTATGGATAGCTACATATCTTAGTATCCTTTGTAGGTAGTTTTGCAAGTTCAGTCGAACAAGACTATATGTTGTACCATTTAAGGGTACATACAGAACCTACTCAGTGTCCATAAATGAAACCCTCTCTTTAAAAGCTTGCACCATTTTATACATAGTTTTGAAGCAATCTAGTAAAATATAAAGTGGTTTTCTCTATTTTAATTAATTCTTTGGGGAATCCATTGAGAATAACTGAGAGAAACTTTTATTTTTAGTATTTTTTTATTTTTTATTTTATAATAGATGTTAATTTTTGAAAATGTTCCAAAAAAATAAAATGAATGGAAAGAATTTTGTTGAATTTTTTTTATTTTCCATGAAGTTGTTGAATGCTTAATGCTAAATCTACTTAAGTGATAGAAAAAATTGTGATGTTATAAAATATTAAGTTAAATATTTCAATTTCATGATGTTATTTGATGAATGAAGTGAAATTTTATGTGAATTTGTTGTAATTCTTAGCAAAAATAGAAATAATCATTGTCCCTTTGAGATTAATAACAATATTGCATCATTATCTAAGAGTGACCCTAGTGCAACCATGACCTAGTTATCAAAGACTTGGGATTGAACGAAAGCCAATATTTGTCCTATGAATGCAGAACTTCCCTTTAGGTTGTCTTTGTTCCATATCTTTCAAGAAGGATAGGCTCTTCACGGTCTTGTCTGTGGAGATTTTATTCAACCTATTTTCTATGAGTAAAATCATCGTCAATACAATCCTCAGGACATCCTAATCCATAACCTTTACCATACTTTTTATCATAAATCCAAGTCCAAACCTAGTCCAAAATCCACACCCTTAACCACTTAAATAATCCTTCCTTTGCATGCCAATCACTAGACCACAAGCAAGGAAATTAATGGATTCTCAAGGAGAGGCCTTTTTCAATACCACTTTGTCTCAACCACCCACCCCTCATGAAGACATGGTAGCTATGCTAGAGGAGTATCCTAGACTAAGGGAATTCACCAACAATTGTTATAACCAAGAAAGGGTGGAGAGAATCATTCTCATTGAGAAAGACCACCCTGTCCTTAGCCTCACAATACAAGGGGCTAAAATAGCTTCCATAGTCGACATCCTACAAGAAAGGGTAGTGACCCTTCAAAAAATCCCTCATCATCCAATAATTTCTTCAATCATCTCGTTATACCACAAATTAACACCAATATCCCCTCTTCCACCAACATAAACCAATCTAATATACCCCCATTGACAAACACAACCTCTTCCATAAACATAATCTCATATAACATGAACCCACCACCTTCCTTAAATACCACAACACCTCTCATCATAAAAAAAAAAATACCTCTCTCCACAAATGTAACACAACCCCTCAATAATATACCCCCACTTACATCACATCTAAGGGTCACTATCCCCCCCAATGCTAACATTACTTATGCCCCTTCCAACCCAAGTATATCCACACAACCTCTCCCCACTTCATATATTCATGCCAATTATATCACTTCATACAATGTATTCCAACCACTTAAGAACAACATACCTTCCCATCCCCTAATAATCTATTAAACCCTAATCCTCAACAACAAATCATCCATAGCGAATCACCACATAATACATTCACTTCGAATCCCAAAATTAACACTACCAACATTCATAGAAAATCCCAACACAACAATCCTCAAGCCCCACCTCCTCAAAATCCCCCACATATCAAGAATCAAGTCCCAACCCCTAATCATCAACAATATAACCTTAAAATTAATAATCCCCCATCAACACCCTCCTATCAGTACACATATAACCAACCATCCTAAAATTCTCCAAAAGATCACTACCTTGCCCAAGAGTTGCAGAAAATGAAAGAAGTGATCCAAGGAATCCAAAGAAGTCAAACTAAGAAGACCTTTATGGATGAAGACATATTTCCTTATCCATTTTACTAATCTATACTAGAAGTCCCATTCCCTAAGGACTATGAGATCACAAATTTTGACAAGTACAAAGGTAAGAGTAACCCCATCGAACACTTAAAATAATTTAATCACCTACCAAGAAGTGGCCTACAATGACATATAACTCATGAGGTTATTCCCTAAGAGTCTTAGTGGCCAAGCCTTTGAATGGTTTACACAATTACCCCATGGATCCATTAAATCTTTTGCAAATTTATCCAAATGTTTCATAACTCACTTTTCATATTCCATTGAACAAGAAATAACTTTCTCTAATTTATATGCAAAAAAAAAAAAAATGGGAAAAGTTTTGCTACATTCCTTCAAAGATGATGATAACTTAAAATTAGATCCCCCTTACAAGTAATTGAAATAAAAATGGTTAACATCTTCATTGAAAATTTACACCCTAAAATTGCTCTACATTTAAGACTATAATGTGTCACAACATTTGATGAAGTCATTGAAAAAGGGTTAAACATAGAAAAATCTTTAATTATGGAAGGGGTAATTAAAATCTACAAGGAAGAAAAAGAAAAAAACCAAGCCTTCAATGAAAAACCTAAATATTGTTCCAAAAAAAAAAATGTTGTAAATCATGGTGTAACTAATAGTAAACATGTTCAAAACATACAAAACAAACCATTCCACAAAAGACAATAACAATAAGGTGCATACAATACCATAACCATTTCTTGAGGAAAAAGAAAGCAAAATAATCAATCCAAACACAAATACACTCCTCTAGGAGAACCTCTTGATGTCATATTTCATAGATTGGCATAAGAAAACATGATCAAATTCCCTATCACTACATCTCTTGATGAAAGAAAACCCAAACCTGAATGGTATAGGGAAGATGAATATTGTGAATATCACCGCATTAAAGACATAACACCATCAAATGTATGAGACTAAAGAGTTACATGCAAGACCTCATCAATAAGGGAGAAATTAAAATTTAAAATCAAAACTCCCCAAATGAGAAACTAGGAATTTATACACAACCCTTCCCAAAACATAATGATGAAAAATAATATAATAATTTTGCATATACATATACAAATAATTCCAATCCATTTGCACATGACACTATATAGGAACGAATTTGCACCCCTCCTGAAAATTTCCCTTTTACACCCTTCACTTTCGAAAAATCAAATTTGACTAAGTAAATTCACATCCTCATTCTATACCTTGCCCATTTGGCACTTATTTTTAGTGTTGGTGGGGGAATTTATGTCAAGGACACATGTGCAACACATGGATGTTTGTACAATGTGCTACTATCCCTAATATATTCCTACTCTAAAATTTGCAAAGAGGTTACATTCTCCATTAGCGATGAAGCGTAATTCCTCTGCACCTTCCAGTTGACCTAAGAATGGATCTTTTCCTCCTAAATCTTCTAAAAGTTCCAATCTTTCATCCTCATTGTTTCTTCACAATCTCACATTCTGGTTTGATCTTGCTTCACAATTCTTGAGGTCCTACACATCTTCTCGACTTCTTTCTACACTCTTACCACCCTTGGAGCTGTGATTTGGTGTCATGTAGGACTGCTTCTTCATTGTTGTGGCATCATAGACCTTACCAAGCATGCATCCTCCTCTACATCCTTGAGGGAACCTTGATTAAGAAGGTGATATTGTTTCATTTCTCCATTTTCATAAAATTGTCACTTGATTTATGTAGCATAGTGTTATTAATATTATTTGATATCTTTTCTATTACTTTCTTTATCACATTTTCTATCTTGTGGTTGTTCTAGCTATCTATGGATGTGGAAACACCAAAGTAGGTGTTTGACTGTGACAAACCCTTTTACATCCCCAAAATTTTTCCTCTCTTTTTTGTGTGTAGGTACATGTTCATGTGGATCTTGCTGGTGAACTAGACTCCTCATGAGTTAATCTTCATCACCTTTTCTTTATGTCACCTCTATATCATTTTTCTATTTATTTTACTCATTTTGTTAGTTATCATTTCAGTTAGTACTTTAAACCTTATTTGCTAGACCATTAGTAGGTTTTGATGCCTTGTATTGTACTCTTGTAATTTTTATCCATACTGACACCAATACCCCAGAGAGACACCAATGCTTTAGAGAGACACTACTATGCCACACTATCATCCCTGCCCTGCACTATTGTCCTTGGGCAAAGAGTTGTTTAAGGTATATTTTTGGTTCCATAATCCTACTCATTTAGCATCATTCAAACTCTCAGGTTAGAAGAGTGACATAAGCACTTGAGAGTGCTTTTCATTCTCTATCCTTGATCTAAAACACCTATGTAGTTGAGGTGCATTAGGGCAGCCTTCCACTCTTAGCCCTCTATTACCTAGAGCCTTGGTGTGGTTAGTCCCCTCTACATTTTGGTGAACCCAACATGAACAATGTCTATCTATTTCTTTGTTTCAAAACTTTTTCCCTCACACTCAATGAACAAAGCAGACTTGGGTGTTGTGAGCATTTATGAGCATCACAACCCAATCTATGACATCTGGGTTCATTGTTAGGAGAATTCTATGACACCTATAAATGGAAAAGACAAAGGTAACTTTCTTCTTTACTATTGGCTTTTCTATACGCTTTACAGACGAGATGGGTTTCATTGACGAGGACACCCATGTACCCACTCCTCTAATGTTCCCTATGATGCCATCTGTGGATGAGGATGATGCTATACATATTCATACAAGAAATATTTTGGTACTAGACAAGAGGTTACTAGACCTCATGAATCATTTAGAGAAAGTACCAAATATGGCAAAAGCTGCTAGGCTTGTTAGCAAGGTGAGATTCATGTTAGGTAAGGATCAAATCCGTATATAGTTCTTACATGGCCTCATCAATCTAACCAAAGAATACATCCCTTCGTATAACACTAGATTGAGTACTACCCATGGGAAGTTTCTCAATGCTTATGAAAGAGAAATAGGTGTCTAGATGTCTGCCATGTCTATATGCAAGGCCAAAATAGGCCCTTCGATCAGTTTTCCTCTACCTCTAAGAAACCCCACACTGTCAAGGTGAGTAGAATACCCCTTGGTTTCAACTTCACCCCTCCTACTACCTCTAGTGGTGGGGGCTCTAGTGGAATGAGTGGTGGCAGTTTTGGTAGCGTTGGTGGCACTGGTAGTGGTGGCTCTAGTGGTGGTGGCTCTTGTAGAGGCCATGGTGGTGGCTTTGATAGTGGTGGTGTCTTTGAAAAAGTTCACCTTGGTGGTGGTTGGTTCAATGGTGGTCACAATGGTTGATTTGTAGGTGGTTTTAGTGGTGTCGGTTCTAGGGGAGGTTGCACTAGACGATTGTAATATTTAGACCCTATTCTAAATGATCTCCTTCAAAACATGGGTTGAATGCAAGGCCAATTGGTGAACCTATATCAAGCCTCCTCCCAGCCTATATTTTAGCCCTTCTTCTGAAATAGTCTATTGTCGATGACAATTTTGAACACTCCTTTCCCACAAGGAGATTCCTAAGTTTGAAAATTATGGTGGTAAAGGAGATCCATAGACAAATGTATCAACTTTTAATGCCATGTGTATAGAATTCTTTCACCATGATGCTCTAATGGAAAAGATTTTTCCTTGACATCTTAAGGATGCAACACTCAAGTGGTACTGTTCCTTGCCCAAAAATTCTATATTCTCATTCAATTAGCTCGTTAATCAATTTCTCCATCAATTCCATGCTAACATCAGTCTAAAGATGACATTCTCGAATCTCATCCAATGTAAGCAAGGAGAACTTGAGAAGATAACTGATTTTTTGTGTGATACCAAGCACTCTTTTCACAAATGTCATACCCAATACCTAATTTAGACATGCAATAGGTATTCATAAGAAACTTGCAATGATCCTGGTAGGAGAATTTTTACTTAATGAAATACCCTTCCTTTCCACATCTATGTGTTGTGTTGTGAGAGTACCAATAAATGATGATTTAGTTTAGGGGGTCCTCCTCACACTCCTGTTCTAAAGGAAAATATATAGTCTCCATTTTAGGAAAAGGAAAGGTTGATGCAAATATAGTTTCAATGATTAATGATCATGCCCTCAGGCACAACAAAAAGTTTACAAAATTAGCTAAATATTATTCTTCTATTCTAAAAAAGTTATTGAAGGATGAGCTTATAACATTGGAAAATCTTCAAACTTTGAAGGAACCTTATGTCGATTGGTATGATGGAAACTTTTTTTTCTAGTGCCATCCTATTAATAGGCATGATAGTGAGAATTTCATGTGGCTACATCATGATATTCAGGGTTGCATTGATGACGATACCATCCATCTCAAAGGGAAGAAGCAGAATACAAACAAGTTGGTAGCAAAGGAAAATAACTTGAGTTGCAAATTTATATGGACCTATTTTCTTCTCACTCTACAAACTTGATTATTGATCCTTTTGATGCTTCTCCTAAAGCCTTGGAATATGTTAATGTGAATTTTTTTACTCCTAATCCTCCCCCACAACTTGTGGTTGGTTCACTAGATGTAATTTTCACCTCAGTATTTTACTTTGAATAATAATCCCTCTCCTTTATACATTATTTCTCTCCTCATTGGAAACATTGTGGCAGGAGTCCTAGTTAACCTTGCAAGTTGAGTGAATGTTATTACAGAGGATATGTTATGGCTAAATTCACTATAGAGAGAGGAATATGAGAAAACAAAATCTATTATACGTACACATGATGGTATCTCTCTTGCATTGTATTGCTTTATAACTCTTTATGTCCTAGTAGGATCCAAGGCTATGGATGAAAATTTCAATGTCATTCTAGAATCCAATCTATTTAGGGTGAAGGTGGGCATCCCATGGCTAGCTTCCATGAATGAAATTTCTTCTATTATTCAAAAATGTTTAAATTTCTCTCACAAAGGTTTCATGCATGTTGTGCATAACACTAGATATTATCCATTGGTATCCCATGGGGGTTATTCTCTTGATCATTTTTGGCCCACCCCAGTTGGTTCACTCCCTCCTAGGACAAAAATACTTTACTAAAACTATGTAAAGTAAAAAACTAGGGGAAAAGGATAACCAAAAGTGACTTTCCTGGTGGCACAACAACAAGATGCTTCTTCCTCGCAAAAGGGACAAGAGAACTCTACCCATGCTCAAGGCACCATGTTTGTATCCATCCCTAAAGAAGAAATTTAGGTTACTACTGGTTTCTATATAAGGATTCTGATGGTGCTTGCTTGGAAAAAAGATAAGATTTAGCTATTTGAGCTTCCTACCTTACCCATGAGACCTCGACCCGATGTACATGGTAAGGGGAAGGGTCCTCATGGGGATTTCTATATTTCTTGACCTCCATAGACTCCTACTTCTCTTACCTCTAAGGTAGTGAATGGGAAGAGGCCTATTGTTGAGGCATTGGAGTCAACTCCCTCCACTATTTTTTCATCATCCCATCAACCTCTCCCTCCATTGTAAATGGCCATGATGGATACTTCGATGATCGAATAGGATTTTCCTATTTCATCTCATCAATCAGCATCTAGCTCTTGGAGTTGCAAGAAAAACCTTGCACATGAGCACAAACATTAGAGAAAGGATTTGGCCATTGAGTAGGCTTCCCTATAGAGGAAGGAAGGGGGTCAGCACTCCTTCCTTAGCACTCTCCATTGTGTCCTCCTCTCCCATCCCCTCTACTTCACTTCCTTAAGCTTTAGTCCTACTTTTGGCTCCTATCGTGAGTGTAAGTGATCCTCACCCAAATAGGGTGTAGGTGTTTAATGCTTATTTTTCTAATCCACCCCTTCTGATATCCCTCCTAGAAATACCACTATTTTCAAAGCTTGTGGACATGCCGAATACCTTGATGGTGTCCACCACATTTTTCTCTTCTTCATCCATACGTTTTGCTTCATCTATGGGGATCTCACATCCTCCAATGAATTGAAAGATGGAGGAAAACCCTGCTAGAAATGGGGGTAAAAATAGAGGTTCACCTTCTTCAAAGGGTGGTTTTGCATTAGCTTGTGCCACTCTTGTGATGGAAGAAGTCTTAGCATCCCCAGAGTTTTTCACTACTCCCAAGTCTATTGATGAGCCTAGGAGTGAATCTTTAGTGTTGCCTCCCTCGCCCATCAAGTTAACACATGGAACTCCTATGAAGTGCATGTTTAATTTTATGGATGAGATCCCAGCCCTATCAGCAAGTTTCATAAAGTTGTTGAATTTCACCCCACAAGAGTTGAGTAGAGAAGACCTCGAGGAGCCTTCTTCCTTGGCTCTTGTTCTGGGGAGATCAAAGGGTTCCCCCCTTGATATTTTTCCCTTGCAGGATCATCCACCTTCCCCTTATGATGATCTAAATTGGGAGAAAAATGACCTCTTGGTTGATGAGGACTAAGGAGGCACCTCTTATTTATCTATAGAGTAGATTGTGTGTGTAATTGTGTTCCCCTATGCTTGTGTTATGTGTTCTTAGATGACCCTTGTCACACTTGTAGGTGCTTGGATACAAGATTTTTTATGTGTCATAAAACTTCCTCTCATTTTACATCATTCTTCCTTTGTTCCGTATTGACTTTCAACAATTGGGGATGATGCAAAGTGTTGGGGGAATTTAGGCTTCCCTTGCATGTTGATACCATTTTTTATTTTTATTTTTTATTCTTGTACCTTTCTTCATATGGTATGATATAGTAGGGGGTTGATGCTAGTTAATTTATATACTGTTATATCTATTTATCTATAATTATGAGCAACTCTAACCACAAAAATCATATCACCCCTATGTCCCTTGTTCATGATGTTATTGTCTCTTCTTTCACTTTTGTTATATTACCTTTCATTCTTGTTTCTTGATTTTGTGGTGCTCATGTGTTGTCCCTTACATGTGTGACAACATTACCACAATTACATCTCACCATGTTTCGCGGGCCACAACATTTTTTCATTCTTTCTTTTCTCTCCTTAGGATGTCACGTTCCCTTGTGTTTGAAATGCACCATCTTAATTGGGGGCTATCACACCACTTCAAATTTCATAAAATGCATTCAATGGACAATGAATCTTTTTAAAATATTTTTCAAAAATCACATTTTCCAACAAGGACCCCTCATGGAAAATTTATCCTTCATCGTGGGTTTGTAAAGAAATAATTTGAAAAACTTTCCTCTAAGGAGGGAGTACCTTCTCTTGAGAGAAAATTTTCGACCTTCCCCACGCATGGATATTTTCTTCCTTTTGGAATTCCTTCATGAAGTGAACATCTTTCAAAAGGATTCCTTAATGTCGAATTGATTTATGAAAAAAATTCTCCTACTTTCAAACCGAGCATCCCTTGAGTCAACCCCTTTTCTTTTGAAGGGTTTTTGAGGGATCCTTTTGAAAAATCATCCTTCAAATGTTGACAGTCTATGTGACTATCTGCTTATCTACCTATGTGGCTTCTTGTTCGCTAACATGTTTTTTCTGTGGATTAACATGTTGCTTTGCAAGTGCACCTATGAAGCCGCTTTCTAGTCTGACTCTCAAAGTCCCTCACATTCGGCTTCCTCCAAGAGACAGTACCTTAGGATGCCTTATTTATAGGTCCAAGGACCTATGAAGCACTTGCATCCTACATGATCTTTTTATCATTTTTCTATGGGCCTTTGATGTACTTTGTTCGAACCTCCTTAGGAGAGAGTACCTATGCAGTTATTTTATTTCCCTACACTTTTGAGTTTGCTAGATTGTGGTCTACTTCCTCAATGATTTAGGTATACATCTCTAAACTCTTCAATCTACTTTACCAAATAATCATTGAAACTCATTCTTGCTAATGTGGGGGAAAAATTTATAGGAGCGAATTTTCACCCCTCTTGCAAATTCGCCTTTTACACCCTTCACTTTAGAAAAATCAAATATGACTAAGTAAATCCACACCATCATTCCATATCTCATCCACTTGGCACTTATTTTTAGTGTTGATGGGGGAATTTTTGTCTAGGATTGATGCATAATGCATAGACATCTGGGTATGTGTAGGATCATCATGGAAAAAGCATGCATGGCAAAAAATTTAGCTTGACCTATCTAAACTACTAGATTTATCCACCCTATCTGACTCCACAATAACATGATAATCTTATGTTCGAATCGTAACAACCTCATATGTCTGACCACCTTAACTTGGTCAACTTCATGACCTATTCAAAAAATGTGATACTATTTGAAAGCTCAATTATCCAGGACTTTAGTCATAATTCAAATAGAATAAGTAAAGCATGGTGGAAAGTTGAGAATTTCTTTAAAAAACCCTTTTCATTTCTCAATTCGTCATACCCATCATATTGCCAATCATGATCCTGCACATACCCATTTGCATGGTTTGCTATCATCCCTGGTAGATTCTTGCCTCTAGAATCCACATAGATATTACATTCTCCATTGGTGATGAATCGTAACACCTCTACACCTTCCAACCAACCTAAGGATAGATCTTTCCCTCCTAAATCTTGAAAAATTCCTATCTTTCATCCTCATCCAAGTTTTCTTCATAATCTCACAAGCTGGTTTGATCTCGCTTCACAATTCTTGAGCTTCTACACATCTTCTCCACTTCCTACTACACTCTTTCCACCCTTGGAGTTGTGACTTGGTGTCCTACTAGACTACTTCTTCATTGTTACAACATAGATCTTACCAAGATTGCATCCTCCTCTACATGCTTGAGATCACCTTGATTGAGATGGTGATATTATTTCATTTCTACATTTCTATAACATTGTCACTTGATTTACATAGCATACCGTTATCACTATCGTTCGATATTTTTTATACTACTTTCTTTATCATATTTTCTATCTCATGGCTATTCTAGCTGTCTATGGAGGTGGAAACACCAAAGTCAGGGTTTGACTGTAGAAAAACCCTATATAGCCCCAACATTTTTCCTCTCTTGGTTGTGTGTAGGTAGAGATTCATGTGGATCTTGCTGGTGAGATAGACTCCTCGTGAGTGAATCTTCATCACCTTTGATTTCTATTGAACCTCTCTATCATCATTCTATTTACTTTACTCATTTCATTAGTTATCATTTTAGTTGGTACTTTAAACCTTATTTTCTATACTATTAGTAGGTTTTTGTTCCTCGTACTATAATCTTATACTTTTTGTCCATATGGATGTGAATACCCCAAGGAGATGCCAACATGCCACAATATCATTGTTGACCCACGTTGTTGTCCTTAGGTAGAGATCTATCTATGGTATGGTTCAAGTTTGAGAAGCCTGATCATTTAGCCCCATTCAAACTCCCAGGTTAGAGGAGTGATAGAAGCACTTAAGAGTGCTCTTCATTCTCTATCCTTGATCTAAAACACCTACATGGTTGAGGTAGTTTAGGGCATCCTTCCACTCTTAGATCTCCATGACCTAGAGCCTTGGTGTGTTTGATCCCTCTCCTTTATAGACACAATTGGCCTAATTTAACAATGCAACACCATAACCATACAAGCACTCGATTGCACTGACACCACCCACCATGGCTAAGTGACAATACAAGGAATATCCTCCTCCTCATATACTCCATCCAACACTAACAAATATAAGATCATTGAACACCTTGGAAAAACCCCATCTCAAATTTCCTTCTTAGAACTTCGTACATCACCCACCCATAAATAAGCATTTGAAAAGGCTCTCCAAGAATCTCGAGTACCAAGTGATATCAATGTTAACCAATTCAAAGCTATAATTGGATACCTCTCATCCTCACACCACCATCATTCAATAATAAATATCTTCATACCGAAACACCTCATAATAAACCATTGCACATCAAATCCATAGTCCAAAAGCATAACATCAAAAGGCTCCTAATAGATGGTGGGTGTGGTCTAAATATATGCACTTTTAAATTAATAAAAAAATTGGGCTATTCAGATGATGTCATTGATCCCCATAAAAAGATGAAATTGTGAAAATAGGTGGGGGAGGCTCTCTTTCACTTGTAGGGTTTTGGACCTAAAAGGAGAGAGACACCAATTTTCAACCTTTCACTCAAGAACAAACCCTTAATATTTCAATGCAAAAGAGATTGAAATCCAGAAAAGGGAAAGTTCTAGGTACTAAATGATGTCCAATGAGGGGTTCTCCACAAAGTGTAAACTTGGAAAAGAAAATGCTGGAAAATAAAGTGTGATATGCAAACAAAGGCTAAATGACCTAGAAAGATTAAAAAAATGTATTGAATATCTATGAAACTCAAAGTGTGCACCTGTAATACTGAAGAAGGATGAATGGAGGTCTGGATCACTAAAAAATCTAAAGTTGAAGCTGACTGGGACTCATACACTAGGATGGGTGAATCAATCTATTTTTGAGGAAAATGCTCCAGAACAGGTTTCAACCAAAAGGGTATCCAAATCTGTAAAATTCTTGATTTGGCCTATATAGTGGGACTCATTCACCAATAGTGGCGAATCAATCCAATTCTAATTTTCTAGAAATTTTGAAGTGGATTCTATGCCTCTCAATCTACTCTATTCTTCTTGATTGGTTTCCAGATCCGAAACTGCAAAATACCACTTGTAGGTCTTCAAGCTTCTCTAAGGCTTGATGACAATCTTAACAAATTTTAGGGACTTGATAACTTTTCTTCACCTTTTCTTGGAAAATATGCAACCTAGCTCCAGAAAACACACACAAGAAGAGGGAAAAGTGTTGTGGGGTTAGTGAATAGGGGTTTTCCTTGCTCAAACCCCTTTTTGGTAATTAAACCTTGAAATAGAATGAAATATGGAAAGAGAGTGATGAATGAACAAAAGACAATGTTGCAACTCAGCAAACCCTTGCAATTAAGTGCTAAAAACATGTAAGTGATGGATCTAATGGATTTGGACTTGGAATCTAGCTTGATGTTGGTAGATCTTGAATGAAGAACTTGCTTGAAATATAAACCCTACATCACAATTGTTAGCTCTAGAACAACATGATGCAAGCAATATTCAATGGCATGATGATTGATACTTTAAGATGCTCATGAATACTTGAAAATATTCCCTTGAAATATCTTGAATTCTCTTGTGAATGCTTCTCTTGAGTGCTAGGTGACTTGATTTCTTAGGATGAAAATGAAAGAAAGTACATTGTATTTATACTCAATTATGCAATAATTCCTAAAATTACAACACTACAAGATGACATCAGATCTAGGAGAATAAAATCCCATCAGAAATTTAATTTAAATTTGAATTTTGGTCACACAGGACTCATTCATCCAAGGTGGCAACTGAGTCCTATCACACATAATGTATGGAACCAAAAATCAAAAGTGTTTAGAAATATGTGAAACGTGCATTAGGGAAAAAAAAACCTAGGTTCACCCAAGGTGGAGAATGAGTCCCAAAAACTAAGTCTAGGCCACACAAGCCAAAAACACTTGAATTATGATTGGTTACTGATTGGTGTTAGGATTATCCTCAAAAAGATGCATTAAATGAGGCTTGTGGATGTAAAATAGGACCAATTAAATAATAAGAAAGACCAATTATTAATGGAAAGCTTAGAGGAATGTAAAAGTGTGTTACAACACTCCAAATAAGGCAAGGAAAAGATTAATTGTGATTGAAATTATACTTAATTAATTGATAAAACCCTAGAAAAGTGTGAAATTGTGTTACAAAACTTCACAACACTTTTTCAAGGCACCACAAAATTCCTTTAGTTCACAAAAGCCCATGACCTAATGTGAATGTGTTATCTACATTACGACACTAAATCAATGCAACATTAAGCCAAAATACATAAGGAGGATGCAAACGAGTGTGAAAAATGTCACAGGAACAATTTTTCAATAGTACATTTATCCCCCACTTTAGTGAGAGGATGATCCTACTTCAAACTCACACAAAAGTAGAGAAACAAACACCAAGAGGGGTTCCAATGAACCAATGCTTGCAAGATGAGATGACAACAATCAGGAGGGGTGATCAAGCCCCCAGGATCAAGATCCCATCGAAAACCAACATAGGCAAAAAGAAACACACATTAAAAGGATATAAAGAATAGCAACAAGGCCAATCATACATTGCCAAAGATGAAAAAGGGAAAAGAAAAAAAGTAAAAGAATCATATCAAGCTTCGACAGTTTTTCCATCTTGATGTGGATCAAATCTAGGCTGTTTGTTTGAAGAATGCATACTCACTCTGAGGCAATGGAACTCTTGGCTGTCCACCAGGTGAGAAACATACACTCATGGTTGGTATTTACTCACACATGCACAAGTGGCTATGGGGAAAGTCATGCCTTAGATTGGATTCCCACTCAACCATACCAAAATTATACATCGTAATAACTTTAATAAGGCACCACACAAAAATGACTCTTGAGCTTCATGAGACAAGAAAAACTGCGTATGCTTGGAATTGCTGAAAAAACATGATGACTTCACTGGCATGCAAGTTGTATTATGCAAGGTGGCCATATATCAAAAAAAAATGAAAAAATAAAAGGAAATGTTCAGAGGAGTATTGGCTAGCTCATGAAAGGTCTTTAACTTAGGGAACATTGTACCTAATGTCTCCAAGAGAGGACCAATCAAAGAATAGAAGATTCACAACTTAGGGGATGTAGTGTGTCACATCAAGCCACTAAGAGGAATGTAATATGCTAAGAGAGATCACGCTCCTGAAGGAAATTATGCCCAATATCATCCACAAAGTGACAAACACGTTGTATGAAGTAAGAAGGCTATACTAAGAACTGAAAAAAAGGAAAAATGCAAAAGAATAATGCCAATGTATGCCCCCACTTTCAAGAAATTGTTGAACACCATATAGTGATCAATTACCTTAAAGTAGAAAATGAAAAATGCAAACAAGGAAGAAGACATGAGAGCCAACTTGGAAAGCCCTTATGCCAAGACATATGTTTTTGAATAAAGCTACATCATGCAAGAGAAAAAGAAAAGAGAAGGTTGCCCCTAAAATGAAAACACCAAACACATAAGGGATCTATGGATTTGGGGTCATTATGTTCTTTGCTGTAATGTTTTTAGAGAGCTTGGAACTATCATCATCCCCCATGTACACATAGAACCTGAAGAATGACACAAAGAGAGTAAAAAAAGAGAATTTTTTTTTGGGTCAACATGGAAGAGACATAGAGTGTCTCGACACCTTGTCTCATCCCCAAAAGGGAAACACAAGACAAATGAAAAATAGAAGGTGAAAGAAAAGATTTTAGGTTAACATGAAGGAGACATGAATGTCTTGATGCCTTGTGTCATCCCCAAAAGGAAAACACAAGAAAAAGATAAAGATGAAAGGTGAAAGTGATGCATGACATAGAGAAGAATGAAGATACAAATAGAGGAATGTCACAAAGAGAGAGAGAATGTCAAAAAAAAGATCATGGGGGATCACATTATGCACATGCAATCACACAAAATAAAATGAAAAAGAAAAAGAAATAATGTGAAAGACTAGTAAGGTAAATGTGAGTCAACCTATGAGCAAGTCATCTACCTTCCAGTCATGTTTTGTGTATACCAAAGGTGCGAAACTAGCCAGAGGGACAAGGGAAAGTGTCAAAATAGGATAAGCACCATGTTCAACACTCTTTATAGGATATTTTCCATTTAAGCTCATGGAAGAAGAAAACAATGTGTTTAATTCATTATGCACCTCTTTGTTAATTTTAGCAGTCTCATCATCTAGGTTAACCACAACTTGAGTTCGAATGATAATGTCCATTGAAGAATTCAACTCTTGTTATGGTTTTTGTATTGTGTCACTTTATTTTGATTGGGGAGGGGGATCATCATGCATTGCTTAAGTCAAGTTTGGATTTTTATTTTATTTGTTTAATTCTTCATGTAACTTGTGAGAAATGGCACAATGTCTACACCTACGCTCTCTAGCACCTCTATTTTTTATTTTTTTTCAAGTTGCATTTGTGTATGAGCAGATTAATCAACCATAAGTTTATTTTTTTCCCTGAGGGAACTAATAGAAGGAACCATACGAGGTTTTTCATCAACTTTCTCTTTGGATTTGTAAACTTGTTTTATTCTAGGAGGTGTGATAGGGTTGTTTTCATTGTCTCTTGGTCATTTGGAGGATGTGGGTGAAGTTTTTGTTTTTGATTGGTCTTGTTTGTTTGGTTCTTGTTTAGTCTAAAGCATGATTTCATCTAGGATGGGAGGTTTGGAGTTGGATGGGGACATGTTTTAGAGAGGATAGTCCTGCTATCTTCTTTGCCTTGAACTTTTGATAAGACAAGAAAAATAAATCTTCTCTTGGATCTATAGGTTACATGGGCTCAAGCCAAAAGGCATCTAGAGAAAATATTCCTCTAGAGGACAAAGGGTTAAAGTCACTATGGTGAATAATGACTATTTCATTTTCAAAGGGAAAATTTAAGCATTTATGCATAACTGAAAGGAAAAATTTCATGGAGAAAAGCCATGGGTGGCCTAGCTTCACATGAAACTTTTCTGACTGTAGGATGATGGAGAATGTTACAGGTATGTGCAGGATCATGATGGGCCAAAAAGTGGCGATATAATGGGTATTTGTAGGGTATGTGGCTGACGACTTTCTTTTTTACCTAAAATTGATGAAATAGAAAGGGTTTTTAAAGGAGATTCCCAACTTTCCACCAATATAAATTATGTTTTACTTTGAATTTAATAAATAATTATTATTCATTTTCTATATGAATTACGACTAGAGTCCTAATTGATAGGCTGATTGAAAAACATCCATAGATTTCAATTGGTATCACATTTTTGGAATCCAAAACATGCATCACATTCTATGCTTCGTATACTATATTATTAAAAAAAGAAAAAATGAATTTCATGAAGTTTTGACCAAGTTAAGGTGGTCAGACATACGAGTTTTTATTTTTTTTAAAGTTGTAATAAAAAATTCATAATTAATTATTTCATTGAAAAAAAATTACAAAAAATATGCATCACATATGGACATGAGTCCTTTACTTATGTCTAAAATCTTATAAAAAAATATTATCATTTTATTGTGGTTAGGGTGGTCAAACACATACCTACTTCTTATTTTTTCCTTGAAATTTAAGTACTACTACATTGAAATTTCAAATTTTCACTAAATAGATTTTTTATATTTTTTAAATAAACCTAGTAGTTTAGAAACTACATTCAATTTTCTACAAATTCTATTCTTACATATTTTTGAAATAATATAGACAACTTATTCAATTTTTTACGTCTAGTTGCCTAACTTTGAATTTTTTGCCACTTAAGGGCCTATTTTTTCCATGATGATCCTGCACATACCCTTACATCTAATGTTTTTTGGCCCTATTTTTGTAAAGGTAGGGTGATCAATCCTTTCATAGGGCATGTGAAACCATTGTGTGTCTTAATCCATGCTTTTGGTTTATCATATTGATCTTGATAGAGTTCATGCAATAGTAAGAATTCTTCAGTGATCACATTCTCTCCATAAGTGGGATCTATTAGAATCCCATTAGTGGCCTTGTCATAGATATGACCAACTATGTAGAGAGGACCATCAAGTAAATGTTTAAGTATATATTTAGAGGAGAAAGCAATATCAAGAGGACTCTTAGGTTAGCCCTTATGAGGGATGACATCTATCACCCTTATCATTTCATCCATAGGATTGATATTGATAGGATTATTTATAACAAAAATATTATTTGCAAAATTCAACACATCATTCTTTGTAGTTTCACTGGCTTTGAAAAATGAAACATTATGTTTGAACATTGAGTTGGTAAAAATTTGCAAGTTTTGGTTAAGGGGGCAATGAAATTATTTCCTTGATTGCTAAAACCTATGATGGATAGACAACCAGAATCAATGCGGTCTTGCATAAGATGTTAAGATGCTTGCAATGCTCCATGTCATGTCCATTTTTTAAATGATAGTGGAAATAAGAATTTTATTTAAATCTTAGGGGTAAAGGCTTATTAGGGTCAAGTGTTTTGATGGGTGGAAAGGTAATCATTTGTTGCTCGAGGAGTTGGTACATTATGTTATGAAGGGTATTGAATAAGGGAGTGAATGGTCTTTTTGGATCTCCATAACTAAAGGGCACCATGGATTTGACAATAGCTACTTGGTTGTTGATAGTTTGATTTGGTTGTTGAGGGGGATTAAATTGAAGAACCCTTTATTTTGTTTTCTAAAAGGTTGGAAATTGTTTTGGTTTACAGGTTTGGATCTTTCAATTTGACTAGAGGTGGACTTTGTATCTCGACTACTAATTGAATTTTGATAATCATGAAGGGAAGTGAATAGGTGCATGAAGGATGGTAATTTCATCATGGTCAACTTGTCCTGAATCTTAGTTTGCAAGTTTTCTATAAACATCTTTTGAAGGTGTGGGTTGGTGACCTTGACATTGATTTGGGAATAGAGCAATTGATAGCATGAGATAACATCAGTTATCTTTTCATCCTCTTTTTGCTTGCATCTCATCAAATCAGCCAAGGTCATCTTGGGAGTCATGTGCACTTGGAAATTGTTTACAAATGCCTCAAAAAGCTCATTAAATGAAAAAATTGAGTTGTTCGGTAAAGAAGAGAACCATTCCAAGGTAGTGTACTTCAAGGACCTAGGAAAAAGTTTTTCCAAAAGTTTATCGTCGAGGATAAAGTCACTACATAAGGAAGTGTAGGAATTGACATGGCTAGAAGGATCTCCCTTCGTTCCATATTTATTAAATATAGGCACCTCTACACCTTGCGACATCGATGTTCATAATATCTCCAAGGAAAATGGACTACTTTTTACATAATATGTGGGTGGGCCATTTTGATTTTGGTTGATGGTGGAAATTTTCTTTTGAAGGGATGAAATAGTTTGGAAAAGTTGTGTTATGAGAGGGTCATTGTTTGTATTATGAGATGGAAGTGAAAGTGGTGAGGGAGTGTATGTGGTCATAGGAAAAGTGAATGGAATACTTATAGGTGGTAATGTAGAAGATATAACTTGCAATGCCACATAAGAACTAGGGATGCTAGTAGGAATACCTAGGGAATGAATCACATTACTAACTTGTTGCATTGTTGTTGCGACTTAGGGAGCGGTATAGGTCTGGATAGAGACTATTTTTGTGAGAGGATTAATTTGAGTTCCTCATGTTAAAAATGTGCAGGACAGTTGAGATGGGGGGTGAATCAGTTGTCCCAAAAATTCAAACTTAAAACATCAACACTTATCAATTCCACAACCACACTATTTTGTTATTAAGTATGAACATGAAGCACAAATAATAGAAAGTAAAATAAACACAATGAACACTAGATTTTTATGTGGAAAACCCAATAAGGGAAAAACCACCATGATGATTAGCTCACAATATAAAGAGATTGAAAAACAAAATATAGAGGCTCACTGCCCATAAACAGACTCATTGTCCAAATACAAAGGCTGAATGCCTACATAAAGGACTCATTGTCCAATAGGGAGGCTCATTTCCTACTAATACAAAAGAGAACAAAAGATCCACCAACACAATTAACACACATCCACAACCTTGAATAAAATATTGCATAAACCTTCAACTCACTACCTTCAAGAATATAACACAATGAAGTACTGCTGCCTCAACTCACTTTCAGACACTTCTACTCTTTTTATTTGTGGATTACTTCCTCACTTTGCATCATAATCCAATTCTTTGGATTTCAACTTACATTTATACCATCTTCAACCTTAGAAACTTTCTCTTAGGTTGTCCACATATGCCTCATTTCATAAATTCAAATTAGGTTGACAACTCAACATTCCCATGGTGGAAAGGAATGAGAGTGGACCAATGAAAATTTTATCCAAGACCAAAATCTAATGTCTCGGATCAAACACACGTTTCCTTAATTAATTTTTATTCTTCAAATGAAGTGCAAACACTAGGTCAGACACACCTAATCAAAACACAAATGAAAATTGATGTACATGCTTCCCAATAAGAAGATAGCACAAAAATAATGCAAAATGCTTCATTATACATGAGAAAACATCACAGTTCCTTCAGATACATCTGCAACAAGTGAAATGATCTTTGAACACCAAAATCATTCCATCAATCCATCCAGACTATGCAAACACATACAACTCTGAAACTTGACTTTCAGATCACCAAACCAAAACCTTCTTTGCTAGAACCAAGAGAACACCATTATAAGACACATTCTTGATTTGCAAGATCAGAAATAGAATGGTGGAGGAAAATATACAAAAAATGTTTCTCCTAGTCCATAAAAGACCAAATCTTCCAAAATAGTTCACACACTAGTGAACACAACTTTCACATCTCATCAAACCAGAAGCTACAACTCAGAAGAAATCACCACTAGATCACCCTTAGCAAACATTTAGATCTGCACAAGCATAGGATCAACATAGAAGAAATGTGGAGCACATATTGGAGCACATTCTAAACACGGTCATAACTCTGGCTTTCTCTCTTTATTAATTTTCTCAAAAGCACTTGGAAACTCATCAATTCAACAGATTTGCAACATCATAAAGATAGCTCCATGTACTCACAACATCTCAACATCTCAACCATACATGTACAATCTACAAAATACTAAATTGTGTTGACATCAATGACAACATTAATGAAAACACCACCAAACTTGCTCATACTTACAACACCTCCTTGGCTTGCAAGATTGCTTGCGGGAAAAGGATAACTAGTGGTTTCAGGAAGATGCTTGCCAAAGATTTGAACTAATTTTTTCATGAGGTCAAGGCCATCATCCCTTTCAAGCATGCAATGAATGTTTTCTATTGTAGAAATTGTAGTAGTAGAAATTTTTTCAAGGCTTATGTCATGTTGTAAGTTTTCTAGGTCCTCATGAATGTGCATTATGCTTTCTTATGGGATGTTGTCATTCCTTGTTTCAAATTGCATGAAATATAAAGGCAAAGAGTTACTACAGGTGTTATCCATGCCCAGTGTACTAGTTTCAATACTAGGACTGAAAGCTCTAGATAGCCCAAGATCCACAACAATTGTTCTATCCTTGGATGACATGAGTCTCCAACTTCTTCTCACTAATGTATTAGCAATAGGACACCAAACACCCATGCAAAGGCTACTAAATGCAGGGTGAATGCAAATGAAATGTAAAATAATAAGAATTAAATGCTTATAACTAAAATTATGGAAAGTAAAACTGAAATGCAAAAACAACAAATAAAAACTCATAAACTAAACTATAAATGCCAAAAAATGCAGTGAAAAGTAAGCAAAGTGACTAATTTTCCTAAGGCGACAAATGAGTCTAGTTATTAATTTTTTTAAAAAATTCAAAAATTTTGAATTGAATTTTATGCTTTTTTATGTTTTTCGATGCAAATTTGAGATACAAATGCTGAATTTTATTGATTTCTAATGAAACTAAATGCAATAATGCAAGATTTGAAACCCTAGAATGCAAATTAACCAATGCAATGCAATGTTAAATCTAGGATGTAAATGCACTCCAAATCAAAATTTGAATATTCTAAATGCAAGTTCACCAAAATGAAATGCTAAAAATAGGTGGCGGAGGCTCTCTTTCGCTTCTAGGGTGTTGGACCTAAAAGGAGAGAAACACCAATTTTCGACCTTTCACTCAAGAAAAAACCCTTGAGACTTCAATGCAAAGGAGATTGAAATTTGGAAAAGGGAAGGTTCTAGGGATTAAATGATGTAGAATGATAGGTTCACTATCAAGTGTAAAATTGGAAAAGAAAATGTTGGAAAACATAATGTGATATGCAAACAAAGGCTAAATGACCTAGAAAGATAAAAAAAACTATACTGAAAAGCTATGAAACTAGAAGTGTGCACCTAGAAAAATGAAGAAGGATGAATGGAGGTTTGGATCACTAAAAGATCTAATGTTGAAGATAACTAGGAATCATACACTAGGTTGGGTGAACCAGTCTAGTTTAGGGGAAAATGCTCTTGAACAATTTTCAGCCAAAAGGGTACATAAATCTATAAAAATCTTGATTAGGCCTATATAGTAAGACTCATTTGCCAATAGTGGTGAATCAGTCCACTTCTGATTTTTTGGAAATTTTGAAGTGGATTCTATGCCTCTCAATCTACTCTATTCTTCTTAATTGGTTTTTGGATTTGAAACTATAAAATACCACCTGTAGGTCTTCTCCAAGCTTCTCCAAGGCTTGATGACAATATTGACAACTTTTAGGGAGTTGATAACTTTTCTCCACCTTTGCTTCTTAGAAAATTTGTAACCTAGCTCTGTAAATCAAACATAAGAAGAGGGAAAAATATTGTGGGGTTATTGAATAGGGGTTGTCCTTGGTCAAACCCCTTGTTGGTAATTAAACCTTGAAATTGAATGAAATATGGAAAGAGTGATGAATGAACAAAAGACAATGTTGTAACTCACCAAACTCTTGCAATTAAGTGTTGCAAACATGTAAGTGATGACTCCAATAGATGTGGACTTGGAATCTAGCTTGATGTTGATAAATCTTGAATGAATCACTTGCTTGAAACACAAACCCTATATCACAATTGTTAGCTCTAAAACAACATGATGCAAGCAATATTTTACATGATGATTGATACATGAAGATGCTCTTGAATGCTTGAAAATATTCCCTTGAAATTCCTTGAATTCTCTTGTGAATGCTTAATGATCTTGTGAGAACTCTTGACTGCTAGGTGACTTGATTGTTTGATTTCTTAGGATGAAAATGAGATAAATAAACTTGTATTTATACTCAATTATGAAAGAATTCCAAAAATTACAATACTACAAGCTGACATCAGATCTAGGAGAATAAAATCCCACTAGAATTTTGATTTAAATTTGAATTTTGGTCACATGGGACTCATTCGCCCAAGGTGGTGAATGAGTTCCATCACACATAATGTATGGCACCAAAAATAAAAAGTGTCTAGAAATGTGTGAAACCTACATTGGGGCCAAAAAGACCTAGGTTTGACTCATTTTCCCAAGGTGGCGAATGAGTCCCAGACACTAAATCTAGGCCACAAAAGTTAGGAAAACCTATATTATGATTGGTTACTGACTGGTGTTAGGATTATCTTTGAAAAGATGCATTAAATGAGGCTTGTGGATGAAAAATAGGGCTAATTAAAGCATAAGAAATTTGAATTATTAATGATAAGCCTAGAGGAATGTAAAAGTGTGTTACAACACTTTACAACACTCCAAATAAGGCAAGGATAAGATTAATTGTGATTGAAAATATGCTTTATTAATTAATAAAACCCTAGAAATGTGTGAAAGTGTGTTACGACACTTCACAACTCTTTTGCAAGGCACCAAAAAATTCCATTAGTTCACAAGGGACCAAGACCTAATTTGAATGTGTTAAGAACATTACAACATGAAATCAAGGCAACATTAAGCCAAAATACACAAGGAGGGCCCAAACGAGTGTGAAAAATGTCACAGGACCCATTTTTAACACTACGAAAGATAACTATCAAGGCATATGATGATGTTGAAAGAGAATTAGAAGGTACCATTAAACTACCTATTCAAGTTGGACTAGCCATTATGGAAACAACATGTCACATACTTAACCTTAACCTACCATATAAAATTATCCTCATAAGACCTTGGATACATGTCATGCAAGCTATCTCTTCCACCTATCAACAATGTCTAAAATTCTTTCATAATGAGAGATAAATCACCATTCACACCAACTCACTACCTTTCCAATATTGTAAAGCATTGGAAGTAAAGTTAAAAAGCTATCATCATTTCCCTATTAATGATGAAGTCTCCACCTCATCCACTTACATTCATCCATTTTCATTACAACCATCATCAACACCACCTTCCATTTCTAAGGGAAAGGTCAGGATAATTGACAAAGGATGTGGAGAATACAAAATTCAAAATTCCTTTTGCATAGGGAAAATCCATAAATCTCCATGCTGATATGGTTGAAGACTCAACTTTAAACCTTCAAGAAACCTTCAAGAACTTAAATAGATGGGGATTATGACACAAAGAAGGCTTGGCCCTATAAATTAATGTTTTAGATTGGTTGTACAAAGAAGAAAATGGTCTCCCTACCGTAGACCATGAATTATTAAAAAAATTTGAGCAACAAAGGAAAAGGATTGGGAACACAAGAATAAGGAATCATGGAACCCCTTTAGCTTCAATAATATAAGTGTAATCAAGGGAAAAATAGATGGTTAGATGATTAAATCAATAACATCAAAATCCATTGAAAATAACGAAGCACAAAGGAAATTAATGAAAACAAAAGGTAATTATATCACCAGAATTCTTCATCTTCCATGGTTCACCTTTGTTACACCTCCTAGCTTGTAGTAAATAAACATGCCCTCAGATTTGTGTATGAGCAACTATGACAAGAGACAAGATTAAAGCAAGTTTTGAAGGATTTAATTAAAATCTAAATGCCTATGTCTAAAAATCTATGATTGACAATGCCTATGCCTAAATAAGTGAAAATGCCAAGATTTGATCAAATGACTATAATGAATATTAAAATTGCCTATGACAATAAATGTGCAACTAAATAAATGCCTAGAATGTCTATTCAAAATGTTAGCATGTGCGTGTGTAATCGAAAAGTGAGAGGAAAATGGCATTTTATAGAAAATGCCATTTCGAACAGATGGACGAGATTAATTGATGATCAGAACCTAAAATGAGTGATCTAGATCAAACTTGAGAATCCCTAATTAGGGTTAGGGTGAATTCTTTAATCGAACGGTCAGAATAAAATCGGATCGACGGTGGAGAATAAATGAGGAAATTAATTAAAGAAATAAAGATTTTCAAAAAATCAAGAAGATAAGATTTGGACTGAAGATCAGATTTGGAAAATCAATAATCTGCCCGATTCCTTGATTTTTGGAAGATTAATTACCAATTTGAATTAAACTAATTCAAATTATGGATTTTGAAAGATAATAAATAATCTTTTTCAGATTATTTATCATAATGGACTGACAGTCAAGATTGAGATGACATTTTAAATAATTTAATTTATTTAAAATGAGAGGAATATTAGATTGGCAATTAAATAATTAAATTAAATTATTTAATTTAGCAGATAAGACTAACTAATTAAATAAATTAATCAATTCATTTAATTAAGACAATCAGTGACATATTAAATAAATAAATATAATTTATTTATTTAATAATCAAGAAGAAATTAAATGCAGAAAGGGAAATTAAATAAATTAAGAAATTTATTTAATTAAAAAAATACTTAGACAATTAATGACGTATTTAATAAATAAATAATTTTTTTTTTAATAATCATGAAGAATAACTGGCATGAATTAATTAAATAACTATGAATTATTTAATCAATAGTCGAATGTGGACCAAGGACATAATTAAATGACATAATTATGCTAGGACGAAAGTGGTAAAAATGAAGCTTGCAGGCCCAGGCCATTTTTAGGTGTCTACATTTTGCCCCTCTTTGTCATAATGTAGCATGTTGCATTGTGACAAAGAAAATAAGTCAAAAATATGCCCCAGTGCAAAATAAGATGAGGAAGAATGACGAGGAGGGTTATGGTATGCCCCCTCAAGAGGAAAGACAGGTTCCAAGAACACAGGTGTGCTCTTGAAATTAATGAGAAGACTAGAATATGAAGAGACAAAGAAATGTTAGTGTAAAAGTTATGGATGATGATATGGATGCAATGCCTATATGAGATGGGAGAGAGAAGATGACAAGATGACAAGATATGCATGTTAGTTCCTAGACCAAATCCTTCAAAATATTGCCATAGGACTAATATTTATTTCTCTTAATCATCATTGGGCGGTGAAAATGACACAAATGGACAACAAACACCATGATATGACATAGACCAAGGTGTGCAAGGTCATCCACTTGAAAAACAGACAGTCAAAGACAAGGAATGTCCTAACTCATACTAAGGGCCAAGTTGCCCCAGTCTTTTTGTCAAGACAATCCACAGACAGTAGTCAAAGAAAATAAAATAGGCCAGGAGACGTCATCGTACCTCTAAATGCTTCATGGGACATCCTCGAGGTAGCTAGTAACATGGCCAAAAAGACAAGACAATAAAAATATAAGACAACATAGCCAAGATAATCAAGAGATAAGACAAGACAGATGAGAAAAATTAACAGCCATTTAACTTTGTTTTCCAATGTTTTCCAAAGATTGATTTATTGTCGATTTGACAGTTTTGACGGTGTTGACGGTTTGACGGGGCCTATTGTCAGGAAGGACACATCCTGAAAAGGAAAAGGAAATTTTGATGAGGTCTAACTCCAAGAAGGACACATCTTGAAGAGGACCAAAGAGTGACAAGACTGAAATTGTTTTGACTAATATGTTTTGGCAAGTTGACTGATGCTGACTGCATGATTGATTGGCTTATGTTGTTTGATTTTGACCAATTTTTACATTGACATTTCAAATGGTTGTCTTGTGTATGAGTTTGACGACGTCTAACTTATTTGACCGATGTGACAATTGTGACAAATGCCATGATTTTATTTGGACCAACCTAAAAGGATTGACCTAATGTCTCAGGGACTCATCGACTGATGGCCTTGCCTACGTAGCAAATGTGCAGAGACAACGTAGTTCGACAATGACATGGACTGACTGACATGACTGAATTTGACTCCATTTTTAGGATTTTGACATTGATTTGGATGTTTTTGTGTTTTTCTTCAGGACATTTTATGATTTTTAGGTCTTTCTTCAAAACATTTTATGATGTTTTTGGTTTTTTTTTAGGACATTTTATGATGTTTTTGGTCTTTTTTTAGGACATTTTATGATGTTTTTGTCTTTTGACATTTAAGAGGATCGTGAAAAATGCATATGACTAATTCCTACACATGAGAATCCAAGGACAAACACGATTGTGCCCCTAGTCAAGCTGAATACCAATTAACAAGTGATGACAACGTTGTTTGATGTGGGAAGGACGCATCCCGAAACAACGTGAGGACGATGACAATAAAGTGACGAAAGTATGGAGGTCTACAGCTGGGCTAGGAATGCAGTCAAGTAATGTTTTGGATAATGCACTTGTAAGAATTAGACTCGTTGCATTTGGAATGACTTGGTTAGGACTAGATGGGATGATGATTATCCTTAGATCATTTGACAAGGGAAAGCCAAGATAGGTGACAAACATGAAAGCTGATAGGGGGTGACCTTGGTAAAAGACGAGAGACATGAGACTAAGGGAATTGTCATATGATTTTCAAGGACTGTTGTATAAGGAAAATAAGACTATGACGGTCAATGACATGATGTTTTGTGAATCGTGTATGACAAAAGGATAGACATGCCAAGAGTTTCCCAAAGCATGATTTATGTGTGCCAGTTTTATGTCAAGACCAAGATAGGCGGGAAAAATGTGTGGAAATGATAGTCCTTAGATGGATGTCAATGTCATGAGGAAGGCATAGTAAATGAAACAACTTGCCCCCAAGTGTAAAAGTCCACATAGATGATTTATTTTACACATGACTCCTGTTTGCCAGGTTTTCATCATGGTACTTATCTAGGGCGCCTATTTGCCAGGTTTTCACCATTGGATGAAATTTTTCTCTTTACTATTTTCTTGACTTTTTGATTTTTTTGGTGTCACCAAGACGCCTGTTTGCCAGGTTTTCATGAGGGTGCTGATTTTTTTACATTTTTCAAATTTTTTTTTGTATTTCTGATTTTTTGGATAGCCTAGATGCTTTAGATGACCATTGACTATTCTGAATCCACTGACGGTGCTGATGTAGAGACTAGTGTCATGATATGCCAATAATGACCTTGTTGGAGTTGTCTTGTCAGGATCATAGCGCTTGTGTACAACTGATTGATGTCATTGTGATCCTTTCTGATACTAGAGTTGGCCTTATTAGAATACGCACATCGTGATAGAGTGCCATGAGAGTCCTTTTGGTAAAGAGTTGCTGCCATGATGTGATAGATTTGTGAAGTGGAATATTTGGACTTTAGGCGAGATGTAGGATTATGACAGATGATGGTAGATGTGGAAAGGTTGTTTGGACGTTTGGATGAATCACTTTTTATTCTCCAAACTTGGTATGATGGATGACGAATTTTGGAGGGAGGTGTTTGGAACCAACACTCTTATATGCCTTGATTGATGACCATTTTGAAGGAGGTGGACATGTGTTATATGTGGGAGTCCTCTTGTATTATGGCTCCACATTGTGATTGACTTTTGTATTTGACTTGATGTCTTTGTTTGATCCATCTTTCCTTGGGATCCATTTTAATTTCATTTGTCCACTTGTCCTTTTGTTTGATTCAATGGCCTTTAACATTTGATTTTGATCTTTTGACTTTTAAGACTTTTGTTTTTTTTGGTTCCAAAGGGAAGGTTTATTTATGATGGAATGATGGTTCATGGTGTGGGTGGAGGGGGTGTTGACAACAATCTTATGACAAGGATTTCTCACGGATTCCATTTTGATGTTTGTATCTAACAAAGTTTCCCCCAATATCGACGAGGTACCACTAACATCATTTGATTTGTTATCTGAGGAATAGCCAAGACCTTGATGTCTGTAATTTGCCTGAAGTTGTATTGGTTCAAGAATGCCTTGCTTGTCTATGCCTAGTCCTTTGCCTTGATATTGCATACTTTGAAAGATTCTGTTTGCAATGGGGTATTTATTGTTTTGAAAGCAACATGCTAACCCATCATGATGTCCATGGACACTGTCACTTGTAATATTTCCGTCTGTAAGAAAGCCTGCTCTGACAAAGATAGATGACCCTAGTTGATAGTGTCTTAGCCTCATTTTCATGTTGGACATATTCCTGACTAATATCTTTGGCCTGATCATGTGACATGTCAGGTTTAGATGATTCTATTGGTGCTTCCAAGGCAATGTCGAAGCCATCATTATGTTTAGTGTCATAGAGTCCATTTATTTTAGCTATAACTTGATCATATGCAAGTGTGTCCCTAGTGGAAGATTCGTGTTCTTGAGGAATATCATTTATGTGTCCCATGAAGGCAAGTGTCTCATCGTGGGAAGTGTCAATAGTCGAGGCCTTTATAGGGTCAACAAGTGTTTGATCATGAATGGCATAAAGGTCAAGGAGTGGATCATTTTGGATTTCTTTGTCCATGGTAGGGTCTTGGTCCAAGATGGGGTTGTCATGGATTTGGATTTCTTGGTCAATGGTAGGGTCTTGGTCAAAGATGGGGTTTTCGAAAATAGGGTCATGAGATAGACTACCTTGTTCTTGACATGAGGGTGACGTTATAATGTCATGCTTTGGGCTTTCATTTTGACATGCATCCTCAAGTTTATTAAATGGGATTTGACTTTGGACTATGATAGAATTTTCATGACTAGATGTGGCTTGTGAGGGGGTGACTTGAAAATGATTAATGACCAAAGGACTAGGATAGGATGTGGGAACTGGACTGGACTAGTATATGAAGGACTAGGATATGACATAGGTACTTGCATTGGACTAGTATGTGAAGGAATAGGGTATGACGTGGGGACTTGGACTGGACTAGCATGTGAGGGACAAAGATAGGACATGGAGTCTTGGACTAGATTAACTGTTGAAGGACAAGGATATGACATGGAGACCTCAACTATTGGTATGGTATGATGTGGGGACTTGACATGAGTTGGTAGATGGTTGATAAGGCATGTAGACTTGGACGGGATTGATAGGTGAAGGGTCAGAATATGACATGGAGGTTTGGAATGGACTAGTGGACAGTTGGCTTCCCTTGTCAAGGTTAGGATAAGGGTGATAAGTGGATGTTTGTTGTGAATTAATGGCAGGATTTGTGTCAAATGATTGTTGATTGTGAGGGTAGACAGATGGTGGCAAAGTATTTATGTCAAAGCCTTATGGTAACTTAGCCCCTTCATCCAAAAGCATGGCTAGATACCTTTGAGGGTCACGTAAGATTGATTTTTTTACAAAGGAGAATATATCAGGATTTTGCAATGCAGCTTTTAAGTCTTTGACATATACTCGTCCATTTTGGTCTCTTTGTATGAATGGTTCATAAATTTTTTGTGATGAAGATGGCATGTTCATGGAAGATTGCATGTTCATGTTGTGAAATGGGTTAGAAAAGGTCCAATGTTTGTATGTGTCATAAGTGTTATTGTCGATGTTGGGATTGGAATCTTGTCCAAAGTTTTCCATTTGTCGCTTTTATTTTTGAAGTCTAGTTTCGACCATAAATGAGATTGCTCAAATGGGAATGACAACTAAATGCAAGTAATGACTAATGTTTTTGGATTTTCGTGAATAGGATATGCAATGTGTAGTAATGTAAGACAAGGTTATCTAAGCACTTCTATGCTCGAACTTTGTTTTCGATTTTGACTGCTAAAGGACTTTGTTGAAAATGACAAGTTGACAAGGTCTAAATTACTAGTGAGTTTTCCTAACTAGACTTTTGAGTTGGAAAAGGATCTCACAAAAGAGGACAATGACTAAAAAGGGGGTTTGATAACTTGGTCCAAGAGAGCCTAATTTTGAAAACAATGACTTTGCAAGGTGTGCTAAGATTTTCCTAATCCTAAGTATGCAAATATGAACCTAGGGATAATCTAATGTTGAATGTATGCAACTAAAAGGAATGAGGTATGAAACCTATGGTGACTAATGCAAACTAATGGTCAAGACATTGAGCAATATCAAGTTTGGTTTCTGATAGAATCTTCTTAGAAACAATGGTTGACAAATGGTTGACAATTTGAGGACCTCAGGTTTCGATTGTAAAGTTTAAAATTTTGACAGGAAAATGTGTCGTTTGAAGCTACAAATGTGTCACAGTTTAGCAAATGCGGTTCAGGTTTTCAATTGCAGTTTTTGAACTGTCAAATGCGACTTGATTTTGCATATGTAGCTTTTCAGTGTTCAAATGCATCACAACGCCTACAGATGCAGTGTTCTAAGTTTTAGATGCGGTTTAACAGAGCAATTGCATTGCAGATAGTCACTTGCGGTTCAATAGATATGACAGTTTTGTTTCAAAGTGATTTTCTTGTTGTTTTGATGGAAATTTTGATCTATTTGGTGAATGTTTTGTTTTGAACTGTGGTAAAACCAGAAAACACTTGACAAACACAGTGTTTTAAGAGTAACCAAACACACATCAGATAAGCACAATCCTAGAAAGGCCAATAAGCCAAGGGTTTGTATACTTGGTATAGCCCACCGATATACCCCGGATTGGTGATAAACACCTTTCCTTCTCGAGAGTGGATAGCTTAGAATTTTGGTGGCATTGGCTCCCCTCTACGGCTCATTAACGTCATTCGAGCACACCAAATTTGAATTCTTGGGTAGTGACTTCCCAAGAACTTGCTATCTCTACTCAAGGGGATCAGTAGTGAGTGTCTTCGAGCATGATACTGTACCCTGCACTATACCAAGCAACGGCCAATAGAACAGTTGGACACTAAAATAATAGGTTTTTAATTCAGGCATTCCGTTCGTGGGGCATGATCCATGCGGTGAGAGTCCCCTTTCGGATCCATCTCATCGGAACCACACTCATGATTCTTGGGCTTTCCCCAAGAACCCACTTTTATATACTGACTAGAAGTCCCTCGGTGTTAGGGTGCTATTGGTCTGAGTTGTCCTGGGGTGAGTACTTTTTCCCACTAGAACAGGCCCAAGTTCTAGAGTCAGTAAACATTTCTCTTACACCTAGGATCGCACGAATGCGCAAGGGGAGAGGATACTCTGAGATACCAAATCATGAAGGGTAATTAACAAATAAGAATGGGTCTAGTTTTTTGATCATGAGGTTTTCACCAAGTGAGAGCATACTCACCTACCATCTTGCAAGCACAATCAATCAAAGAAGACATGTGTTCTTTTTATATGCACCAAAATCAAATGTTTGCTAATCTATGAAAGAAAAGCAAGCACAATGTTTGTTTATCTTTTCTTCAACATTCGAACCTACAAACAAAAGATTAGTAGTTCCTTATGCAATGGTCTTCGACACACGAATAGGGATCGCCACACGCTACAAGCGAAGATTAGTAACACAAAGAGAATCTAATCTAGCCAACATGCAGGAATAAAAATCATAGAAAAACAAAATACTAGAAAACTAGAAACGAGAAAAACCCTAAAATCCAAAAATCAGAATGACGAAAATGACAGAAATTTTTTTTACCAGTCAGATGCGGCATGACACAACAGATGCGTCATTCGGGTCTTCGAATGCGGCAGGACTGATCAAATGCGTCATTATATCTATTAGTTGCGGCTTATCAGGGCAATTTCGGCTCTTCTATCAGCTAATGCGTCGCGATGCATCAAATGTGTCATGATATTTTTTAAAAAATTAGTTGCGTCGTTCCGTACCTGTACCTGCAAAACAACAGAAAACACAAAAAAAAAGTATGAAAAACCAGAAAAATAGAGTCGGGTTCACCAATGTAACTGGGGGTAATTTCTAGAGATTAGATTAGATCAATAAAATCAATGTAAATCATAAACACCCAATGTAATCAAGGGAAAAATAGATGGTTAGATGATTAAATCAATAACATCAAAATCCACTAAAAATAATGAAGCACAAAGGAAATTAATGAAAACAAAAGGTAATTATATCACCAGAACTCCTCATCTTCCATGGTTCACCTCCGTTACACCTCCTAGCTTGTAGTAAATAAAGATGCCCTTAGATTTTTGTATGAGCAACTATGAAAAGATACAAGACTAAAGCAAGTTTCAAAGGATTTAATTAAAATCTAAATGCCTGTCTAATAATCTATGATTGACAATGCCTATGCCTAAATAAGTGAAAATGCCAAGATTTGATCAAATGACTATAATGAATATTAAAATTTCCTATGACAATAAATGTGCAAGTAAATAAATGCCTAGAATGTCTATGCAAAATGTCAGCATGTGCGTGTGTAATCCAAAAGTGAGAGGAAAATGGCATTTTATAGAAAATGCCATTTCGAACGGACGGACGAGATTAATTGATGATGAGAACCTAAAATGAGTGATCTAGATCAAACTTGAGAATCCCTAATTAGGGTTAAGGAAAATTCTTTAATCGAACGGTCAGAATAAAATCGGATCGACGATGGAGAATAAATGAGGAAATTAATTAAAGAAATAAAGATTTTCAAAAAATCAAGAAGATAAGATTGCCTGATTTGCAAGATTCGAAAAATCAAGAAGATAAGATTTGGACAGAAGATCATATTTGGAAAATCAATAATCTGCCTGATTGCTTGATTTTTGGAAGATTAATTACGAATTTGAATTAAATTAATTCAAATTATGGATTTTGAGAGATAATAAATAATCTTTTTCAAATTATTTATCAAAATGGACTAACAGTCAAGATTGAGATGACATTTTAAATAATTTAATTTATTTAAAATGAGAGGAATATTAGATTGGCAATTAAATAATTAAATTTAATTATTTAATTTAGTAGATAAGACTAACTAATTAAATAAATTAATCAATTTATCTAATTAAGACAATCAGTGATGTATTAAATAAATAAATACAATTTATTTATTTAATAATCAAGAAGAAATTAAATGCAGAAAGGGAAATTAAATAAATTAAGAAATTTATTTAATTAAAGAAAGACTTAGACAATTAATAATGTATTTAATAAATAAATAAAATTTATTTTTTTAATAATCATGAAGAATAACTTACATGAATTAATTAAATAACTATGAATTATTTAATCAATACTCGAATGTGGACCAAGGATATAATTAAATGACAATTATGCTAGGACGAAAGTGGTAAAAATGATGCTTGCAGGCCCAGGTCATTTTTAGGTGTCTACAATAAGGACCATCAAGGAATTGGCTTCTTGGTCACTAATTTGGTGACCATAAAATCCCAATGTATTCATGAAAAAGGTGGTAAGACTTCTACTGATAGGAATCATTTCACCCTATCATTGAATAGTTTGACACTAATCACATATACACCATTTCATCCTTCATGGAACTTCAACTTGTCTATCTTGAATTAATGGCTTGGAACCAACTAGGGCCTCCCATCTTGAACATATTCTAAAATGATGAAGTAATTGCATAAATTATGGGAGTTAGAGAACACCTTCCATTAGGGTACCACAAGAACAATAACCAAATCACACTACACAAAGATGCATAAATTAGAGACCAAATCATGTGCCTTAGTCACAAAAATTAAAAAAAATATATAAAAATAAGAAAGAATGACCCCTTAGTGAAAACCTTGATGAGGTGCTTTTCGATCATTGAAAAGTAAAAGTAAAAGATTCATCCTCCAATGAAAACCTTTATGATGCGTTGGAGGATGGGGCACATGATTCGATCCCAAACCATGATGGGACATTTAACATAGTGATTGAAGACATCACATACATCAACTTGGGAACAAATGGAGAACCTAAAATTGCCTAGATTGCCAAGGAGATAGAAATGACACTTAATGAATAACTGGAAGAGTTTCTCAAAATAAGATCCATTAACTTTTCTTGGACATAAAAAAGACATTCCAAGATTGGACTGAAGGCAATTTATTGAGATGCAAAACCTGTCAAGCAAAAGTTGCACAAAATGCACCAATAAATAGTTGTCTTGGTAAAAGAAGAATTAAAAAAGCTCTTGAAAGTTGGTTTTATCAAACCTATTGATTATCTCAAATGGGTGTCCAACATTGTACCAATTGCAAAACCTACTAGGGGCATCCACATATGCACGGATTTCATAGATCTCAATAAAGCATGTCCAAAAGATGTCTTTCCATTGACCAACATTGATATGCTTGTAGATCTTACCTCTAGACATGAAATATTATACCTCATGGATGCATTTTTAAGCTATAATGAAATCTACAATTCTAAGAAGATCAACATAAAACAACTTTCATAACTCCATGGAGAACCTTTTGTTATCAAGTCATGCCCTTTGGACTTAAAAATGTAGGACCAACATATCAAAGAGAAATGTTTGTTTTCTTCCATGATATGTTGCTTGACATTATTGAAGACTATGTGGAGGATCTCCTAGGAAAAAAAAAAGGACACATTGAAGTACTTAAAAAAATCTTTTATCGGCTAGAAAAGTATCAACTATGGCTTAATCCCAAGAAATGTGTATTTGGAGTCTCATCAGGAAACTATTATGCTTTAATGTTTCTCGCTGAGGAATTGAAGTAGATCTAGAAAAAATAAAAGCAATAAGAGGAATTCCTCCACCAAATAACATAAAACAACTAAGAAGTTTATAGGGAAAGCTATAGGAACTCTGAAGATTCATCACACAGTTGGCTAATAAATGCCAATCTTTTTCCCACCTACTTCATTAAAAAATCACATTGAAATGGGATGGAAATTGTCAACAAGAATTCCAAAAACTGAAAGACTATCTTGCAACACCACTAGTCTTAGTCCCTCCACAAGTAGACAAACCACTCCTCTTGTATATATTAGCTATTCAAGTGGTATTAGGGGAATTATTAGTTCAACATGACAACAAGGGAAAAGAAAGATCCATATACTACATATCCCACACATTAGCTAGTAGTGGGTTGAACTACACATCAATAGAAAGAGCATGTTTGGATGTGGTCTTTTGAGCTAAGAAACTATGAAATTATATGTGTAATCATAAGATTCAACTCATCTCAAAAGTGGATCGATTAAAATACCTACTCTCAAAGGAAACACTCCAAGGTCGAATAGCTAAATGGATCATGGTTCTTACTAAATTTGGCATCAAGTATGTAGAAATAAAAGCTAGTAAAGGGCAAGTGGTTGTTGTTTAGCTTGTCAAAAATCCTTTACAGGATAGTCACCCATTATTGTTAGAATTCCTAGATGAACACATATTGAATACAAAAGAAGGGACATGGTGGAATCTATACTTTGGTGGATCTTTCACACAACATGGCTCAGAGGCAAGAATACTTTTTGTTACACCTCAAGGATCATGTATCCCTAAGTCATATCAAATCACATTCCCTTGCACAAACAACATAGAATAATATGAGGTATTGAAAACAAGGCTTAAGCTTTCCATCCAATAGAAGATTGAAAAATTACAAGTATATGGTGACTCTCAATTAGTCATTAAACAATTAAACAATGAATATTAGACAAAGGGTGACAAAAGCTTTATCTACAAATGCATGGTGGACAACTTCAAGGAGTTATGCACAAAAATTTATTTTGATCGGATACAAAGGGTAAACTATAATTCATCAAATGCTATGGCTACCATTGGTTCCCTTATTGATGTCCCACAAAATTGCTAGTAATATAAGTTCCTCATAGAACAACTTTTGGTCCCTGCTTATGATATCCTTGAATCTGAAATGGTTGGTGATATGGTTGGTTATGATTCACCATGGTATCAATACATATATTATTACCTACACAAGAAAACTATCTTTCCTAACCTCTCAACCTCACAACACCAATCCTTCTTCAGAAAAACATCTTGCTTCACTATTATTTGAGATATTCTATACTATCCCTCATTTGATGGAACCCTCCTAAGATGTTTAGACTCAGAAGAAGCTTATACTACCCCAAATGGGGTACATAAATATATTTGTGGGGCCCAGTCCAATGGATAAGTGTTAGCTAAATATTTGTTGTGCACAAGATATTATTGGCCTACAATGGAACAAGATGCTATCAATTTTGTAAAAGTTTACATACCTTGTCAACAACATGGTGACTTGATTCATGCACCTTCAACATAGTTGTAGCCTATTGTTACTACAAGGCCGTTCTCATAGTGGGGATTAGACCTCATTGGAAAGATACATCCCACATGTTGAACACCCAAAATACTAAGAAGAGGGAGTGAATCACTATTTTACCAAGCCATTTAATGGCTAACCATTCAATAATAAAAAAATATCTAACTGCAACTATAAACAAGAACATGAAAGGATGCATAACACCATATAACAAATGAACACCAATATTTTCACATGGAAAACCCAAAATTGGAAAAACCATGGTGATGATTAACTCACAATATGTTATAACTAGTTATAAGATATTACAGGGCACATTGTGAGGACTCACTATCCTTGAAAGGCACATAGCCTAAAGTAAATACAAAAAGGAGTGTGTCTCACTACCAAAATGATGAACTAATGAAATACACCTTTTATGTGTTGAGTTTAGTTCCAATTAGGCTCTAAAATACAAAATATTGCTTTGGTTTATAGGTACACAACAAATACATTAATAGTATACAACTTCACACAATAGGCACACATCACTACTTATTACTTCTTCACTTGTCATGCACTTAAACACTGATGGAACTCATTAAAAAAAATTCATGATCCATATCCAAAGTCTTGCTTAGTTTTGGAAGACTATGGGTTTTATCTCATGTCATTGTGTAAGGGTTTTAGTTTATTTAGGTCTTATTTGAATTTTTTTTTGAATTGTATCCTTGCCAATGCTTTTTTTTCTCTCGGTTGACCCCTTGTGTCAATTCTTAGTCCTTTAAGTCATGATTTATGTCATCGAAACCTATTGAGTAACCGGCCCTTTAGTCTTGTTTTACTGGTTGATGTATGTTGTGCTATGGTTTTAATTTTTCCTAAGTTGGGCTAAATATTTCCCACTTAAAATCCTTAAGTCTTTTATGTCATGGGTGTGCTCTCATCAACCTAGTCGGGTCCTTTTTAAGGATTAACAATTTTTGGCATGTGTAGATATAAGGACTTTTAGTTACCATCTGATTGATGCAGATGATCGCCACCATCTCCCATGTGACCGTTCTATTTTATTTCACATTATTTTATTCATATGGGATTGTGGGTGAAGGCCATCTGTCTTAGATGATTTGTGGGTCTGACATCTTTGATAAGGCATGAAGGTGGTTGTTGAATAAAATCTATGGTGGGAGATAATTGCGGTGGCCGCATCTAGACCATTCCTCATGCACTCGTTTATACTTTTTTCCTATTAAAATAATCACATGAGCTGGTAGGTGGTTGCCATGTATATTCTTTGGCAATGGGTTTGATGGTTTCAGAAGGATAGTATTGGTAATTTTTCAACATAATCAATGGTTGATAGTGAGTGATGTGGATTAATCTTGACTACTACCCACTATCTCATGTGGGCCCCATCACTTCTTCCAGATTCCCAATGGGGAAGTGGGCATCGACCATGTGGAGTGATCTAGAGAATGTGGAGGCATTGACACATGGACAAGTATTTAATTAAAAAAAAACTCCACATAGGGCATGCTGAATAAATTATGCATTACTAATACAAATTTATTGCGCGTGCTTAAAAATCTTTGAATCTAAGTCATTGATGGTATATGAAGGATGAAGCTTTTGATAACTAAGAAGTGTCCATGAAGAAGCCAAGAGATCTAATCTTAGCCTCTCCCCATCTCCCCATTGATGAAAGTTTCACATGAGTTATGCCTCATGGGGGTGAGGGGAAAAGCACATGTGGATTATAGCTATAGTGACAAAGAAATGGTTGAGCCTGCATACTGCTAATAAGAAGTTCCATGTGGCCTCTTGTCACTTGGTAAGTATTGTGGGAGTGTACAATCATATATTTCATAATAATTTTGTCAAATCTAGATCATAAATTGATTAACACTCCAAAAGGATCAATGACTGGCATTCAAAACTCAGTTGAGGGCATGTGAGTTGTTCTAGTTCACACAAGTGAGCCTTAATAGTTGAAAGGACATTGATCTACCGAAGTAAGGAGCTGCATAATCATTAAATATTTTTCTTAAAGGAATAATACAACATTGAAAATATACTTGACACATTCAAGGATCTCATGTTGTGGTTTCTCAACATTTTCCAACGTCGCAAATAGGATTGTCAACCTGCGAAGAAAACTAGTAGGTGAATTATTTCCCTCTCCAACATTATTGATAAGTTGTGGTTTTTTTAGCTTAAGTTTGTTAGGGTTTTCTTGGTTCAAAATTTAAGGTTTGACATTCATAAAGAAAATATTTTTAGTTCTACATTTGCGTAATTTTTGTCAAACCATCAAAAAATCCATAGGCCTTGTTCAGAAAAACCAAAAGCCCTACCTTGTAGTACCTCTTGTTATGGCTCCTAAAATAAAAGTGTTTTCATCTAAAGGGGGAGATTATGCTCCCAAAATACCTAAATAAAGATCTCATGGATCAATTACCACCCTGAACTAGTGACAAACCTAAAGGACAAATGATTCCTTGAGGTACACAAATAGTAGAGCTATTTGATAGAAGATGTTCTATCAGGGATGCTAAATTTCCTTATATTGGATGGGAACTATTTAATAGCTAGTTTAGGAACAAAAATATGGGTATCCCAATAGGAAACCCTTGGAACTGTGACATGGGAAAGTTAATTATGCCAAATTTCTATATGGATGTTGACCTACTTAAAGTAATAGTTGCTAATTATGACCCAATCACAAGGACTATAAGAACATATGATGGGAAAGAAATGGTCAGAACCACTAAGGAAGAATTGGGTTTTGTTTTCAAGTTCACTAGATGGAATGATGAAATGCACAAGATAAGTGAAGACACTCTTAAGAAAGAGTATGATAAAACCAAGATTTCATTCAGATTCCATGTCTTGCTGAGATTCATAGCAGAAATTGTAGGATGGAAAATTGTAATAAGACCACATGATAAGGACCCTTTCCCAATTACCTACTTTTCTCCCTACTTCAAAAGGAATTTTTATTCCATTTGTCAAATAATTCGTTATGATCTTGTTTTTGGAATGCCAATGGAATGGATGTATATGGCTTCCCATATCCAACACCCCCAATATTGTGCAGTATATGATTACGTGGGGTTTCTTTTAGAAAAAATGCATGAAGGATTGACAAGGTTAAAGAAGGGTGAATCGGGAGTGAAGTTCAGTTGGTATTCGTTATTGATGCACATGTTTTTGTTTAAGGGTGCAGTTTACTTTAGACACAATATTGTCTTGGAAAGAAATGTGGGTGACTTAGATTTTACTATGCAATGCTAGACCATAGTCTTGGAAAAATATGATAGGACATATGACTATGTGACATTCCATAATTTGTTTGCTTCTGAACTAAAGAGAGTCTTGGTTGTGGGTTTACCTAGGATTCCCATAGCTCTACATGATTTCTTAAGACCCAAGGAGAGAAATCCTAATCAAGGAGTTTATCGTAATTGGGGGGATGTTATTTCATACCTTGATTATACTATCTTAATAGTATATGGTTCTATGGTAGCACCTCATTTTCTGCAAAAGTTTGTGCTAGAAAGAATTGGTTTCCTTGAGGTTATGTGGAAATCAGGAAGTGTAGAAAATGGACACTTATTGAATCAAGGAAAAGGAACTTTCTTTCCTCTATACACTTTTTTTAAAATTTTGAAATGACTAGGGGAGGTTGGAATAATATCCTTGATATACTTGAAACATACTACATGAGGAGGTCAGTTGAGAGGGTCGGATATGACCCTGAAGGTTTTATGGCTTGGTTAAAAGAAAGAAACAAGAGCTCCAAATTTATCCACATTTTCCAGTACCCTAAAGATGTAATAAGAAATGTGTTGGACACTTTGGAGTAGGAAAAAGGGATAGAAAGATGGATTTCATTCAATAAAATTCAAGAAAAATAAAACAAAAGATCTTGATTTCAAAATTCTCCCAGACACTGAGGATATAATACAAACGTTGGAGCATATAGCAAGGAATTTTGATTCAATAGTGGTCCACCTTGAAAATAAAGGGTTAAGAGGTGAAGATAAAGGGAAAAATCCAATTATAGATGGACCAAGTGGAGGAGAAATACTAGCTACAAGAGAATAATCTACATCACAAGCCCCTGAGGAACCAATGATAAAATTCTTTGTAAGGAGAAATAGAAAGGCAAAGAAAATTGATGAATCCCCTGCTTCCCCTCAACAAGAGGAGTGAAAGCCTATTTCTCTTGTGCCACAAGTACCATTTCCATCTCCTCTAAGGTTTTTAGAGCTTAAAATTGTGAATGTTGATTCCCCACCACCTAGTTAATTACCACCAAGGGAGCCACCATTGAAAAGAAAAAAGGTTGAAGCCACTAGTCTAGTGGACTATGATGTTGAAGACTCAAATGATGATATTTGGGTGCAAAATAGGAAATTCAAGAGGGATTTCAAACTACACCTATGGTAGGGACAACATGCTAATTGGAAACAAGATTGAGTAAAGTTGATCTCACTAGACTCAATGGAAAGGATGATATGCGGATTGAAGCATGTGAAAGGCTTTTAGAGGATGACACATTTATAAAGACTCAAGATTTTATGGAATTTGCATATAGGGATAAAAGAGATGAGTATGTAAAAATTCTGGCTATAGAAAAGAGCCTTCACCTAGAATTTCCAAATACTATCATCCAAAAAAGGGTGTTAAATGAAATGAGAACTAGATTCCAAAAAAAGACTACAAAGGAGGGTCAAGAATTGGTAAGGACTAGTGGCATTTTGTTTCTACTAAAATGGGATATCTCTTTTTCCATAGCTTTTGAAATAATAAAGAAAAGTGACGGGCCTCTCTATGAAACATAAGAAGAAGATGGACTTGCATTACAGGGGTCTACTTATAGTGAAGATTGGGAAGCCTTAGCAATATGGTCTTTCACTCCTAGCACAAGAAATCTTGATATTACTAAACCTGTACCTAACTACAATGGAGGCATAATAATGAAAAGAGTGTTAGAAACATCAACCTTAGAAGTTTCCAATATGTCAGTTCATGTTGCACAATTCACAAGGGCTAGTGTAGAATCTGTAACTATAGAAAAGGATAAGCTCAGGACATAATGCAATAACTTGTTAGCTAAGTATGAAGTCCTTGAGTGGGATAATATGTAGTTGTAGACAAAGGTAGCATTTACATTGAGTGGGATTACAACCTAGAAAGCCTAAACATAATGATATTGACTCCCCCACTGCCTCACAAAAAGTAGTACCCCTAGAGTTTATTGTTGAAGCAAGTTCTTCATTGGCCATTGTTCCATATAACATGTGGAGTGTGCCCATTTCAATAGTAGAACTCAACACATCATAAGGGCCATAGGTTAAAGGGGATATTAATAGGGATGAGTTGCTTAGGCAACTAAATGAGTACAAAGAGAAATGTGATAATCATGATGAGGAGACATTCAAGAGTAATATGAAGATTTTCACAACAGTGCTAGAACACTTGAGTAGAAGAGTGAATAACAAGTTGAATACCATTCACTACAATTATTCTTTTATGGTGGATGCTATCAAGAATTTTGACATTAATAGAGAAAAATCCATTCCACTCATGGAAATTTGGATCCCTAGGAAGTCAGATTTAATATTGATGAGAATTGGAGTTAAGAAGGATCCCAATCCACCTGAAAAGTTTAAACCTACTATAATTCTTGTAGGGAAGATTTAAGGACATAGGGGAAATATTGAATCATTGGAGAATAAAATAAAGGAGCTGGTAAAATCCTTCCATGAATCGCATCATGGTCTTCTCCCATCCATTTTAAGAAATGATAATAGCATTAAGACTCTACAAGAGTGGAAAAATGAAATGAATCAGTTCATTTCAGATCAGGCTATGTCAATTTGTCAGAGATTTGATATGGAGACATTGAAGAGAAATATGGATATGTTAGTTCATGTTGAAATTGTACTACTAGAAATTGATAAGGAAGCTAACTATATTGTCACCAACTATGCACCTTATAGATAAAGTGTTGATGAAGCTATGAAATTTGACCAGCCCACTAAAGATGAATTCTTGGCATGGAAGGACATGTATTTGGAAGGATTGAGGGGTATGGCATAAAAGGTGGTAGGTTAGTGATTTGAAATTTTGAGGTCTGTAACCATGATGAATAACATATAGTTGGGAATGCTCTACATAGCTCGAATTTAGTACAAATTAGGATTTTGATAAAGTGTGGAAAATATAGTGCATTTTTTTAAAATTTGTGCCATAGAAAAAAGGACCCTTTGCTTGACATAAGATTAATTGGACTTAATGAGAGTTTAATCTAGTGTTGTGAGGAATTTTATGTGTCCACACTAGGTCTTAGACCCTTCCAAATTGAAAAAAATGCTTTTATCGACGTCTTGTGAAGGTGTTCTGAAGTGTTGTAAGACATTTCTACATTCTTCTAGACTATATTTATTGCAATTCACCTAAAAATCACCTTTTCATCACTAAACAAGTCCTATTTTGAAGTGTTGTAAAAGTCTTGCAACAAGATTTCATGCTTTTCTAGGCACATCTTAAATATTTATCCCTTTCCCATACTTTATTTGACCCATTTATGCACTCATATGTCTTAATTAAGTGTATTTTTTAATGTAAACCTGGCAAACAACATTAAATACAAGATAATTACCAACACCCATTTTCAGGTCCTAGGTGGGACCAATTCACCATGGGTGGAAAATGAGTCCCCCTTGGCTCCAAATTCAAAATAATTTAATTTTTCTTTCGAGTTTGTATTCAAAAACACTTGATGTCAGCCTTTCATGATGTATGAACTAGTTACTAAGGCACACAAGTGTATAAATATGTGTTTTTATACTCATTTTACATCCTCCATCTCTCTCATTCATCTATTCATTCATTACTTCATTCACATTATTCATTCATCACCAATCTTCTATTTCAAGTCAAGCAAGTTAGGGCTTTCACATTGCATGTTATCAATTTAGCTTCCTAAGACATCCAAGGGAAGATTCTACATGTGTTTTTGTAGAATCTCAAGATCTATCATCATGGAAAGGTAATTTATTCCATTATTTCATGTTTTATTCCATTCTTTCATCATTTTGGTTTAATTACCTAAACTAGGTTTGACAGAGGCAAACCCCCATGTCCTAACATTCAACATTTATTCTTCTCTTCTTGTGTGTTTTTTTGGTTTAGGTCTCTTGGGAGCTTATAAATCATTGAAAATCAAGTTGAAAAGTTGTTAAAGCCCTCTCTTCATTCAACAAGTCAAAAAATCAACAAAATCTCATTTTCAAACCCGTAAATCAGAGTTTTGGAAGCATACACCTATAAAACATCAAAGTGTATATTGAAAGCTCTGGAATCCACTCTTGACTATTAAAAAATTCAAAAGTGGACTAATTAGCCATGGGTGGCGAATGAGTCCCATTTCTAGGTTAGTTTCATGTTTTTTACATTTTTTGACACCCTTTTGACAAAAATAGATTTTGACTCAATTTACCAGAACTGGGACTAATTCACCTAGAATGGCGAATGAGTCCCTCCAGACTTGAAGAACATCATCAATAGCATTTCACAAGCAATTATCAATCTTCATCAAAGTTTCAGGTGCACAGTTTTAGTTTGATTCATTTTTGTTGCAATTTTACATTCATTTGTAGGTGATTTTTCATTACACAATGTGTTTTCAAAAAAATTGTTTTCCTCTAGTTTCTATTCATTAGTCAATCAATCTTATTAGTTTCCTACATTTTTATATTGCATCTAGGAATTTAGGAATTTTCCATCCATATCACTCTAATCTTTGAATGTAAACATAAGCATTTTTGGACCTGTCTTTCTCTTTTAGGTTAAAAACCCTAGAATTGTTAGAAAGAAAGTAGGTCCTAAAAATCTATTTTTCATTTTGGTGAACCTGCTATTTGAATCCCATATTTTCTAATTTTTTAGTCCATTAATCATTCTAGAGTTTCTTGCATTGCATTTTGTATTAGTTAGCTTGCATTCTAGGGTTTCATTTTTACATGCGTAAAAGTGCATAATAGGTTGTGTTTTTGCATCTTTAATCATTGAAAAGTCTTGAAATTCTACATTTTTCACTTAGGTCTACATCATAGCATTCATAATTCATAAAAATCAGTCACAAATTTCTAAAAATTCTAAAAAAATTCCATACTGGGACTCATTCACCACCTTGGGCGACTTAGTCCCTTTTGACTCCTAAACCAACATTTTATAGAACTCAAAAAAATGTTTTTAGGCTTTTGTTTGGTGCCTTAACTTGTATATATCAATAATTTTCATTTCTGTAGCATGCATTTTGTTAAATTTCTCTTCAATTAGTTCATTTCATGCATTTTTTGACTTCACTTTTGCATTCAGAACATTTCATTCTCAGATTGTTGCATTGTATAAACAAACACTTACAAATTGAAAATTGCATTGCATTGTACTTTCTTTCATTTTAGCATGTTTTCTTTCAAATGATATGCTCTTGATTTGATTAAACATGGATTTTATAAGCATAATATCCCCTTTTATGAGTTTTCTTTTGACTACCATAATAGGGACTTTATGAAACAATACATTCATACAATCCTTAATCTTACATTAGCCATTGGTGAGAATGGGAATGTAGACAATCATAACACACATACTTATTCTTCTTCTGATGCCTCTAATATTAGTTATGAAGGTATTTTGGTGCAAGAAGTCATAGGCTTTGAAAGTCTTGATTGTCCATCTCCTTATTCCCCTTTGGATGACCTTACACAACAAGAGCATGAGATCATAGAAATATTCCTAAACATCACCTTACCAAATCTCCATGGTCATGACAATCACACTTGTTTATCTCCTAATATCCCTCCTCAATGTAACATGGATAGGTGGGTGTTAGAAGACATGCCTATTAAGAATCATGACACCCTTGATCCTCCCTTCCCTAATGTCCCTATCCTATGGGACGATTTATTTGTAAACGATAGTGGTTCTTCTCTTGATACCTCCTCCACTTGTGATGAAGCTACTTTACAAACCTCAAACTTGGATGAAGACATTAAAAGCTTTCCTTGTAGGGTAGATAATATGGAACAAGAAAATGAGCCCTTAATGACAATGTACATTCATCATCTCCCTCCTCATAATCACATAATTGATCATTCCCCTATTGGAAATGAAGTTATTGTGGAAGAACCAAGCCTTGTCAAGCACATGTGGCTTGTTGTTCTCCTAAAAACTCTCCTCCTAAGGAGAATAGTATGGCATTGGACTATGGAAAACAAGTGGTTTTTTATTTCCCTTACTTAGAGATGCATCAAAACAAGACTGTTGAGGATATGAATGCACAAGTGTCCATTCGATCCCCTTTGATCAATGGAACACATACATATCTTGGAGGACATCTTCATAACCCTCTCATCCTTTACCTACCTTCATTTAGTCTCACACAACACACCCCTAACTTATTCTTCACAATTAATGGCCTTGAACATCATCCTTCCAAAAATATTAAAATTGCCATCTCACAAAATACTCATGATTTGAATTCATTATATTTTGTATCCTCCTACAATGAAGAGAAAAAACTCTCGCAATTTATAAAGTCTTGTGTAGGTATGACATCTAAGCAAGATGTATCTTTGACCCCAATCACACAACCCCCTTCTCTTCTTGATCAAGAGGATATCTTTTTGAGACTTCTCGAAGATCACTTGATCACCCTCCCCCCAAGAACTCAAAATAAATGTTATTCTAAGACTTCATTTTGTGCCTATCATAGAGTTCATGGTTGCTCCACTAATGAATGTAATGATTTGAGTCTTAAAATACAACATTTTTCAAGAGTTTGGTATGGTTCCCTATATGGGGGCACCTCATTCATCTAATTTCTATTGATTTTCACTCTAGCATGCATTTCATCAATCATTTCAGCTCACCTTTGTCATGCACTAAGTGGGGGCAAGGGGTTTGATTGCCTTGTCCTCGTATGTCACTTGTGGTTGCCTCATATTGGCTAATCGTTAACCTTTCATGAACACATAAGAGAAAGCTTGGGATGTGGACAACATGCCTTAAGTTGGCTCACATATGACACACTTCTCTCTTTCATGATGTAGCTTATCAGAAACATATGACTTGGCATAGGGATTTTGAGTAAGCTCTCATGTCCTCTTCTTCTACTTTAAAGCAATTTCTTACAATACGGGTGCTCACAACTACTTTAAAGTTGGGGCATACAACACCACTCACATTTCATTGTGTGATTTTCTTCTGATTCCCTCTCCCGGAAGCATTAGGTACAATGTTACCCAGGATGAGATTGTTTGCACTTATCCCCTCTTGGAGACATTGGGCATAATGTTACCTAAGATGAGACATTTCATGAACAAAGCAAAATCCGTTTGAACAATCTTTACATTATTTTGCATTAACAATGTCTATAAGTATCAAAATCATTTTTTTCCTTTGTGGCACCTTGTTAAAGTTATCAGGAGGTATAACTTTGATATGGTTGAGTGGGAAGCCCACCTAGCGGCATGACTTTTCCCCATAGCCACCTTTGTGTTTGTGAGTGCATACCAGCTAGCATATGTATCTTACCTTTTGGGATTTCTCACCCCGCAGATGATCAAAAGTTATGTGGCTCCAGAGTGAGTATGTTCTGGCCTTCTTGCCCCGTAGATGACCTCAATTTTTGTGGCCCTAGAGTGAGTATATCTTTTTCACCCTGTCTTTCTTTCCATCTTTCCTTTGCATGATTTTGTATCTTGGGGGCTTGACCTACATGCAGATCTCTCTTAAATGTCTACATTAGTGTGAATTTGAAGCAAGTTCATCCTCTCACTAAAGTGGGGGCTAAAACACTTGTTGTAGAAAAAAGGACCCTTTGCTTGACATGAGATTAATTAGACTTAATGAGGCTTTAATCTAGTGTTGTGAGGTATTTTATGTGTCCACACTAGGTCTTGGACCCTTGCAAATTGAAAAAATTCTTTTAATGACATCTTTTGAAGTGTTGTGAAGTTTTGTAAGACATTTTTACATTCTTCTAGACTCTATTTACTGCAATTCACCTAAAAATCACCTTTTCATCACTAAACAAGTCCTATTTTGAAGTTTTGTAAAGTCTTGTAACAAGATTTCATGATTTTCTAGGCACACCTTCACTATTTATTCCTTTCTCATGCTTTATTTGACCCCTTTATGCACTCATATTTCTTAATTAAGTGTATTTTTGAATGTACACCTGACAAACAACATTAAATACAAGATAATTCTTGACACCCATTTTTCAGGTCCTAGGTGAGACCCATTTACCATGGGTGGTGAATGATTCCCCCTTGGCTCCAAATTCAAAATATTTTAATTTTCCTTTCAGGTTTTTATTCAAAAACACTTGATGTCGCCCTATGATGAGGTATGAATGGGTTACTAAGGAAAAATAGTGTATAAATATGCACTTTTCTCCTTATTTTACATCCTCCATCTCTCTCATTCATCTATTCATTCATTAACTAATTCACAGCATTCATTCATCACCAATCTTCTATTTCAAGTCAAGCAAGTTAGGGATTTCACATTATAAGTCATCAAATTATCTTCCTAAGACATCCAAGCGAAGATTCTACATGTTTTTTTGTAGAATTTCAAAATCTATCATCATGCAAGGTAATCTATCCCATTATTGCACATTTCACTCCATTCTTTCATCATTTTGGGTTAATTACCTAAACGGGGTTTGACCAAGGCAAACCCCCATGCCCTAACATTCAACATTTCTTCTTCTATTCTTGTGTGTTTGCAGATTTAGGTCTCTTGGGAGCTTATAAATCATTTAAGATCAAGTTGCAATTTTTTTATAGTCCTCTCTTCATTCAACAACTCAAAATATCAACAAAATCTCATTTTTAGACTCATAAATCAAAGTTTTGGAAGTGGACACCTATAGAACATCAAAGTGCAAATCAGAAGCTCTGAAATCCACTCTTGAATATTCATAAATTCAAAAGTGTACTCTTTCACCATGGGTGGAAAATGAGTCCCATTTCCAAGTCAATTTCATGTTTTTTGCATTTTCTGACACCCTTTTGATAGAAACAGATTTTGACTCAATTTACCAGAACTAGGTTTGATTCCCCCAAAATGGAAAATGAGCCCCTCTAGGCCTAAAGAACATCATCAACAACATTTCACAAGAAATTCCCAGTTGTCATCAAATTTTCAAGTGCACATTTTCAATATGATTCATTTTTGTTGCAATTTTCCATTCAATTGTAGGTGATTTTGCATTACACAATGTGTTTTCAAACAATTTGTTTTCCTCTGGTTTCTATTCATTAGTCAATCAATATTATTAGTTTCTTACATTTGTATATTGCATCTAGGAATTTAGGAATTTTCCATCCATATCACTCTAATCTTTGAATGTAAACATAAGCATTTTTGGACCCGTCTTTCTCCTTTTAGGTGAAAAACCCTAAAAGTCATGGACATATCTCTTGACTTCTCTTTTTTGTTTGGTTCTACCCATTTTACAAATTGACACTGTGAATTGTGAGAAAAATACAAACTATTTTTTAGAGTTTTTATCTTAAGTTAGAGTTCAATATTATATATGTAATTTTGATAATAGTATAGAAAATACAATGCAGAGTAATACCAATTTCATGACCATTATCTCTCCTTGTACTCATTTTATGATTTATGAATGAAAGCAATCTAGGATTGCTTTTCTTCATCTCTATTGTTTCTCAATGGATGTTTGATTTCATTCTTGTTTATTGATTCAAAGAATTAATGTAAATTCTTGGATGATGCCATTAACTCATAAGAATCAGGTGCTAGGATATTTGTAAGTAGTAATGATCATGAATGTAATAGGGGAGTGTTGTAATGCAATATTTCTTGTGATTTTATGTTGCTATTTTTGAGTTGTTATCTAGTTATATAGGTTGATATTGACTCCACTTCTTGGGATAAAGTCACTAGTTCATGCAAATTGTTTGTGGTTTAGTTTCTGTATTAATTCATCAACCGATCACTTTAATTTACAAATTCTAAAATGGATACCACTATAGTTTTTTTAGGTTGAAGTTCTTCCTTCTCATGCTCCAAATATATGACATTGATAAATAAGCTACCAACTTATTTGATGTATTATGTCATTGAATAACTTTATGAGAAGTATCTGTTATTGACAATGTATTTGATTATAAGTTTGTGAATTCATGAATATACATTTTGGGATTACCCTCCTGGATTTCATAGAGCCCAAAGTGTAGGAGTAGAAGTTTTGCAAGCTTCCACTCGTTCATTGGCTAATCCCTTTGGAATACTAATTATTGGAAATGGAAAAGTCCATAGGTATTTATAGAGATCAATTTGGTTCTTAAAAAATAACAAACACACCCCTATCTCTATATGTATATCATATATACATTATTACAAGTGCATACACCAATTAGGTTGACCTAATTAGATGTACACATATTTAATCAAAATGTAGCTTTTCGACTCAACCTGGAATCATTTTCATAAGAAAAATTGTGTAAAGCATAATTTAGGTTGGCCTGAACCTAATAAGGAACTTCCTTAACTCACCAACAAAGTGTACACGACTTATCTGTGTCAACCAAAAGAAAAATCATGCTAGTTGCTCAAATACTGATCAGAATATAGTAATCCAAACTCTGTCATTGAAAACTTCCATTCCTTTCAATAAAAAACCATTGAAATCATGTCCATAGATGCAACTAACAGTACTCATCATCATATTAAAATCTCATGGAGCAATATTCTACTGAGAGAATTTTTAAACCAAATTACTAGATCAGAATAATAGAGACAGTTTTTATGAAATGAAAAATCTGTTACCAACCAATGTTGGCATCAATGGAAACACACCAAAGGAATCTTCTTCATTATTCCAACAATATCCCCCTTTATCATTGATGGAAACATGTTCCAAAATTTGGATCTCCAAAAAAAACTAACTTTTCTCTCCCTTTCAACTATATAGACTAAGCAAAAAACATACACATATTCTCCCCCTTTGACAACAAGGACAAAGGGTGTACCAATGATAACCTCAAAAAAATGTTGAAAATAGTTAACTAGAGCTAGGAGCACCATCTAGTTCTTTGAGAATAGCTTCCCAGGCTGGTTTTCCTTCATCCCAAATACCCTTTTCTCTGACTAGTGTTTTGTGTAGTGATTCCAATTCAACCAAACATTCTTCTCCTTCTTCTAGAGTGGATGGGTAGATTTTTATCTTATCACATTTTTTTGCATCCATTAAGGCATATGACATAGGAATATGTCTAGACCTAGCAAGATCACTGAGTTGACCAAACCATCTTATTGCATCCTATTTCTTCTTATGTAGAGTGAAGAACCTATTATGTAGGTCTATAATAGAATTCCAAGCAGTATAACTTCTATCATCTAAACTTTTGTAGGATCCTAAGGGATGCTCTAGTTTAGAGTCTATTGATTCCATTAAATATTTGATGCCTCTAGTGGTGTCAAGCCACCACATGTAGTATACAAACAATATTTGTGCTTCCTCTTCATAGTTCCTTAACTCTTTCAGATTTTGCAATACTTTGCTATGTGCAATTACACATCTATCATGTAGCTCAAATAGCCTTTTCTCCAAAATTCTTGATTCTACTTGTTTCTTAGTTTGCAGCTTAATACCAGAGGAGTATTTGATTGAATCAACTAGAAGCTTCAAGTTCTCAATAGGGGCCAAGGAGGTTTCAATAGTAACACTAGATATTGACTCTTGTAAAGCCTTAATAACATCATTTATCAATTCAATCCCTTTCTAATAAGTTTCAATCATTTCTTATGTACCAGAGTGAAGAAAAGTATTAGAATTTTACTCTTTCAATTGATGAAATCTTTCTTAGATCAGCATCCCCTAGATGTGAAGGGAGTTGAATTAGTTGTTGCGATAGCATAGGATGGATCTATGTTTTCTTTGTCAACAAGCCTTTAAGAATATTTTTGAATGATTTTTCAGGAGGATTTGATAGGTGAACAATATTTGACATCTCTTCTTCACTTCTTCCAACCTCTATATCTTCCTCGATTTCTTCTTTCTTTTCCTCTTCTTCTTTTCTGGAGGTTTTACCTGAAGACTTATCTTTATTTTATTCTTCCTTCTCATCCTTATCATCGTTTTTCTTTTCACTTTTCTTTTCTTCATTTTCATTCTTGTCTTCTTCTTCTCTATTTCCAGTATCCTCATTATGTTATCTGGAATTGTTATCGGTGTCATAATTTTGTTAATCTTCAACATGTTTACTAGTTGTTTCTTTTGTATCATTTGGAGGAAAAAATTTCTCCAAAACAACATGCATTTCACCAAAATTTTCCATAACAGGATGGTCCTATATTTCTATAATATTGATAGGTTCATATGCTTGAGTTGTATGAGATGAAGAGCTAGTTTTCATCCCATAATTATTTTCCATTTTTCTAACTATTTCAAGGGTTTCTTTCCTCAATTTATCTATGCTTTCCTTCTCTTTAGTCATTAAGGTAGTGACTCTCTATTTTACACTAAACAACTGGGAACATTCTTTCAACAGGGAAGTAACATCTTCCTTAGACAAGGAGGATCCATATGTATTTAAGGCATTAGATTTTAATTTGTCTTCAATGGTTACAACTCCATGCCTTCTATGAACTAATGATTCCCACACATTGTCAGTCACCTTCTTCCTTATAGATTTCATAGATTCATTACAGATAACCATATATTGAACAATAACACTTATATTTTTTCCTTATTCCTTTCATAACCTTCATCAAATAATCTAGTAGTAGCTAGAAATTCTTTAGAATCTATCATGTTATTAACTAGGGTTTCCATTTTCAAAGAGAGTTATCTCTTAATGAAGATGAGCTAGGTATGTCATCCATAGGTCCTGATGCACCTTCATCCTTCTTCTCATGCACAAGGATTTTGAATGCTTCAATTTCATCTTTTGTCTCTTTATCATCCAATAAGACTCAACCTTATATTTGGACTCAGTTTCTTTCTTTCTTGCAGAGGAACTATTCCTTTTTTTTCTCTTCAACCGACTCTCTTCTTCAACTCGAAGTTCTATTTCTTCTTGCAATACATCACTCAAATTTCATTTCTTTCTAGCCTTTTCCTTCACTCTCTTTCTAGGGTTGGTAGGTGGTACAATAGGTGGTACATCCCTTTTCTCAGAGGCCCTAGTGTTACAAAAAATTTAGAAGAGTTCATTGTTATAGTAGAATTGTTGAATTTTTTTGAATGAATTTAACGATAAACCTATTGTAATTCATACCAAAGCAACAATGGAAATAGTCATTAAAATTAAAATAAGTAATTTTGTTAGGGTTAATAGTTTATTAAATTAGAGGTTTGGTTATTTAGGGTTAGTTTTATTTCCATAGGGTTTGTTTTGTTTTAATTTTTTCTTTGTTGTCGCTTTTCTTTCTTTCCTTTTTTTCCTTTTCTTTTCATTTGGCCTCTACATTAGAAAATTTTGCTTAACTTATCTTATGCAAGAGATTTAATCCAAATATTTGTAAAATCATGTTGTGAAATGAAAATGATAAAACCATGCATAGTAAATATATGAATTAATATGTACTACAAAGCTATATATATGTTTATGTCACTTATATACATGGGGTATCAAAATTCTTGCTTCAAAAGATCAAAAATAAAAAAAGAGTAAGTTGACCTACAAATAGGAGTAGTCATTCAGTCGATATGGGATACCTCATATATTAGGGAAAAATACCCTATGTAGGTGAGTTCTTGATGAACTTCAAATTCATGAATATGGAGGTCAATGAGGAAAGGCCAGAGTGGAACCACTTTCCCGTGTTCCAAAAATATCATCCATGGAAGGGATTATGATGGTCGGGTGTGCAAAAAACAAAATAGTATCTAGATTCTCCAAATATTCATGCCTTAGTATCATATTTTGCAACTGAACGAACATATTCAATAGGAATCCTTTGCAGTGTGATACTTCTTAAGAAAAAATTCAGGCGGCAAGAGTAGGTCAAGAAAATTGGAGTATCCATAACCTAGAAGCAAGCAAGAACTAGCAGAGAAAGAAATGTAGAATAACAAGAAAGCTAAAGTAAAAGTGTGAAGAATTCAAGAAGAAGTGTGGAATTTATAGAAAACCGTGAGGAGGTTGCAGTGCATAGCTTCCTCGAGTGAAGCTTTGGAAATCATAAGCAAGGTGACAACTAGATAATTTTTTTCAGAGCATAATGTTAAATCAAATTAATTCTTTACATAAAGTTGGTGATAAATTGCTTCAAATTTGATTAGTATGAAGATTATGAATCAAGCAAGTTGAAGATTTCGAAGTTAATAGTGGTCATTTCATATATATATATATTTTAAGTCATATTAATTATGGAGGTTCTTGTGTGTATGGAGTAGAAAGGAAAATGAAGTCGGTAAAGTAGCGTACATCATCACCTGGGTAATTTGAAAGAATTAATATGTGTGAGTTAAGGCATGAAAATTTAATGCAGATAATGTGATCGTGTTTCAATGTCATCATGAAATTACCGATTCATTAATGTGGTGTAGCGTCGTAAAATTGGAAGTGCTAGTCGAGTATTTAGTGGTTGCCATAGAATTTTATTAGAAGGGTGGTGACTAATGGTTCTAAATTTAAATTTAAATTTGGTGATTAAATTATTCATTGCTAAATTTTAATTTATGCATTTTTCTAACATATAGTGAGTTGTAGTTAGCTAGGATTTGGCATAAAGTGGTAAATTTTAGCTAGAAATATGCACCAAGAAGGAATTATTAAATGAATTTTTGGGAAATAGTGAATTGATGAAGGGATTTGCATTGAATGAAAAATAAAAAGGTAACCTTCGCTACCACTATAATTCCCAACCTAATAGCGGGCTTCATTTCTTGCAAGTTGAAAATGAGCTATTATTGAAATATCTATTGGTGTAGTTAATTATTAATTACACATTTGCATAAGTTTACTTAGGCATATTTAATTCCTAAGTTATAGGTTTACATATTTATCTTATCGAGCTATCTTGTTTCTCAAGATAAGATTAGGTTTATGCATCATTGCTTTTATAAAGCAAATTATCTCTTGTAATATTTTGTACTTTGAATATATCAATTTGCACATCTTTTGCAAATCTCTACTTTTTCATTTTTCTCTTCTGTGGAAGGTGATTTTTCTAGTTTGCAATTAGATCTTGGTTTCTAACATGGTATCAGAGCCTTGATTTGCAACCCCTTCTCAGATTTTTGAGAAAATCATTGCAGGGTTCGTTCAGGATTCCTCGAGGGTATCATGCCTTGAGTTCATCTATGCGGAATTTTGGATCAGATCGGGCCTCGCCATTGGATTCAGAGGGCTGGAAAAAGTCAAGATTGGCTTTTTTTTTGCAGATTTTCGCCATCATTTGCCAGATCTGTGAGGGTTTCAAACTCGGAGTTTTTTTGCAAGCTCTGGGGGTAGCCAAATTTTCAAAGCAGTTTGAGCACGAATGGAGGTCACCATCGCATTTGCAGCAGCCAAAAACCATAAGAACGCCCTTCATTTCATTGATTTCTGTGTAGTTGGTCTGGAAGGCAAAAAAAATTCCAGGGAGGTCGTACGGCCTCCCAACACGCGTTACGAGGCACGTTTCTTTAAAAAATTAAAAATATTGAAAATTTTCAATAGTTTTGTGTGTCGCCCACATAGAGGCTAGGTGGCCACCGTCGTACCACCCAGTAGCCACCAGGAGCGGCAGCCACCGGGCGGCGCCCCCAATGCACCGCCACACCTCCTCTCAACCCCCATGGGCACCCAGCGCAGAGGTCGGGGTCCTATGGGGGACCGGGCGCTATGCACCCAACCCCCTCTAAAAAACTAGTGGTCCCATGGAGGACTAAGGGCTCTACCCCAGCCCCCAACCTGCAAGCCCTTGGTTGCACACAGGACCAGAGGCCAAAAAAATTTTAGCCCTTGGGGCCCCTACAGCCCTTATTGGGCCTTTTGGAGAAGTGTTCACGAAATCGGGTGTATTTTTTGCATACGATCTCTATTTTTCACAAACGAGATACCGTTGGAAAGCTTATTTTGATGCCGATCGAGTGGTGTAGGTTTTTTTTAATCAGATTTTTCTCCAAATTTATTTTTTAGGCCTTTGAACTCAGATGTTGTTGTTTTCACTCTGGAGGGCATATCTTTTGACTCAGTGATCAGTTTTTCGTCATTCTTGTGGCGTTGGAAAGTTGATTCAGTCCTATACACAGATCTAAGGTCTATTTTATTTTTCTATTTATGAATTTTTAGTATGCTCTCATTTTACAATCATTGGGTTATTGTAATAAATGAACTGAGATAAGGTTCCATAAGGGGGTTTTCTTGCATAATAAATCTCATTAGAGTGTAGTTTTCACTTTGATCACCATATCCATATTAATTTTTTGGCAACTCACATGGGTTATCTAGTTTCCTAGTTTCTTTTGGCCACTTTTTTTCCATAGTTTGACACATCGGATTCATCGGTTCACACTTTAGATTGAGAGCCTATGGTTAATGATCCACATTGGATCCATCTCAGTTTGAGGGCCATGTTTTTATGGTTAATGTTCTAGAGTTTTCATGGTAATCCTTCCCATGGAAGAGTTTCAGTCATAGTTTAGCATCGGCATCAAGATACACAGCTTCCAGATTATGTCATCATGTCATCTCCTATTGCTTTATAGATTCCAGGGTTGATCCAGTATGTGAGTTTCTAGTGTTCCTTGGCATCGGGTCTGCTGTTACATTTGTGATTCCATTTTTGGTTTCAGTTGTAGACAGAATTATCTTTCCTTGCTTGCCGTATTTTGGGTTCTAGTGTTGCTTCATTAGAGCTCTTCCAGTGCTTCTTTGCAATAGTTCATCTCTCTGAGGGGGGTTTTTCCCACTAGGTTTTCTCTCTCTTTGCATTTGTATATGAGTACCTGATCAAGCCTTGTTTCTGAGACTCATATTTGCATAATAATTTTGCTTCTCCCTAAGTTGCACTTATGGGGGGGTGTTGGTGTAATTAATTATTAATTACACATTTGCATAAGTTTACTTAGGCATATTTAATTCCTAAGTTATAGGTTTTCATGTTTATCTTATCGAGCTATCTTGTTGCTCAAGATAAGATTAGGTTTATGCATCTTTTCTTTTATAAAGAAAATTATCTCTTGTAATATTTTGTACTTCGAATATATCAATTTGTACATCTTTTGCAAATCTCTGCTTTTTCATTTTTCTCTTCTATGGAAGGTGATTTTTCTAGTTTGCAATAAGATCTTGGTTTCTAACAATATCAAAAGAGAAAATGAGCTATCATTGCAATATCTAAAACAAAAAATAAACTATTTAGGTTATCCAAATATATCTACTAGGGCTATAGATTCATCACTAGCAGTAAAGCTATGTTTGGGGGGAATTATGGAGATCACCTTGTCAGGGTTATGGACGCTTGACTGGCAGCAAAGCTCTATCCTTGGTTGGCTTTGGAGGATTACCATATTATGTAGTTCAATTTCAATGAGTTGATTCTTTTCACTGAATTCCAAAAATTGGAATTAATCAGAGCACACATGGATGTTTTTGGGGAAGTTTTACTTTTTATGCCAGAATCTAGGTAAAGGTAAAATTTATTATTTTAAAATATGCATAAATTATAATTTATGACTACTGATTTAATATCAAATTTTGGTTTAAATTTGGTTTTATTTGTTGCAAGTTATTGTATAGTCTCACAACACACCCCAAGACTATAAGACTTGGGGACCCAAGTGAAAAAAATAACTCTTATGGCAAGAGCTAGATAGTTTAAAAGATCACCAGAAGTGAAGAGCAAAGAGAAATCTTTAATAAAATATTACTTTGTAATGTATTTTTTTGAGTACCAAATACTAGGAACTGAGAATGTTTGAAAAAGGGAAAAAAAAAATTATGCAAATGTGAGAAGAATGCTCCTGTCTGATAGTTGAGGTCTAGTAAGGTGGAAGTTTTGATAAAACCAAAGTCTGGGGAAAATTCATGGTTAAAGCTGAATACTGGGTACCAGGTACCAAGTAGTGATGCAAAGTGAAGTTTTAAAATCTTATGATTATCTAATGAGTCTGATAGTTTGGTAACTCGATATATAAAAGATAAACATGCAAGAATTTGTAATATGATAGAAAGTGTGTTATTTATGATAAATTTATGTGATAACAATTGAATGATGGTTTTATTTACATGAGATGTTTATAATTTTGTTTTAAAAGGGATTTAATGAGTGGAATTTGTGATTGCTAGAGATGCAAAGTTTGGGTATGGATGGTTAGGAAAATAAAATTTGCAAACAGATCCAATGTTGTTGCCAAGTTTAGCAATACACTTAAAAAACTCATGCTGGAATAAAGTTCACCGCGAAGATACACCCGGTACTGGGAAACTGGGACTCTAGAGTTTAAGCATGTGACCAAGAAGTGTATCCATTCTAGGGGTTGCTCATTCCTGGAATGTTCAAATCAAGGATGAACCTAAATTTAGGAATGAAAATTCCACCTGATCATTCTAAGTGTATGGGAAGTTCCAATGTTTTGTTTGAGTGTATATGTTTGGTTCCAAGAAGGAACCCTGAAAATAAAGGATTAAATCCTGAAGTGCTTCAATGTGTGATTGGAATGGACCTTCATTGAATTTTATTGCAATTCTCTTACCACTCACTACATTCCATGCTCCTTGATGTGATTCGTCCCTTGGATTTCCTCTCATGGATTTGTCTTATTCTATCTATGCCTTCTATAAAAGGCTAGAGGATCTTTCTTTTTAAGTTCAAAATTTGTGGATATTAGAAGAGCCAAAACTTCTCTAAGTTTTATTCTTTTCTCTTATTTTCTAAATCATTACAGTCTAAAAACTTGTATGCAAATAGATATTAATCAATAGTGAAGCCAATTTGATAGCTACCTATAAGTGTGGAATAAGTAATGAGTAAAATAACAAACAACACTTCTTAATGAAACACTATATCAAGAGAATCAACAATTAAACTAATTAAAATATAGGAAAATTCTTGAAAGTGTCTCATTGTTCCCTATCTCTAAAGATTTATTAAATCAGAGGAGGGATCTCAGATTTGGTAAGCACTCTGACTATTAAAATTCCTATCTAGATAATGGAATGATGCAAGATGCAATAATCTAATGATTGATAATGATTTCTAAAAGCTACGATGTAATCCTTTTGATGCAAAGGACATGAAATAGATAAATAAAGTTGTCGTAAACTATGATGAATCTAAATGGAATTCCATGATTATGATTCTACTGATTGCTATGTGATTTTATTACTAAATGATAATTGCTAAATGCCTTAATGCTTGATTTCTATTTTTGTAGAGTAAGACTGCACAAAGTTGGGATCCATTTGTTGCAGAGAAAGGTTGTATTTATAGATTCACAGCAACACATTTGTGAAGGGGCAACACAGTAAAGGTCTATATTTGATCTTGAGGATTGAATGTTGAAGGATGAAGAAGTCTGAGCTCATCATGGGGATTGTTCCTCCCCATTAAAATATTTGACCAGATGATAGGAAGAATTAGAGGAAAGAGATTGACAAATTCATTTCCATATTGTCTATAATTTGTCTACAAACTTTCCCATGAATTCTAGTTGAATTAATTAGATATAAAATATCTAATTTTATTGGTGAGTGAATAGAGGAAGTTACCTTTATTTGAATATTTTGTTTTATTCAAATTTAGCAAAAAAAGGATATTTAATTAAATGAAACAAATATTTGACATTTTCTTATTTAATAAAAAGAGATGATAATTAAATAAAACTTGATGATATTTATATTTAATTAAGAGGAAACATGATTAGATAATTAAATAATACAAACTATTGAAGTTGCTTATTTAATTAAGATAGAATAAATAGGAGAATGTAATTAAAATTGAAGAATTAGAAAAATGAACTATATAAATAAATATTTCTGTTTATTTAATAGTAGATGAATTTAAGGGTAGTTAATCAAATAAATCATATTTAATTAATTAGATTATCTAGACCATTTTTAGGTGTATACATTTTTCCCCTCTTTGAAGTGATGTGTTTACGCATTGCTTCAAATAAAATTTTGTTGCTGCTACTAGTATTGATGAATTTGTTTTTAAGTATGCCCTAGACATGGATTTTTAGGTGATGATGAATATATGCCCCCTCGGGAGATAAATTGATGAATTTTTGATTTTTGATTTTGATTTTTTGGATTTTTCAGAATTTTTCAAAATTTTAATGATATTTTGATGATTTGATGAAGAAATGACTATAAAATAATTTATCTCCCAACAAAGAATGTAGAAATTTGTCCTTGTCATGAATTTGAATTAATGTCCATAAAAAAAAACCCCATAAAATACCACCTTAATTAACCTATAAAAGGTCAAAAACGTGATTTTAAAACTCATTTGTGCAATTTGAGTTTGAAAAATTGTGAGAGAGAGCAATTTTAGCAATTTGGAGCAAGATGCCAATCCCCTACCACACTAACCAGTTTGAGCATGTGCAATGACACAACCATCCGAACACCTATGGACCTCCAGTACGTACTTGTTAACCTCCTTGTTTTACCTGTTTTCTGATTTTTTGCATTGTTTTTCAGATTTTAAATTTTTTGTTTCTTTTAGCACTTTTAAGGCCTGATGTAGCACTTTCATGGTCAATTTCAGGGCTTTTAACGAAGTAGCGCTTCGGATAGATATTGTAGCACTTTCATAGGTTAATTTAGCGCTTTAAAATTTCTAGCGCCTATGATAGATACTTTAGTGCTTTTGATTTCTATTTTAGAGCTTTGAATAGTTCAATGCTTTGACTGAACAGATTAGTGCTTTGACCTCCTAGAATAGCGCATTCACTAAAATGGCACTTTTGCCTCCTAAAATTGTGCATATGATAAATTAGCACTTTGCATTCCTGTTTTAGCACTTCGATGTGCTTTAATGGCACCTAGAAAAACTCTTTTAGTGCATCCAAGTCAAAATGATGTAGTTTGTCAAATTTATCCTTGATTTTGTCGATTTCGATCATGTTAGCCATTGGTTTGATATGATTGATGATCTTAATCAAGTAGATGATGTTTAACTTCATGATAGGTGAGATTTGATGTTTGATTGATGATAATTATCCTCATGATAGGAAAGGAATAATTATAGTTTGTTTGATATACCTCATGATATGTGAGGTTGATTTGATTAATTGACCTCATGATAGGTGAGGTTTAATGATGTTTGATGATTGACCTCATGATGGGTGAGGTTTGATGATGTTTTCTCTTGAGATTTAATCAAAAGTCTCACTAAGAGCTGATTAGATTTGATAGGATAATTGATATTTGATGATTTGACAAAAAGTACTAACTTTGAATATTTCGTGATGATAGGAGGCTTTGACGAACCTTTAGATTCAAGAGCGGTTTCCCTCGACATTCGATTTGATACCACAGCTATCACAACCTGAGATGGCAGTTATTACATGTTGTGGTTTTTCCTCTTTATTAGATATGCCCTAGATTAGGATTAATCAGGGTCTCCTGATAGCCCTATCAGAGAGGCGACATAGCAAACATAATACTTTCCACCTACCTACTAGCGAGATGACAGTCACCCCTAATGATTTCTAGTGTATTCTAAGGATACCAGTTGTTGTTGACATTGTAGTGTATGATTCATTAGAGCAAGGCAGGACCGAAGCCCTCCATAGAGTATTTTAGGATGATCATATTTCTGGATATTGGTTTTCATGGCACGAGATGGTGGATGCCTATGCCATGACCCTACCTACAATTCTTGTTGGTTTTATTGGAGGGTTCCTTTTTCCTAATCACATGTCAAAGGGACTTTCTGTTGGTTGTGGCCATGTGTTGGAGAGCATGATTGTGCACGGGATGAGATATGCTTGGGGCATGTGTATGCTTTCCCATATGTATCATGATTTGCATTCGACTGTTTATCTCGTAGGTCATAGTTTTTCTTTAGGAGTCACTCTACTATAGGTGTGGGTGTGGGAGAACATTTCTATTACACATCCAATGATGGTTAGACAGTGACCTGCCATGCAGCCATATGTACATATATATGTAGGTCAACTTACTTGGCCTAGACTAGGTAAGTTGGATCACTAGAGGAGAGTATTGGATGATATGGAGGTTGTGACATGGCATCCCTACTTAGATTGTGAGCACTAGGATGGTGATGACATTTAGTTACCTTATCTATGTCAGTCAATGATTCTGATTGGGCAGACACATTGGGTGTTGGAGATATATTTTCTCAGATGAGTTCTTAGATAGTATGGTATTGTTCAAAGCATGCCCCATGGTGTTTCCCATTATGCTCATCAATAGGTAGATTCTACAATCTAGGGGCCTGACCTTTCATATGATGTTTTTTTTTAGGAGTTCCAGGCTCTACCGCCTCTAGTTTGTGAGATCTAACCTAATATTGTTGAGCCACCTATTTCAGCCAATTATGCAAAGTATTTGTTACTTCATCCATTTCCACGTATTACCATTCCCGATGAGCCAACACCACTACCTATCGAGGAGGAGGTTTTCATTGCACATGGTCACTGATGGAGGAGAGAGGAGGTTTGTGAGGAGGAGGTGGAGGATGTCGAGGGTAGTGGTGATGATGAGGACACTAGGGATGAGGAGGGTAGCAGTGATGAGAGTAGTGGAGAGGAGGAGGGGTATGATAGTGGAGATGATGGAGGAAGTGGTACAGGTGGATCAAGTCTAGCCATAGATGTGTAGGAGTATATGGTGCCTCATAAGAGGCAAGTAGTGGTAGATCCTATAAAGCAATGTGTGTGGATTAGTGTACCATCCTAGCAGCAACAAACCTAGATTGTGAGCCTACAAGTGTAGGTACAAACCTTATAGGGTCAGCTAGTTCAGGCTCAGGGTCTATTGACATAGACATAGGCTCAGATGTAGGCATAGGCCCAGTCACATGCACTGGCTCTAGCTCAGGTACAGGCTTAGTTGGTTGTAGCTGAAACAAAAATTACATCATTGACAGCTAAGAGGGATGCTGCTAGATGGGCTATAGAGCAAGCTTAGGATATAGCTGAGAAATTGTAGAGATTGGAAGATGGTACCATTGTAGTAGATTATATGTGAGAAGTTGTTTGTGTTGGTTGGGAGGTAGAGTACTACAGAGGTAAATTCTATGATGTCGTTCCTTCAGAGCAAAGAGTGAGTTATGTGTAGTCTCGATCTGGAAAGTGCTAGTTGAGGACTATGAGTAAAGGTGTGACAGAGCCTCTCCAAAGAGACCTGAGATATCCTAGTACATCTGGTGGTGGAGGGATTGGTCCTGAGATGCCTACACCATCTAGATCCAGTAACACATAGTTTCATGATTGTACCCTCTGTTATATTTTGAGATGTGATGTACACTCCAATTATAACCATTTTTTATTTGATGATATATCTCTTTTTTATTTCAGACATCATTGTATAGTTGACATTATGATTTTGAGATCTATATGATATGCAGTGGATTTTATCAATCTATTACATGCTATATATGATTCTATGATGGATGCATTTATTTTCTATGTTCTATATGGTATGTGATGATCCTTATATTATGATATTATGGATGCAATTTTATAATCATGATGACATGCTTATGATTTATGATCTATCTATGATGTGTAAATATGATTATGTGTGGATGCATTTATAATCATGATGTATGTATGTCTGATGTATGCAGCTATTTTATATGGATGAAATAGATGTATGATGATGTGCAATTATAAATTATATAATAATGTACCTATATGATGTTTTAATGATATATGGTGTATGATGTAAATGGAATATGTGTACTTTACTTATGTGATATATTTTAAATGAAAATATATGATGTAATAAGTGGATGAAAAATGATGAATATAATGGTTTTTTGAATACATGATATATGATATGATGAATGGATGTATGATATGGAAATGTAATTACATGATATTGATGATGTTTTTGATAGTTTTTCTCATGTAGTTTTATGATGTGTGATATGAAAAGTATGATATGTTCATTGCAAATTATTTTATTTAAATGTATGAATGATGAAATGATAAATTAAATGATTGCTAATGTATGCAGTGAAAATGACTATGCAGCTACATGATAATGATGATGTTTTTGTTAATGTCAAGTATACTCAATCCATTATGAGAAAATTTATCATTGTTTTCAAATCCTTTTACCAACTTTTGTAACAAATATTGTGTAGATGTAAAACTATCATGAATGCAATCTAGTTTTACCATGCAAACATTGACATCTTAATAGTACATTTATTGTCTTTTGTATCATCATAGAGCTTTTTCTTTTAAATGTTGAAAGTGAGTACAAGCATCGATGGTATAATTTAGACCATGATGACCTGAGTACTACTTCCATGATTTTTTGATATTGCAAGTGAACACAAGAATCTAGGTATAATTAAACCGAGATGACCTAAGCATTTCTTACATAAATAGACAAGAATCAATCACTTTCCTATGTGAATTCTAAATGTCATCAGTGATACTTTTTAGAGCACATCTCGTGACAATTCACATAATAATAATGATTAACTCACATACAATAGATAGAAAATACCATTCTCCTTCCTAGCTTATCTAGTTCAATACATCATCGAGTTGCTCCAAAGAAATGATAACAATGATCAAAGTACAACCATTCAACCTTTGCCCAAATTATTTCAACCATTATTTAAATTAGATCATCTATTTTGATTTGATTTTTATTTTTATTTTCTGATGTTTTGTGATTTTCTGAGATTTTGACCAAAAACTTAACCTAAAGACCTATCCTAGGGGCTTTAGGGGCTGATCAAAGATTAGCCTTGCCTACGTTATACATGCAGAGACCATGCAGTTCGATTAGATGACACTATTTTTAACTTTTTGATTTATTTTTCACCTATTTTTGAATTTTGATATGATATGAATGTTTGATGCGTTTCTGATGGTGATTGATGTTTAATGTTGGATTGTGTTCTAATCATTGTTTTTGTTGCATTTGTCTTACTACTATTTTTCCATTTGTTTAAACTCAAATTTATTTCCCCTAATGAGGTCTATATTTTTCCCCCAAGCTAGGGTGGGACATGACCACATTTCCAGGATATGATAATGGATGGAAAATGATAGTGAAAGTGAAAAACCACGACATGCCCCTAATAGGTAGAACTATTAGTTTAAATCACAAGTAGCGCTTGTTTCAAGGTTTTCACTACATATTTTTATTGCACCTTTTCATTTTTATTTTTTTTTGTATTTTTCCTATCACTAAGATGCCTATTTGCTAGGTTTTCATCAAGGTAATCATTTTTCCAGAACTTGAACCATGCACTAGGTGATTCAGGTGTAGAAATTTCTAAGATGGATACTATTCATAGGTTCATTGAATAGATCCCATTTAAGTGTAGACAATTGATAGGCCCCATATCCATAAACTGATATGATGACAAAGGGACCTACCCATTTAGGTTTAAACTTCCCTTTCTTTTCTCTGTCCTATTGATTTCTAGGGTTTTCCTTTAGAACCAAGTCACCAACCTGAAAGACTCTAGGCTTTACCTTGTGATTGTATATTTTTACATTCTCTATTGGTATTCCTTCAAATGGTTTACAACTTGTTGATGACATTCATCCAAAAATTCTAGTTCTTATAGTCTAGAGACCCTATAATCCTCATCTAATATTATACCCTTCAGCGATACACAAAGTGATGGTATTTCCACCTCAATGGGTAATATAGCCTCTGTTCTATATACCAAGGCATATGGTGTAGCTCTTGTAGGTTTTCTAGTGTTGGTTTTCTATGTCCAAAGAGTAGGATTTAATTGAACATGCCAATCACATGCAACATCATTCACCATTTTATTTAGAATTTTCAAAATTGTTTTGTTTGAGGCCTCTAATTGACCATTTCCTTGAGGGTAGTGCAACGTTGAAAAATGATGTTGGCTATGAAACTTCTCACACAATTCATGTACATCCTAATTTTTAAAAGGTCAACCATTGTCTAAGTCAATGGATTAGGGAATTCCATATCTACAGATGAGATAGTTCATAATGAGAGACAAGATCTGCTTTCTAGTGATTGTTGTTAAGGGAACCACTTCTATCCATTTTGTAAAGTACTATGTTGTTGTGATTATAAATTTGTGCCCATTGGATGAAGACAGATGCAATTCTTGCACTAGTGCATGAATTAAGTTACCATGGATCTAACATTTCTAGAAATTCTTAACAAACTGAAAGGACTCCTTCTCAATGTTTAGCCAGTAGTATCTGAAATAGAGTAGTTTCTTTGCTAGGGTTAGTCTGCTTGAATGAGTTCCACAAATACCTTCATGGAATTCATGTAAATTTGTCTCAGACTCATTATGTTCTAGACACTGAAGAAGAGTACCATCTAGACCTTGATGGTAAAGTATGTCAATGATTAAGGTATGTAATGCAGATTGACGAATGAAGTTACATTTCTAGTTTCTTGAAAGATCGGGAGGAAGGATATTGTTTTCAAGGTAAGTATAGGTTTTTCCATAGATTGAGGATTCAACGTCGACTAATTGGCATATGGTTTTAGAATTTGGATTATCATAAGAAAGGTTAGACACTTTTTCTACCATAAACTCATAACAACCTCATTTTTCTAGTAATTGTAAGAGAGAAGCAATCATCGCCATAGCATCTGTGACTAGGTGAAAATACCATTCAAGAAACAAGTAGAAAAAATAAATGTTCAAGAAACAATAGAAACACCTAACACCTAAAGATTAGCCTAGCTGGATTCAAAACAAAATAAGATAACAAAAGGAGTTGATTTACCTTGCCTTGAATTTATCCTTTGGTTGGCCCTTCATGGTTAATTTTGTGTATGCTCCTTGGATGGAAAAAGATGTTGATATGAGATGCAATATGGATGAGAAATGAATCAAAATTCTATGATAGATTCAAGGAATGCAATTTTTAGCTAAGTATGGCTCAAATGAAAAAAATTAAAGAGTTTGGCTAGCATAATGATCAACCCCTTAAATGAGAGAAAAGAGGGGGTATTTATAGAGGAAGTTGAATTCTCTAGAGAATTCAACGGTTGAGATTCATCCAACAAGGTCAAGATGAAGGGCTATGGTGAGTTGAAAACTCGCAAGGCCTCACATCTTGACTTGTGGAATGTGAGATGGCCTAGAAATGGTGATGTGTAAATGATGTGGAAGGAAGGTACATGATGTGGAAGAATGAAAAGTACTTTGCAAGTACCTTGGGGGATGAGAAGATTCCTTGGAGGAATGAAAAGTGAATTTAAAATTCACATGATTGGAGAATCTTGTGGATAAGACAAGGTTCCAAAGGGAGAGGTAGAAAGTACCTTGGATAAGACAAGGTGCCTAAAAAGGTAAGCACTTGTCACATGTGACTTGATGTGACAAATCAAAGATTCCATGGGGAAGAGTTCACATGTGACTTGATGTGACAAGAAAAAGATCACATGGGGAAGATTCCACATGTGACTTGATGTGACAAGTCAAAGATCACATGGGGAGGAGAAAAAGGAATTAAAAATTCTTTGAGAGGTTGATTAGGCTAGTTAATGAGGGATTAGAGTAGGGTTAGGTGGCTAAGAGAGATTAGAGGTCAACCTGCAAAAGTTGGAGGATGTGACACATCCTAATCAAGGATTAGGCATGTGCACATCTCTAATGATGAGATTAGAAGATGGATTAGGATCAAATAAAAATATGGAGGATGTGACATATGAGGAATTAAATAAATGTCATATTTATTTAATTCATTTGATGAAAGGGGGAAGGTATTTAATTATTTAACTAGATACCTTAGGGAATAGAAGAACTTTAGAGGTATTAATTAAATAATAGTGATATTACTTAATTAATGCGGATAAGGGTATGTTTAGATGAAAAGGGATAAATTTTCATAAATTAAGTGTCCAAATTTAGGTGTCTATAGCATCAACAACTTTGTTTTATTCCCTTGGAATCTATTCAAACTTGATATCCACAGAGTAGTTTTTGAGATCTATCATCTTCTTATATGGCATGAGCTTTTCATCCTTTGTATGATATTTGTCATTTACCTAATAGATGACTAGTTGTGAGTCTCCATATACTTGTAGAGCTATTATTTTCCATTCAATTGCCACTTTGATGCCAATAATTAATGCCTCATACTCAGCAACATTATTGGTGCTTGGAAACATAAGTCTATAGGACTTTGGGATGGTATGTCCTTGAGGTGTACCAAATAGAATTCCTGCACCGGACCCACATTGTGTGTATGACCCATCAAAATAAATCCTACATTGTTGTGTGGTAATAGTCAGAATGTATGCATCAAGAAATTCAATGCTCATTTGATGATTATATGGTAACAGAGCTTCAACTAATTGATTAGCTATCACTTGAACCTTGATGGCTCTTCGGTGTACATACTGGATGTCAAATTCACTTAAGATCATGACCACTTTTCTAGTCTCCTTGTTAGAGCAGCCTTGTTGAGTAGATATTTTAATGGGTCAATCTTTGCTATGAGTCTGACTGTGAAGGTCAACATGTAATGTTGTAACTGTTGGGTAGAAAATACCACCACCAAACAAGATTTCTCGATGAAGGTGTAATTTATTTCATAACTATTCAGAGTCCTGCTGATATAACAAATAGCTTGTTCCCGTCCCTTAGGATCTTTCTGTACTAATAGAGCCTCGAAAGAATGTTTATTGTTGCAATATATAGTAAAAATGGTCTCTCTTTTGTAGGTGGCATGAGTATAGGAGGCGACATTAAATATTGCTTTATTTGATTGAAAGTTGTTTCACATTCTTGATCCCATTTGAAAGAGACATTCTTGTGTAGTAGATGATTGAATGGATGACTTTTATTTACTAATTGGGAGATAAATTTCCTAATTGATTGTAGCCTGCCTAGTAGAGACCATAGTTCATTGAAATTCTTCAGTGGTGGAATTTTCATTATTGCTTTGACCTTAGCTAGATCCACTTTTGATACCCTTTTCTGAAACTATGTATCTGAGGAGCTTTACCGATGTAACCCCAAACATACATTTCTTAGGGTTTAATCTGACATTGAACTTCTCCAGTCTAGTTAATATTTTTCCCAAGATCTCCAGATGTCCTTCTTTGGTATATGAATTTTCCAATATATCATCCACGTAATCTTCCATAAAAGTATGCATCATGTCATGGAAAATAGTGGTCATTGCATGCTAATATGTTGCACCTGCATTTTTCAACCCAAAAGGCATGATGTACCAACAAAATGTGCCCCAAGGATATATGAATGTTGTCTTCTCCTGATCTTCAGGTGCTATCTTGATTTGGTTATACCCTGAGAAGCCATCCATTAGTGACAACATGGCATGTCTTGCTATTAAATCTATAATGATGTCAATGTTTGGCAAAGGAAAATCATCCTTTGGACATGCCTTATTTAGATCTCTGAAATCTATGCATATTCTGATACTATTATCTGGTTTAGATATAGGTACAATATTTGAAATCCACTTAGCATAATCAATGGACCTAATGAATTCTACATCTAACAAATTTTTTAGCTTAGCCTTTACCATCAATGCGATGTGGGGATGCATTTTCCTTAGTTTTTGCTTTACTGGTTTGATTATAGATGGTAGAGATAGATGATGCATCAAAAGATCTAGATCTAGCTCTGACATATCAGAGTAAGACCAAGCAAAGTTGATATGTCTCTCTTCAAAGAATTTGGTGAATTCAACCTTCTCTTCTTCTATCATAGATGTTGCCAGATGCATAATTTTTGTTTGTTTGTTGTGCCAAGATTGATAGACTGGGTAGGCTCCACCAATACTGATGACCTTTCATGATAGTTCTCTAGAAGGGTGTCAAATCTCCCATCTTTCAATGCCTCAAAGAGGTTTTCACCATTAGATGTGTTCTTTGTTTTTACTTTTTCAAGATCTAATGCTGCCATTGAATGGTTTTCACCATTAGATCCATTATTATTGTGTTCAATTTTGCAATTGGAAGATTTGGAACCATCTTGATTTGAAGTATTGTTATGAGCTTTATGAGTAGAACTTGTGTCAGGTATGTCACTACAAAGAAAATTTATGATGGCATCATCACTCGTAAAGATTGGTATATGAATAGGTTCAGTTGGTTCCTAGTCAATAAGTTCAGGATGTATTAAGGGTAAAAAGTCCTCAAATTGGGTAAAATCAATGACAGTGAGGGTTCCAATAGCCATGTTGTCAAAGTTGTCAGTGGTGATGTTAAGGTCTATGTTATTACTCTCCTCCAAGTCATCTATCTCACTCGATATTTGTCCATCCTCAATTGATTCATCAATATTTTTTGATCTAAATACAAGGGGTCTAATCCATGAACTTTGTCCCTCCTCACATGTGGGTGCATACTCTTTTATAACATCAACCTCTATGTTGAGTATGTGTAGGATCATGATGGGCCAAAAAGTGGCAATATGATGGGTATGTGGCTGAGGACTTTTCTTTTACCCAAAATTGATGAAAAAAAAAGGGTTTTTAAAGGAGATTCTCAACTTTCCACCAATATAAATTATGTTTTACTTTGAACTTAATAAGTAATTATTATTCATTTTCTATTCAAATTACGACTAAAGTCTTGATTGATCAACTGATTGAAAAAAATCTATAGCTTTCAAATGGTATCACATTTTTTGAATCCAAAATATGCGTCACATTCTATGCTTCGCATACTATAGGATTAAAAAAAGAAAAATTGAATTTCATGAAGTTTTGATCAAGTTAAGGTGGCCAGACATATGATTTTTTTATATTTTTTATAAGTTGTAATAAAAAATTCATAATTAATTATTTACTTGGAAAAAAATTACAAAACACTATGCATCACATTGGGACACGAATCCTCTACTTATATCTAAAATCTTATGGAAGAATATTATCATTTTATTTTGGTTAGGGTGGTCAGACAGACACCTACTTCTTATTTTTTCCCTGAAATTTAAGTACTATTGCATTGAGATTTCAAATTTTCACCAAATAGATTTCTTTTTTTTTTTAAACAAACCTAGTAGTTTAGAAACTACATTCAATTTTCTACAAATTCTATTCTTACATATTTTTGAAATAATATAGATAACTTATTCAAATTTTTAAGTCAAGTTGCCTAACTCTGATTTTTCTAATTTTTTTGTCACTTAAGGGTCTATTTTTTCCATGATGATCCTACGCATACCCTATCCTTGTATGATATTTATGATAAGGAATCCCACTCATATTCATTAGAATCTATTTCAGAGCTATCTCTCATTTGAAGGATCCTTTCAACAACTTTATGAGTGGTTTCTTCTTTTGTTTCTCCTGTATAACCCAGTCCTGTTTTGTCCTTTAATTGAAGTGTGAGAGGTTGGATGAGTTCTATAATGCCCTCTTTTCTTTTACCAATAGGTCGTTGTCCTTCATACCCTATTTTCTCTAAGATTTCTTTTCCTTTTCCATATTGATATGTCTTTATACTGATATTTGCTAATTTTGGTGCTTTTTTGTCTTTGTAGAGCCAATTGAGAATGGCCTTGTCTTTTGATTTCTCTTTTAGAGTACCTACTTCTACAAACCTTTCATCCAAAACTGTGGTAGGTTGTGATGATTGTTGTGTTTTTGTTGATGGTTTTCCATATGATTTTGGAGATGGCAACAATTGTGAAATACATAAAGATTGCTCAATGGAATATTCTCCCAAGCCCCTGTCTTTTAACTGGATCTTATCTTTGAATTGTTGTGATAGATTATTTAGTGGATCTTCATTACTTGATGAAGTGGAGTTAGTAATAGTTGTTTCCTTTGATTGGTCCTTTTTTTCAACCCATTTGGATATAAAATTTAGTTGCTTTCCACTACTAGATGAACTAGAAGTGTTTGCTTCTCTATTATGGGGCACCAAAGTGTCTTGAGCTACCCTATGTGTATTACAAGTTTGGGGATTATTGTAGTCAACTGAAATAGTGACTTCCTGTCCATTGAAAAGAAATTTTAAGCACTAATGATAGGTTGAAGGCACTACCTACATTTCATGAATCCATGGACTTCCCAAGAGTATATTATATGTCAGCTCCTTTTCTAACACTTGGCAAACTACATTCTTGACAATTGGTCCCACTTGAATAGGTAACACAATCAACCCTTTAGAGGATCTCTCTTCTTCATCATAAAATTTTATTGTGATCTTCCTTTTGACATCAATAGCATTGTCAAAATAACCTAATGCACTAATCAGTTTTAAAGTGCAAATGTTTAAACCAACTCCACTATCTATTATGACACATTTAACACAATGTTTATGGATTAAAACTTCTATATGAAAGGCCGCATTGTGTGGGTGATTAAGTGATGCATCATCTTGTTTAGAGAATGACAAACAATGAGGCACAGTCAAATGTCCCACCATAGCTTGAAATTGACAAACATTTAGATTATTGGGTACTGTGGTGGCCACAAGAGCATGCTCCAAAACCTCCTTATGTGATGGTGATATTTTAAGGAGTTCCAATATGGATATTTGTGTTGGTATCTTTTGTAGTTGATCCAATATCCTGTATTGATTTGAAGGGGGAGTAGTGGTTTTAGATGCAACTCCTTTCAGTATCACTTTGGATTTCCCCCTTATTGTCACATTGACTGGTTGATAGTCTTGTCTTTCCTTGATTTTTATGACATTGATTTGGTTGTTGGAAGTGTTTATGTTTGGGATCACATTCAGGGATATGATGTCATTGATGCTAATGTTATCTATTTGATTATCAATGACATTATTTTTCTCAACCTCAGAAATGCAATGAATGGTATTGACATAAATGTAGTTTACACTTTTTCCTTTACTATTTGAAGAAGATTCTCCATTTTCATAATTTGGTAAAAGATCTGTAAACATACTATGATTTTTGTTTATTGGATGTCCTTCGACAAATACATTCTTTCCCTAAATAATATCTTGTATTAGATGCTTTAATTGCATACAATCATTCATTTTATGTCCTTTTTTTTATGAAAGTTACAATAGTCAGCATCGTTCGGGTATGTGCAGGATCATCATGGAAAAAATAGGCCCTTAAGTTTGAAAAGACATATTTGAGTATCGTTTATTCAATAATAGTTTCTATCGAGTGGAAAGAGACTTTAGTCTATAATAATTTAATAGAAAATGAATAATAATTTATTTATTAAATTACAAAGTAAAGAATAATTTATTAATTGGTAGAATGGAAAGCTAAAGATATCAATCTCTTTTAAAAACCCTTTTCGTTTCATCAATTTTAGGTTAAAAAAATCGTCATCCACATACCCATCATATTGCCACTTTTTGGCCCATCATGATCATGCACATACCCATTCCACCAAGATGGTTTTACTTTTGGCTCCCAATTTATTTCTTTTGGTAGGGTAATAAGTCTATTTACAATAAGCTCTCTCATCGCTAATTCTAGTTTTTGTCCCAATGGTGTAAATTTTCATCGATTGGATTGTCTTTGATATGATGGTGGTCAAAATTCTCCATTGTTTGGATTGGTGTTTTGAGTGGTACCTTGATTGATGTTCTGGTTATCATTTGGATTATTCTTTATAGTCGTTGTCATTAAATTGAATATTGGTTTCATATTTTGTGTGTTAGTTGTAGCATCATTGTTTCCTGTATTTCTATTTCTTTGCCAAAATTTAGGTTTATCATTGTTGCCATAGTGATTTGAGGAATTTGTGTTGTTTGATCCTTCATTGTAATGTTTAATCACTCCTCTTTTTACCAATGCTTTTTTGATTTTAAGCCCATTCTCAATCATTTTTTCAAATGTTGGGGGGCATTGCAGTTCAAGCCTATAACTCATGTCATCAGTTAAGTTGTCAATAAATAATTCCATCTTTTCCTCTTCAGGTATAGAATGAGGATACCTAGCAAAAAAAATTCTCAAACATTGTAGAAATGATAGGAATGTCTCGCCCTTCTTTTGTTTCATGTTGTAAACATTTTTTATGGTTACTTCAAGTTGGATATTGAAGGAGAATTATGAGATAAATTTGTTGACTAGTTCTTCAAAGGATCGAATCCCTAGTTGTAATTTATAGAACCATTCCATACATTGAACTTCTAAGATCCTTGGAAATAAACTCATTAGGTAAGTATCCTCTTGTGCAAAATCTAAACTCGTTATTCTAAATTCCCTCACATGGTCAATTGGATCTGTTTTGTCATATTTGGGGAATTCACAATGTCTAGCAAATGGTATCATGTCCACACTTGGATCAAAAGGATAAGGACAAATGTCCTGTAATGAGTACCTCTTTGTGGTTCCTTTTTGCATATCTTGAAGTTGTTGAAAATTTTGCATTTGACATGTTAGGGCAACCACTTGATCTATGTTTTGTGTGTTGTGTGGTTTAGTTTTAGCTACTCTAGGTGTTTCTTTTAATCGATTAATGTCAAAATATTTTGGAATTTTTGAACCTAGTTTAGCTAGCATCAAGAGGTTATTTTCCAAATCTTGTTCCAACACTTTTTCCATGAATTTGTGAAAATTTGGATCTTGTTGTGTAGTTTGGATATCTTTTTGAGTTATTTCATTTGTATCATTTTGATGGAATCTATGAAAAGGATTTTCTTCAGCCATGACGTTTAGTGTTTCAATTTCCTTTTCTCTAAGTTTCTATCTTTGTAACCTTCTCAAAATTGGCATACAAGTGTTTGTTATTCTCACTAAACTTTTATATTCTATGTTTGGATGAGTGTCAATTGGATTTAAACAAAGTCAAATAGAATTATATATTATATTGATGAGACCAAGTTAAAAATCTGATTATTTTGTTTCGTTTCATGATTGTAGGATGACAAAATCCTGATGAGGAAACTTAACCTAATAACCAGGATTTGTGTTTGATAATTGGACACTTTAAAGTTTGCAAGATCTGGTTTCAACTTGAAAAGAATTTTGACTTGTAAGATCCTATTTGTTTCAAGTTTAAGACACTGTCTGGCCTATGAAAATGTTTTTATTCTGATAAAATCCCGAGTTTCTGATGTCAATAGTCTGAAAGATGTTTCCAATAGCTCTCTATTTTCTTGTTTTGTGGATGCGCTATTACAAAGGGTAGAAGTGCTAAAATGGACTATGGATGCACTAAAAGATATGGTAAAAGTGTTGTGAAATAGGGTAGATGCACTAAAATAGACTATGGATGCACTAAAATATTGGTAATTTTTGACACTGCAAGTCTTGGTTACAATCAAAAAATGCACTACAAAATTTATCAGATGTGCTAAAACAGACTATAAGTGCACTATTTGAACTATGGATGGACTAAAAGATAGGGCAGATGCACTAAAACAAACTGTGTAAGTGCTATTTTGGGACTCCATAGTGTTATCTAATTTTTTTCTTAGCAAAGGGGCTAATTTTTGGGTGTAATTTTCTGAATTTGAGGTATATTTGGCAGGATATCTTTGATGGTAAATCTCTATTTTTGGATGATAAGCCTAATGTTTCCAAGATTTTTCTCTATTGTAAGAATTGATTTGCCTTGTTGGAATATTTTATTGCTAGTTGTGGGATGAAAGACTGACAAAAGGGTCGACTATGATTTTTTTTTGTGAAAGTGATCTCCATTGAAAATAAGCTTGTGAACATAAAGGCTCTAAGGAAAAATCATCAGTATATCCTCTAGCAAAGTCACTGCCTATGGATAAAAGTTCAAGCTTTGATATAAGTAAACAATGTTCAGTTTTAAAGTTGTTGATTTCCAATCAATCATGGTTGACTTGTCAGTTTTCTGATCTCTATTAATGTTTGAAGATTGTATTGCTAGAATCTAAACAATAAGTGTATAAGAATCAAACATGATCCTTCTTGATTTCCACTATTTTTGAAAAGAATACACTTCAAGATAGAAAATGTATGATGACTACCATAGGATTGGTGTATTTTAATCCAAGTATGTCTACCCTATTCTACACTATGGATTAGTTCATTTCCCTAATCCAATCTTTAGAGTTTTGGGCTTGCACATGAAATCACTAGCTATAGTCATGTCGGATCCAAAGCATAAAGTGCATGAATTTTAAAATGATTTTGGCATTTTGATCATAGTTAAGGGAGAGCATAGTCCTATAGATAGTAAACAATGTTCAGTTTTAAAGCCCAAATGATAGTTTTCTATTCTATGTGAAGATATTGCTTCACAAAAGATATGATGTCAATTTTAACTAAGATAGAAAATGTATGATGACTACCATAGGATTGGTGTATTTTAATCCAAATGTCTACCCTAGGATTAGTTCATTTTAATCCAAAAGTAGCAATGAAATCACTAGCTATAGTCATGTCGGATCCAGACAACAAATCAGTTAGATTACAAAAGCTACTAGAACAGAGGTCAAATGCGCCACTTAATTGATCAGATGCACTTCAGGATCAATTAGATGCACTACAAAATTTGTCAGATACACTATAGAATTTATCAGATGTGCTAAAACAACCTTGAATAGGGAATATTCAATTGTGTTGGAAGTTTCTAGTCGATGCGCTAAAACAGTCTTCAAAAGTGCTATAGTTTTCGATGGATGCGCTAAAACAATCATCAGAAGCACTAAATTTTTTGATGGATGCGCTACAAAATCTTTTAGTCACACTAAAAGAAACACACTAGAATCTTGTACAAGCACTTTTTAGAAAAAATGTTAAAACATGGGGTTAGGGCCCTATGTTGGGCACCAAAATCTAAGTGTGGAATATGTAATGAGAAAAATAACAAACAACACTTTTTAATGAAACATTATATCAAGAGAATCAACAATTAAACTACTTAAAATATAGGAAAACTATTGAAAGTGTCTCATTGTTCCCTATCTCTAAAGATTTATTAAATCAAAGGAGGGCTCTTATATTTGGTAAGCATTGTGACTATTAAAATGCCTATCTAGAGAATGGAATGATGCAAGATGCAATAATATAATGATTGATAATGATTTGTAAAAGCTATGATGTAATCCTTCTGATGCAAATGACATGAAACAAATAAATAAATCTTCCATAAACTATGATGAATCTAAATGGAATGCCATGATTATGATTCTACTGATGGCTATGTGATTCTATTGCTAAATGATAATTGCTAAATGCTTGAATGCTTGATTACTATTTTTGTAGAGTAAGATTACACAAAGTTGGGATCCATTTCCTATGGAGAATGGTTGTATTTATAGATTCACAGCAACACATTTGTGAAGGGGCAGTTCACAACAAAGGTTTGGATTTGATCTTGAGGATTGAATGGTGAAGGATGAAGTCTAAGTTGATCATGGGGATTGTTCCTCCCTATGAAAAAATTTCACCAGATGATAGGAAGAATCAGAGGAAAGAGATTAATAAATTGATTTCCATTTTCCTGTAATTTGTCTCAAAAATTTCCTGTGAATGCCAGTTGAATTAATTATTTATAAAACATATAATTTTATTGGTGAGTGAATAGAGGAAATTTCTTTTATTTGAATATTTTGATTTATTCAAATTTAGCAAAAAGAAGATATTTAATTAAATGAAACAAATATTTGACATTTTCTTATTTAATAAAAAGAGATATGATAATTAAATAGAACTTTATGATATTTCTATTTAATTAAGAGGAAACATGATTAGATAATTAAATAATACAAACTATTGAAGTTGCTTCTTTAATTAAGATAGAATAAATAGGAGAATGTAATTAAAATTGAAGAATTAGAAAAATGAACTATATAAATAAATATTCTATTTATTTAATAGTAGATGAATTTAAGGTTAATTAATAAAATAAATTATATTTAATTAATTAGATTATCCAGACCATTTTTTAGGTGTATACACTATCTATCTCATGAATCTTTGTAGCTGGTTTTGTTAGTTCAACTAAACAAGAGTGTCTACTACACCATTTAATGGTGCATACAGATCCTACTCATTGTCCAAACTAAAGCCCCTCTCTTTAAAAGCGCACACCATTTTATATGTAGTTGTGAAGAAATCTGGTAAACTATAAAGTGGTTTCTTTGATTTGGTTAATTCTTTGGGGCATGCATGGAGAATAACCTAGATAAATTTTAATTTTTAGCATTTTTATGCTTTATTTTAGAATAGATGTTTAAATTCTAGAAAATGTTTCAAAAAATAGATATATGAATGGAAATTTATTGAAAATATTTTGGTTCTTATGAAATTGTTGAATGCTTAAAGCTAAATCTACTTAAGTGATAGAAAAATTGTTGATATTAATGAAATATTATTTAAAATATTTTGATTTCATGATATTATTTTATTATCTAAATGAAAATTCAGAGTTTAATAAATATGATTTTAAACAAAAATATTCCCTTTGAGATTAATAGCAATATCACATCATACCCAAAAGTGAACCTAGTTTTGTCAAGATTTGACTACCGGAGACTTGGGATTGATCTAATCTAACCTTTTTCCAATCATATAGATCCCTTAGGGTTTTCTTAGGTTAATTCTTTAAAGAAGGATAGGCTCTTCATGGTTTGTATGTGAAGAATTTATTCACCCTATTGCTACAAGCAACATCGTCATCAACACATCCCTATTCAATCCAATGTTGAAACCGTAAATCAGCTACCATAGAGACCCTTATACTACCCTAAACATCATATAACCACTTACAAAAGCTTGAACAACATATGTATGACCAGATCTTGATTCCAAAAGAATTTACAATATTGGAAATGAAATTTTTTGGTGGAAATTAGTATAACTCAAAATAATAGCATACATGTACAAGCTTCCTCATGATTTTCACGTGCATACTTTTTCATTGAAGAGCATTGATGAACATTCAACCCCTTTCTAACCATTCCACAACCTTGAAGATGGGTCCTTCCTACACATTTCCTATTGTTTGATAAAGTCTCTACAATGTGCCCTATTCTTTCCTTAACTACTACAATGTGCCCCAAACTCTTCTCTTTGTTCTACACACATTCCTTCATCTTGAGCATGGACTCTAAAGGGGAAACAAGAACCCTAACACATACTTCCTTAAAAATTTGAAATTTTCAAACCCACTTCCCTCCTTTGTGGATGTGTGAAGCCTTTGGATACTTTTAGAAATTTTAAGGTATTTGAAAAATTTTATAAACATTTAGAATATTTCCAAGAGGTAAATCTTGACTTAAGCATACCAATCTTGTATTTTATTTTTTATCATATTTATACCTTCAAATGAAATTTCAAACCTTTACAAGTTTTGAAAACTAGACCAAGACTTTTCTTTAAAAAAAAATCAGCTACTTGGTGTGACTATTTAAACCAAAGGGTGACATAGGCTAACAGGTATACAAGGCAAGAAGTCCAATGCCCATTTACAAAAAAAAGAACTTGAGAACACACACATCAAACACACCAAAACCACATGGGAAACAACAATAACTAGAGATCCAAGTGTTGCAACATGGGTTCTAATACCAAATTTAATGTCTTTCCCAAAGCACAAGGTAAAACTTGAATAATTTTTTTTTATTTGAAACACAAAAACCTCAACACCAAAGATACAACATCAACATGACATAATTAGCATAAAAATGTGCACACAAGTATCACATGAACATAAGGACATAAGAAAAAATCAAGATATCCTCAAAATTTCATAAGAAAGGTGGAAACAACAAAAGACTAACCATTCATGGGATAAATCCACTAAAAATAATAAGAGAGAGTGTATCTTATACAATCATTGATTACAACCCATGATCACATTCTCTTGCAACATGAATCTAGAATAAGATGAGGGAAAAATCAACAGGTCTAATCCACATCTAAAATCACTTAACTAGACTAAGCAAGGAACAACCTTCAGCAAAGGATGCCCAAACTAGGAGATAGAAGATATCCACTAACTAGAATGACAAAGCTCACTTCTAAACAAACCACACTTTCTAATATTTCTTGTCACAATGTGACATCACACAAGAAAAAAATTCTACAACACAACACCTCAAGGGCTATGGTGAATTTTGATAACACTCACAAGACCAACTAAGAATATTTACAACCTTCCCAAGAATTCATAAGATAAGGTGTACTATCTCCCTCACCCTAGGTTTGACAACTAGGAAACTTTGGAAGAGTGCACACAAAAAGATGTAAGAGAAGAAACAATTACTCAAAAAATACACTTAATAACAAGCTCCAAACACCACTATACCCCTAGTACAATGATGAAAAAATTTAGTTTTCATGGTTTACCCATATGAGGTCCCAAAACCTAGAGGAATAAACAAGTCCTAAGAGAGAGATAACTTGACTAGGTTTTTCAAGGTCTTATCAATTAAAACAATTACCATAGATAAAATACATGACAAAAATGCTATCTAACCTTGGTTAAGAGGGTTAACATTCTATTTTTCATATGGAAATGAGGCCACCCCCACACAAGACTAGGCTTCCAAAATAGAGATAAGAAACTTTGAGCCTATCATCCCTCATACCCAAGCTACTCCATTGTCAACCAAGCTTCTCCAATATGATACCAGGCTACTCCATTGATGAAAAGATCACCCAAACACACTTAGAAACATTCCAGGAAAGTTTGGAGACTCTTAAACTAACTAGGTTGCCCAAACTCACTAGAATTTTTTGTTGAAAGAATGAAGAAGGAACCCTTTGATGTGTTGTCATTGATGCCAATATTGTTTGTTGACAGTTTTTTATCTATTCCAGTAAACAATTTTGGTGACACTTTGATATGGTAATATGGTCCAGATTTGGTCATGTTATAATATTGGCTTATGTGATTATAATATGGTGTTTGGGACTGCTAAATACATATATGTTCAAGAATTTTATGTTTTGGTTGATCTGGCTGAAAGTTACAAATGAAAGAAGTTCGACAACTATATTCTAGCTTATATAGTACAAGATGATAAGAGTTTTTTGGTTTGCATTCCTCTGGTGTTTGGATTCAAAATTTACAATTTTGGGAGATGATTTACACGTATCAACACTACATATATTCCAAATGGCAATTGCTTATATGATTATATGGATGATCGATGTTGGATAGATTGGATTATTTTGTGATTAGGTCTAATCCTTGTCTAACTCTATACTTGAAATTGTTCTATAAAGATTAATATGTATTGTGGATGTTAAGGGGATCTATTTTAGATCCATGCCAACCTAAATTCAAGTTTTACACATTTTTTTTTAGTACAAAGAAGTTTTGATTCCATTAATGTAGATGAAAAAGTGTTTTAGAATTGAAATAGGGCTACATCTAGTTAGTCTGACCTAATTGATGTATGCGGATGTAATAGGGTGTATATGTGGAACATTCTTGAGTTGCATAATGAGGAAATAAATCATAGGATGGTGTGTGTGAAATTTTATGTTATGCAAACTTGTGAATTTCTAAATGTGAAATTAAAATATGGGCATAATTGTTGTGTATGTTGAGCAACTACTAAGTAGTGTAGTATTGTATATCCAAAAATTCATTAGAGCTGAATTCAACACAAGGAAGGTGCATCTTACATTAGTTCACACCTTGGTTGTGTAGCCACTTTTTTCTTGTACCTATTTTTAGGCTATGAGCCTTTTATGGACAATGAGTCAAAATAGTGAGCCCTGTAATATCTTATAACTAGTTATAGTATATTGTGAGATAATCCTCACTGTGGTTTTTCCCTTTCTGAATTTTCCACATAATTTTTTTTTGTGTTCATGTGTTATGTGTTGTGACTTCCTTCATTTACTCATGCATAGCTATAGTTAAATATGTTTTGATATTTGGTTGTGTTATGACTAAATGGTTTAATAGAATATTGATTCATCCCCCTCTCTTAGTATTTTGGGTGTTCAACAATTGGTATCAAAGCTTGGTTCCTTTTGAAAAGTCTAACAACTTGAGGAAGATCTTGGAGTTAGAAAACATGGCTGACAAAAAGTATCCTATTCATTTAGAAGATTTTTTTGCAATTGAATATGAAGAAGATGATTGCATGTTTGATAAATAAGAACTTAAAGTTTCTCTTAAACATCTTGAAAAAGTTGAAAGTAAGAACATAAATTTGAAGGAAATCCTAGGAGAAGAAAATGAATGCATCAAAAAGATGAGAGAAAAAATCAAGAAGTTCAAAGAAAGACATAGAAAAGTTAATGAATAGTTGAAGAAGGAAAATGAAGATGTCACCAGACTAAAAGTGCAAGTGAAAGGAAAAAGGAGAATTAAGGATTGTTTGAATGCTAAGATACAAAGCAAGGTTGATGAATGTACAAAGCTTGAACACGAAATAGAAACCCTAAGATATGATTTGGAGAAAGAAAGAGCTCATGTGGAAAAATTCAAAACAAGTACTACAATTCTTAATGAATTCATTACAATTCAAAAACCTTCCAAAGATAAAGGTGGCTTGGGATTTGAAGAAGGACAAAGTTCAAAGAAAAATTAGACATCTAACAAGGTTGACAATCAAAAGAAGACTCAAGGAAATGGAAGACAACTCAAGAATCAAAGAAGCGATACTAGAAGACCTCCTATCAGATAACCAAATGCTCAAAGGTAGCCATCTTTCAATGGTTTTTTTTTTTCATGCAATAAATTTGGACATAAGGCTATAAAATGTAGAAGAAAAATGAATCAAAATGTTGGATCCTTTTTTCTAGACAATGTTTTGCATGGAAGAAATTTGGACATAGAGCTATAGAGTGCAAAAGTTAGATGATGAATAGATTCAATAATGGTAGAATGTTTCAATCCTTTAATGGCTAATATTATACATGCAATGCATTTGGACATAAGGCTAACTAGTGCAGATCAAGAATGAATATAAGTTAGTTTCATCAAAAATATGTTGTATGCTACAATTGCAACAAGCCTAGACACATTTGAAGATTGTGTAGAAGCAAGAATGGAAGGCAGACTAATCCAGAATTGGGGAATAATTTAGTGAAGAAAGTTGATCCTACTAAAGTTAAGAAGGAAATGGAGAATATTTGGAACTTGAGAACAAGGATGAATCAAATTCATCTATACCTACATTTGGTGTAGATATTTCTTCTAAAAACTAAGCCCATGCTAAGGCTTAGGGGGAGCAGTAATAGAGAAATCTAACAACCCCATGAAATCATGAGGTGTCAAGCAATGAAACAAAGATATATGGTGAAAAATGGTATGATTAAGATTTTAGAAAAGATTTTGGTATAAAATATGCAAATCAGAAGAATTGTGGAGCATTTTAGGGTTTACAATGTTTCAATGAAGTGCATGCCAACTTTAGGTAGATTGATAATGTATAAAAGTGAAATCCCTAGTCATTTTTCAAATCATTTTCATACATTTGAAAGAAAGTAGAATGAATTGAGAAGTGATTAAAGGAAATTCAAAGTGAATTAGTTCAAACCCTAGTTCATGTTGAGCTTGAAAAAGGTATTCACCGATACCTATTCTTTGTGGGTTTGTATTAGAAGTGATTTTAAAATCATTTGAAGGTAGAATTGAGGTTATAATGGCTATACCGACTGTAGTTGAGATTACTGAAAGACCTAGATCAAATTTTAAGATGTTTTCATGGAAAGTTTTTGAGAATGACCCTAACAATGTACTTTTTAAGATCCCAATTAAGGTTTTTCCCATTGAAGACACAAGAATCTATATACACTACAAATTGGAATAATATGATCATCAAGTGGTCAAGAATTTATGGTCTAATGAGTTAACTAGAGAAATTTTTTTGGTGAAACCAAAATATGAAAACCTAGTGTGAAAGAAGTTAGACATTTGGAACTGGTCAACTAACTTTAATAATGATTTGTATGCAAAGTATGTGAAGATAGCCCTGAGTAGAATGCATGAAAAATTCATGTGGACTGATATGCTTGGATTAATTTATAAGGATGAAATTAAGGTTGTGACTAGATTGTGTGATACTAGACCCATACTAGTGTTGAAGTTTGTAAAGAATTATGTAGTTATGCAGCTAACTAGTGCCAAATTTGATAGGGGAGGACTAACAACAAAACCTATCATCAATCTTGTAGTGAATTATGCATCTATCATGATTGGTCTCAAAATCTATTTCCAAAATAGAGAAAAATTAGTATATAAAACTGCAATAAATGTTGCTCATGACATGATAGTAAATGGGAAAGATTATGATTTGTGTGAATTGCTTTAGCAACAACTTTTAGACAACTTGAATTAGATTAAAACAAAGAAATATTCTTTCAAGTATGGAACATTGCTTGTTTTCTTTCTTTTCTACTTTATGAGTGAGATATTCAAAAGTAAGAACATTGTATGGGACAAAAGCAGACTGGTAGCATACCAAAATCTTGACTATTTATGCAACATTAGAGAATACAATGCACAGGCCAATGCATTGACTACATTTTTCTCTATATTCCAAAGGAACATGTATGGGAGAGAAAGAATTCCTAAGATTTTAGTGGAGAAGTATGCAAATGACATAACCTTTCTTATATCCATTGATGAATGAATAATAGAGGTGGTAGAAACCAAAACAATATGGATTGAACCACTAGGATATGAAATTGATGAGAAAGAGACTAAGAGATACATTGAATTATTGTTAAGTAGCCCTAATCACCCCTCTCTACCTAGACATGGAACATATGAGGAGAAATTTGCTGAAGTATACTTGGATACTCCAACACCTACTAGAACCAAAAGGATAAACAAATAGGTTGAATAATTCTTTACAAGGCATGTTCTCTCAAAAGAAGAAGTTGAAAGATGAAGGGAAGTTGTAGTGGAAAGGGAATCCAAGATTGATAATGAGTCCTCCAGACCACATAGATTAGGAAGATCTACTTCCACCCCTACCTCTACATTGCCAAAACCTACTACCATAGTTTTTGTCAAAGGGAAGAAGGTTGATCCCAATGATCTAACTGTAGTTGATGTATTTGCACCCTTTAGACCAAAAACTCGGACCTCAAAGAGGAAAAATACACCTCCAGTAGAACCCCCAGCTACCTATGGAAGAAGAAAGAAATAGAAATCATCTAGAGATCAGAGCCTAAGTGATTTTGTGGAAGAATAAATTGAACTTGGCTTAGAAGAAGAAGAAAAATTGAAAAGAAAGAGAAGAAGCAATGTTTCCACCAATAGTGAAGGTGCCTCACTAGAGGTTAGTAATGAATCAAACAGGGCCAAATTCAATATTGTGGATTTTTCTAAAGAAGAGGAGATGGAAAAGGAGAAAGCATATTTCAAAATTCATATTTGAAAGAAGAAAGAGGAAAAGAAAATAGATGAAAGCACATCAATACCTAAGAAGAAGAAGTCCAAGACTCCTCTGGTAAGAGCTCGTTCACCTTCAAAGTTGGAACCTTTGGTTAAGAATATGGTAGAACATGATGGATTATTAGAAGCCACTACCAAATTCTATGATGAAGCTAATGAAGAAGACAAGAAACCTATTAAATATTTTATTATTAAGTACATGATCATTGTGGATGCAAATACAGAAAACATGAAGGAGAAGGTAACTGATGTTGTATGGAAAGCTTTAGTGAAAAGAAGACATAAAGCTATCAAAACAAAAGACAAGATAAAAAATGAAGCTTTGACTAAGATTGGATCCTTATTGTCTAAGGATGATAAGGTCACCCTACTAGAAGAATACACAAAGGAGTTCAGGGAAAAGCAAAGAATTACCATTCTTATGGCGAGAGAAAAGGATAACGTACAAAAAACTTAAAACAAGAAACTTTTGATACAGTAAAAGACATGGAACATAAATACAAGATGATTTCTAGTTCTTCATCTAATAGAACTCAAGTCGAGGAGCTTGGTAAGGGTAGAGTTACTGATGAAGAGGAAAAAATTCCTCGCATATCTAATTCACCTATTTTTCAAGTAGTAGTAGAAGAGGTAAATGCTTATTCTATAGAAGAGACACTGCATTTTGGTGTTTTAGGGAATGCGATTTATGAAAAGAAAGACAAGCCAAAGGAAAACATCTTCGAAAAAGAAGAAGAGAAAGAAGAGAACAAAGAAGAATATGCAATTGAACGAAATGAAGAATCCCAGAAGACCATAGAGCCAAAAAAGTTACTCAGAGAGTCCTCCTGAAACACTGTCAAGGGTTGTCTGACAAGACAAATAAGGATTCAACCATTCATTCCTCCCCAGTTGGTTCATCTCCCATCACAATAGGGCTATGTTAATATGAACAATATTGTACCTATTCAGAGAATGGATATTGGATACACTTTCATTACCTTTGGGAGAAAAGAAATTATAGAAAGCCATTAGAAGGGGACTGAGCTAATCAATGATGCCATCAATTTTTTATAGGATGCAACACCTGGTACTACTATTGATTATTCTTCAACATGTATTGGAAACTTGAAATTTCTAGTTAGTCATTTAGGGAATATACTTCTACCCTAAAGGAGTAGGTTGCAAAAGAAGCCAAGTCAAGGATTGTGGAGAAAATATTGCTTGAGATTCAAGAAAGATGTGCAACTATACATAAAAAGGTGATGAAATTCTTGGAAGAAGTAAAGGAATGTGAAGATGAGGCTCAAACATTATTCTTGTATTGCATGAGATCGTTAGATGCCACTCGAGGAATTAAGGACCTAATGGACTCAATAGAGTCACAGTTAACTTATTCATCTGAAACTTATGGCCTCACAAAAGATAGAAACTATGTTTCTTGGACTACCATTTCAGATTTTCAAAAAAAAAATTCAACCTCCAAAGACAAAAAGAGGATATTATAAGGTGATTCAAACAAATTGGTGAAATCATAAAGTAAAATCATATACTAATATAAATTGTTGTTGCTAAAGCTGAAAAAATTGGCATGATAAATCCTTATCCGACTATTCCAGAAGAGGGAGAGGAGAGATTGGCAGAGTTGGAATCAATGCATAAGGCACTTGTTATAGCTAAGAAGAGTTAGGATGAAGGGAAATCTATTTAGGAAGCCATTCTCAAGGAACTTGAAGACTATTCCTCCTTTGGGTGGACATATCTCACCTTGTATATTATTTTTAAGTTGCTTTCAGTTTTTCCTTCTTTTACATATGATCAGATGTAATTCTGAGGACAACTCCCTAAGGAGGAGCAAGTCATTTTATTTCATTTTTATTTTTGTCTCTCTAAGACACCCTTTTTCCTTGATTTCAAAGGGGGAGAAGTTGAAGAAGCTTGGAAAATTGTGGAGAAGTCTAGAGAAGTTTATATATTGTACTTCAGGGAGAAGTTTTTAAATTGAAAATTTTGAAGTTGAATTTTTGGAGATTCATTTTGGCACATATTTCCATCAATGAATAAGGGGGATATTTTTGAATGAATGAAGAAGGAACCCTTTGATGTGTTGACATTGATGCCAACATTGTTTGTTGCTAGTTCTTTGTTTATTCCAATAAACACTTTTGGTGACACAAGTTTGATCTGGTAATCTGGTCTACATTCACTCATGTTATAAGACCAGTTTATGCAATTATAGTACGGTGTTTGGGACTGTTAAACACATATATGTTCAGGAAGGGTATGTGCAGGATCATGATGGGCCAAAAAGTGGCAATATGATGGGTATGTGGCTGACGACTTTTTTTTAACCCAAAATTGATGAAATGAAAAGGGTTTTTAAAGGAGATTCTCAACTTTCCACCAATATAAATTATGCTTTACTTTGAATTTAATAAGTAATTATTATTCATTTTCTATTCAAATTAGGAGTAAAGTCTGATTGATAGGCTAATTGAAAAATATCTATAGCTTTCAAACAATATCACATTTTTTGAATCCAAAACATGCATCACATTCTATGCTTCATGTACTATAGGATTAAAAAAAGAAAAATTGAATTTCATGAAGTTTTGACCAAGTTAAGGTGGTGACATCTGAGTTTTATATTTTTCAAAGTTTCAATAAAAATCATAATTAATTATTTACTTGGAAAAAAATTACAAAAAAATATGCATCACATCGAGACATGAGTCCTATACTTACATCTAAAATATTATAGAAAAATATTATCATTTTATTGTGGTAAGGGTGGTTAGATAGACACCTACTTATTTTTTCCCTGAAATTTAAGTACTACTGCATTGAAATTTTGAATTTTCACTGAATAGTTTTTTTTTTTAAACAAACCTAGTAGTTTAGAAACTACATTCAATTTTCTATAGATTCTATTCTTACGTATTTTTGAAATAATATAGATAACTTATTCAAATTTTTACGTCAACTTTCCTAACTCTAGTTTTTATTATTTTTTGCCACTTAAGGGCTCGGTTTTTCCATGATGATCCTACGCATACCCGAAATTCAATAATTTTAGTTGATCCAGCTGAAAGTTACAAATGACAAAAGTTTGATAACTATAATCTAGCTTATATAGTACAAGATGATAATATTTCTCTGGTTCACATTCCTATGGTGTTTGGATTCAAAATTTACAATTTTGGGAGATGATTTACAAGTGTCAACACTACATATATTCCAGATGGTGATTGCTTATACAATTATACGGATGATCAATGTTGGATAGATTGGCTTATTTTGTGATTAAGTCTAACCAACCCCAGTGACCTATTTGCCTTGGGTGGGAGATAATAGCTGGGTGGGAGGCCCCTACTATTCTATAAGCTAGTTGGTGGGTGGGGGGAGATTGAAGGGGTCATGTATGGGGGGAATTCTAGCTCCCAAGGTGGAGATAATAAGGTTTCAAATTTTCGTGGCTAAACCTATACTTGAAATTGTGCTATGAAGATTAATATGTATTGTAGATCTTAAGGGGGTCTATTTTATATCCATGCCAATGTAAATTCAAGTTTTACTAGATTTTTTTTAGTGTGAAAATGTTTTTTTTCCATTAATGAAGTTGACAAAGTGTTTTTGAATTGAAATAGAGCTACATCTAATTAGGATGACCTAATTGATGTATGTGGATGTAATAGGGTATATATGTGGAATAGTCTTGAGTTTCATAATGAGGAAATAAAGTGTAGGATGGTTTTTGCAAAATTTGATGTTGTGCAAAATTGGGAGTTTGTATGTGTTAAATTAGAATAAAGGAAGAATTGCTATGTATGTTGAGTGACTACTAAGCAGTGTAGTATTTTGTATCTAGAACTTCATTAGAACTAAATTCAACACATTGAAGGTGCATCTTACATCAGTTCACACCTTGGATGTGTAGCCACTTTTGTCTTGTACCTATTTTTAGGGTATGATCCTTTTAAGAACAGTGAGTCTTGGAAGTTAGCCTTGTAATATCTTATAATGGGGCATGTACAGGATCATGATGGGCCAAAAAGTGGTGATATGATGGGTATGTGTAGGGCATGTGGGTAATGACTTTTTTTTACCCAAAATTGATGAAATGAAAAGGGTTTTTAAAGGAGATTCTCATCTTTCCACCAATATAAATTATACTTTACTTTGAATTTAATAAATAATTATTATTCATTTTCTATTTGAATTATGACTAAAGTCTTGATTGATAGGCTAATTGAAAAACATCTATAGCATTCAAACGGTATCACGTTTTTTGAATTTGAAACATGTGTCACATTCTATTCTTCACATACTATAGGATTGAAAAAATGAAATTGAATTTCATGAAGTTTGACCTAGTTAAGGTAGTCAGACATACAAGTTTTTATATTTTTTAAAAGTTGTAATAAAAAATTCATAATTAATTATTTACTTGGAAAAAAATTACAAAAAAAATGCATCACATCGAGACATGAGTCCTCTACTTATATCTAAAATCTTATAAAAAAATATTATCATTTTATTGTGGTTAGGGTGGTCAGACAGACACCTACATCTTATTTTTTCCCTAAAATTTAAGTACTATTGCATTGAAATTTCAAATTTTCACCAAATATATATATATTTTAAAATAAACCTAGTAGTTTAGAAACTATGTTCAATTTGCTATAGATTCTATTCTTACATATTTTTGAAATAATATAGATAACTCATTCAAATTTTTACGTCAAGTTGCCTAACTCTGATTTTTCTAAATTTTTTGCCACTTAAGGGCCTGTTTTTTCCATGATGGTCTTGCACATACCCAACGGGTCATAATATATTGTGATCTAATCCTCACTATTGGTTTTCCATGTAAAAATTCTTGGCATTGATGTGTTAAATGTGGTGTTGTGATTTCCTTCATGTACTCATTCATAACTACAATTAAATATGTTTTGATATTTGGTTGGATTATGACTAAATGGTTTAATAAAATGTTGATTCACCCCCCTCTCTCAGTATTTTGGGTGTTCAAAAAATATAATGTTCTTTTTAAACCCAAATAAAATGTTCCTAAGTTTAATTTAACTTCCAAGACATAATTACAGCACCATGCATTAAAAATTATTTCTATCACCAACACCAAGGCACATAAATAACACTATAAAACACTAATACTTATAAATGAATTAAAATCTATCTCAAGGAGAGGTTCGTCTACAAAGTAAATTACAATTACTTTTAGTTTACATAAGGAGAGAAATAAAATTTCCTTCTAATATCAAATTACATTGAATTGAACATCTATAGAGAACAAGGAAGAAGGAAGAAGATATTTTTCTTTCTTTTTCTTCTAGAACCTATGAACCCTATCAATGTTTTCCACATCACCCTATCATGTGAAACCACCAAGTTTCACTCCAAAAATGCTAGGAGAAGCCACAAAGCCCAAGAAAACTCACAAAAGATACAAGTAAGAAGGCTTACACACATTCCAAACATGATGTGTATATGTCACACATGCAACACAAGATCAAACAATACCACATCTTGGTTCAATGAATAACCCATTGGCATGAACACAATGGCATAACAGAGTACTATCATTGGGAAATATCACCGTTGGAGTATGTAAAGGATTCCTCATTGGCCTAATCACCAATGGAATAACAAGTACTCACATTGGGTACATCCAATAATAGAGGAAAGCACCAAGCACTAAAATGATGAATGTGGCATGAAAACTAATGCAATAATTTGACTTACTGGAAATTTTAAAGATAATTATATCAAGTGATCTAAAATGATAATGCATGAAGGATAATTCAGATCCCCTAATCCAAATCATTCAAAATCACATTGAATATTCAAATTTTCTAATTTTCATTCAATGTCAAAAACTAGAAATTTTACGAATCACCACTTAAATTTGACCAAAAATTGAAGTTTTGAAAATCAAAATTCTAAAGATAACATTTTGTGAAAAAAGTTCCCAACAACCCTTTTAAGCTATTAAACACTCATTTTGCACAATTTCCAAAAAAAATAGGCATAATAACTGTAACGCCCCTTTGTGCTCAACCTAATAGTTGTTAACCACAACAAAAACCCTTTGTGATCTACCTACATCACCTACAGTCAACTCTGAAGCCATTAGTGTCTATGTAAATCTAGAAGTGCCCTTTTGAGGACACTGACGAGCAATATGACCCTGTTGTCCACATGAGAAGCACCTTGTACCTCTTCCAAAACCTCTACTACTTGGAGATGCACTAGACTACTGAACATTGCCCTTGTTAACTATAGAATACGAGCTTTGGGCTGGCTTATCAAAGTGGTAATGTTTTATTTTCCTCTAATTCCTATATCTCCTAGGCTGAGATCTATCATCCTGACAAGATTGAGAGCTCTTATGTTTTGACTATGAGGGTTGTTGCTGCTACTATTGGCCACCCTTAGAGGGTGTCTGCTAACTCCTAGATGGACTTACTAATTGTGACTAGCCACCACAATAACTGAACCCTACCAAAGATGCATTGCCAATTTGAATCGCAGTCTTTCCACCTAAGGACAGCTAGATTCTCCTCAACAATCTAAGCCTTTTCCAAAGCTACCTCCATTTTTTTCAGTTCGAACACTAGAACTCCACCACTGATGTGGTTATTTAAGCTCCTGATAAAGTGTTATACTAACATGCCCTCATCATCTCCAATTCCATCATACTGCTTTAGTTCATAGAATTTTTGCTCATACTATTCCACTAAGATTTCTAACTATTTCAGCTCATGAAACTCGTTTGCACAATGTTTTTGCCAATGGTCAGACAAAAATCAGAGTTTGAATCGATCAAGGAACATCTCCCATGACACTAAGTCTGTATCCAAATGGAGCTTCTGCTCCTCAAGATGCCACCATGTGGAAGAAAGCCCTCAGAGATGCATAATGGCATATCTAGCCTTGGTATTGCTACCATATGGGTGCATAGTAAAATATCAATTTAGATTGATAAGCCATGTCCCTTCCTCTAATCCACTACTTGTCCCATCAAATGTTTGAGGACATTCTCGAACGAGGCCCCTCATATGACTAGCTAAAATGGTATCCCACTCAACAACTAACTCCCTCCTCCTGAGAGATCTCTCTCTCTCGAATCACTAACTGCTCGCCTTCCTACCTCAAACCAAGCTGATCAAGAATTTGTAAGGAAAGCTAGATGTGGAAGAAACTCTCCTAACATCAAAACCTCAGGGAAGAATGTAGAGACATTTTTTAAATTTTACAATTACAGTCCAATTAAGATGCACTAGAAAGAGATTACTAAAACAGAGAAATAGACAAACACATATGAACACCAAGAGAAGTCACTTTTTATTATAGTAATAAATATTACAAATAGAGTTCTGACTTATCTTTCTAATGTCAGTTTATAGCAACATTCACCATGAACAACCTTGTTACAAAACATTCACGTTATAGTCTTCATAGAATAGAATTCATCCACTAATCATACAATCACACAACAATCCGTCAATCCATCGATTTGTCGAACAAACTATACATCATCTATGACCATAGAGTAAATCCATGATGCCCTTGTCTATCGAGCTTCCTCTCAGTAACGGTTGCAACAGTTCAACTGCTAGCGGTTCCCATTTGCCTTCTCTGATTGGTCATAGACTCACTATGTAGGATGGTCTTCTCTCGGTCAAAGTGATCAACCTATGTTGGCATGTCGGTGAGACACTAACTGTGTCTCCCCGATACCACAAGACTTAACCATCGATGTCGCCAAGAGTCATCCTTATCGCCAAGATGTTACATCGAGTCTAGAGAGCTATCGCTAAGACTTATCACTTTCAGCAGGAGATCATACTAAGGTTCAAAGTTACTCCGAAGTGCTCATCTATCGCCAAGACATATCGCTATCACTAAGACATTACTCTGAAGTCTTAAGTTATATCAAAGACTCCAAGTGTATCCCCATTGGCAAGACTTCACTTAGTCACTGAGACTTCATACTGAAGCCTCCACCTTTGACGAGACTTCACTTAGTCGTTGAGATTTCTTCCCGAGACCTTTGAGTTACCCCGAGTGAATACTATTGGTGAGACATTCCTATCGGTAAGACTTCTTACCAAACACCCAAGACTCTCCCTGAAGGCTTCAAAAGAAACGATGTCGGTGAGACTTCATTCATCACTGGGTCTTCACACCGAAGTAAGCCTTTTGGCCAAGGGTCTCCCTGATATATGATATGAATGGCCTGTTTGCCAGAGATCTTCACTCGACATAGGGTTACAACAACTATCACAAGTCACAGTGATAAGCTCCTTTGACATGGCTTAAACATTGTCTCGATGACCTGTACAAGCCACAAGATCCAAAGTTGCTAGTCAGCCAGACCCAAAGCATGTCACCCCGACTTTCCTCTCTTAGAGGTTTCAGCCTATGAGATTGAGGCATATATTTCCAACAATCTCCCACTTGACGAGGATCACACAGGCACCTCTAGAGCACAACAAAACTACTAAAAAACATGGGCACTAAGGCCCATTGAACTGGCACACCACCTGAACTTGTCTGTGCTCACTAGCTTCGTCAATGCATCTACAACATTCTCCAGAGTATCAACCTTTTCCAAACTAACCTTTCCATCCTCCACCATATCTCGTACAAAGTGATACTGTACATCTATATGTTTCATCCTAGCATGGAAAGTAGGATTCTTTGCTAGACAAATTGCAGTTTGACTGTAACAAAAAATAGTTATTTGCCCTGCATCAAAAACAATGTTAGAACACAAACATTTTAACCAGACTGCTTCTTCACAAGCATGTGTATCTGCCATGTATTCAACCTCTGTAGTGGACAAAGCAACTAAAGCCTACCACTTACTCATCCAACTCACTACACCACCATTCAATATGAAAGTATATCCACTGGTGGACCTCCTGTTGTCAATGTCCCCTACCCAATTAGAATCCACATAGCCTTGAATACTGAGAGTCCTCTATGATTCAACCAAGTTCATATGGTAACACAAAGCATATTATGAAGTCCACTTCAAATATCTAAACACTCTTCACAACATGCCAATGTGTTCTTCTAGGATTAGCCATAAATCGACTAAGAACTCCCACTACTTGGGTAATGTTTGGCCTTGTACAGACCATTACATACATAAAACTACCAACTGCACTAGCATAGGGTACACTGGTCATGTTCTCCATCTCAGTAGGAGATTTTGGACAGTCTTCAATAGATAGCTTTGTTCCATGCAAAACTGGAACTAGCTGCTTGCAATCATTCATGCAAGATCTCTCTAGAATAGTCTTGATATACTTACCCTGACTAAGCCAATTTTTTCTACTATTCATGTCCCTGGTTATCTCCATCCCTAGAATATACCTTACTACACCAAAATCTTTCATTTCGAACTTAGCAGACAACTGAGACTTAAGATCAGAAATCATCAACTTACTATTGCCTATGAACAACATATCATCAACATAGAGAGCAATAATAAGAACTTGATCACTTTCAGCTTTGTAATAGACACAATGATCATATTTTGATCTCACAAATCCCAAAGACAATACAAAAGTATCAAATTTCTGGTACCACATTCTAGGTGACTACTTTAACCCATACAGAGACTTCTTTAACTTGCAAACCAATTTTTCTTTACCTTTTTTAACAAAGTGCTTAGGCTGGGACATATAGATTTTTTCTTCAAGATCACTATGAAGAAATGTTGTCTTCACATCCATCTATTCAACCTCTAAGTCATACGCTACTACAAGTGACAAAAGAAATCTGATAGATGTCAACTTAGCTACTGGAGAAAAAATTTCCCCATAATCAATTCCCTCTACCTGGGAATAACCCTTCGCAACCAACCTCGCCTTACATTTTTCCACACTACCATCCAGACCAATCTTCTTTTTAAATACCCATTTGCAGCCCACAACTTTTCTGCCTTTAGGAAATGGCACCAAACTCCAGGTATCATTCTTTTCTAATGATGCCATTTCTTCATTCATGGCCTCCAACCAAGAATCTAAATCAGACATTCTAAATGCCTCTTTCACAGTCCTAGGCTCATCAGTGCTAGAAATTAAAGCATAGGAACAAGTAGAATCTATCAAAGAGAACCCATACCTATCAGGTTGTTTTCTTTCATGGGTTGACCTCCTCACTTGCTAAGGCTAAGGTTCTTCTTCTTCTTTAGACCTTTCAGTACTATTTGAGCTCTCCTTAGTTTCAGGTACATTTTGAATTTTCAATTCCTCTTTATTTGGTGTCGGAGGAATTTCAACTACATCCTTATTATTTTCTGACTTTATCTCTGACTATAGATCCAAGGTAGAAGGCTTTTGCTCATGAAAGATTACACTTCTACTATATACAACCTTCTCCGTATCAGGATTCCAAAGCTTGTATCCTTTTATGCCAGCACTATAGCCAATAAAAATACATTTGACAACCTTGTTCTCCAACTTAGATCTTTTCTCATACCACACATATGCATATGCCTCAACCAAAAACATGAATATGTCTCAGAGAGGGCTTCTTACCAGACTATGCATCCAAAGGTGTTTTCTCAACAAGAGTAGAATTTGGAGAACGATTAATCAAGTAACATGCAGTAGCAACAACCTCATCCTATAACTTCTCCTCCAAGCCAACACTACTCAGCATACTTCATGCTCTCTCCATCACTGTCCTATTGAACCTTTCTGCAAATCCATTTTGCTTTGGAGTATAAGGTGTAGTCTTATGTCTTTTAATTCCATGGTCTTTACAAATACCTCTCGAAATCATCAGAACAAAATTCACTGCCATTATCAGTCCTTAAAATTTTATTTTTCTTCCAGTATGATTTTCTACAAGGTTCTTAAATTCCTTAAACCGACTGAACACTTCTGATTTACTTTTCAAAAAATAAACAAATGTTCTTCTTGAATAATCATCAATGAATGATACAAAGTACCTTGACTTAGACAAAGAAGGAACATTCACTAGACCAAATACATCAAAATGAATATAATCTAGCAAACTAGAAGATTTATGAGGACTAGAATAAAATGAAACACGGTGTTGTTTTCCATATATACAATGTTCACAGAATTCAAATTCAAGGTTACAATCTTCAAGCCCCTCAACCAAGTTTTTGTTCTTCAAGAATTTTAAACCTTTCTCACCAATGTGACCTATCCTATGATGCAAGAGCATAGTCTTTTCTGCTGGAAGTTTAACTTCCATAGAGTTTACACAATTGGGAACATTTCCCTCTTTTCCTCCATGAGTAGCTTTCTGTGACTTTATAGAGACATTGTTGCATTGAACAGCGTGTGCATCCAGCTTGTACAAGGTACCAATACGAGCACCCCTTGCTAGCACCATTGAGCCTCTAGTCATCTTGCAACCATTTCCAGAGAAGGTGACTTGCACTCCAATATCATTCAGCTTACTGACAGACAGTAGATTTTGAGCTAGACCTAGTATATGCATCACATCCTTGATTCCCTTCACTCTGACTCTTCCACAGCCAACAATTTCCAAAGTTGAATCACTTGCCAAGTACACCTTTCCACCATCGTATTCTTCATACTTTGTGAACCAATCTCTATGAGATGTCATATGGAAAGATTCTCCTAAATCAATTAGCTAGAGATCATTGAATGCTTATGTAGCCATGGTTGCAATGAAGGCATCTGCATCACTCTGAGAAGAATCATTATTAGAAAATTTATTCTTCTTCTTCTTTTTCTCCTCTTTACAATCCTTTTGTACATGACTAGGTTGCCCACAGTTCCAACACTTCACCTTGGACTTCTTGCTAGGAGACTTTGAGCTCCCCTCTGATTTCAATTTGGACTTCTTGTCCTTCTTCTTGCCTTTCTCTTTCGACCTTCCTCTAACATCAAGGGCCTCCTTCGCCATCTCAGAAGATTTCCTTCTCATCTCTTCTGATAAAAAAGAAGCAACAACATCTTCCATCTTGAAACTGGATGTTGTACTCCCAATAGCCATCACCAGGTGATCCCAGAAATCTGGCAAAGAACACAATATCAGCATACAACAATCCTCTTCATCAATCTTCACACCAACAGATGTTAACTGTGCAATCAACATGTTGAATGCATTCAAATGATCAATAACAGACCCTCCTTCCTACATTCTCAAAGTGTACAACTTCTTCCTTAGGAACAGTTTATTCACCAAGGACTTCCCCTGATAAATAGATGCCAGTCTCTTCCATAAGGAAGATGCAGTCTTCTCTTCATGCACATTGAGAAGTACAAAGTCTACCAAATAGAGCCTTATCATCCCCTTAGAATTTCTATCTACAAGGTCCCAATCTTCTTGCTTCATTTCTGTAGGTTTAGTTCTAGACACAGCAAGCCACAGATCATGATCCACTAAGAGATCCTCCATTTTGAGTTTCCACAACTCAAAATTGCTGCCATTGAATTTCTCTATCTCTATCTTTCCTAACATGCTTGCCATCTCAATCTGTAATTTGAATTTGACAAACTTCTACAAGACTCCCACTCAACAAAAATGACACAAAAAACCCAATGTACCCACAAGGATAACACAACTGCCCAGGCTCTGATACCACTTGTAAGGAAAGCTAGATGCGGAAGCAACTCTCCTAACATTAAAACCTCATGGAAGAATGCAAAGACACTTTTAATTTTTTACAATTACATTCCAATTAAGATGCACTAGAAAGAGATTACTAAAATAGAGAAATAGGCAAACACATATGAACACCAGATATATGTGGGAAAACCCTTACGAGAGAAAAACCCACCACACCAAGAGAAGTCACTTTGTATTACAATAATAAAGATTACAAACAGAGTTCTGACTTATCTTTCTAATGTAAGTTTACAGTAGCATTCACCATGAAAAACCTTGTTATAGAACATTCACGTTACAGTCTTCACAGAATAAAATTCATCCACTGATCATACAATCACACAGCAATTTGTCAATCCATCAATCTGTCGAACAAACTAGACATCATCGATCAGTAACGGCCGCAATAGTTCAACTGCTAGCGGTTCCCATTTTCCTTCTCTGATTGGTCGTAGACTCACCATGTAGGGTGGTCTTCTCTTGGTCAAAGCGGTCAACCTGTGTTGGCATGTTGGTGAGACACTAACCGTGTCTCCCCGATGCCACAAGACTTAACCATCGATGTCGCCAAGAGTCATCCTTATTGCCAAGATGTTACATCAAGTCCAGAGAGCTATTGCTAAGACTTATAGCTTTCACCAGGAGATCATACTGAGGTTCAAAGTTACTCCGAAGAGCTCATCTATTGCCAAGAAATATCGCTATCGCTGAGACGTTACTCCAAAGTCTTAAGTTATACCAAAGACTCCAAGTGTATCCCCGTCAGCGAGACTTCACTTAGTCGCTGAGACTTCATATTGAAGCCTCCACCTTTGGCAAGACTTCACTTAGTCACTAAGAGTTCTTCCCAAGACCTTTGAGTTACCCCAAGTGAATATTGTTGGTGAGACATTCCTATCGGTAAGACTTCTTACCGAACACCCAAGACTCTCCCTGAAGGCTTCAAAAGAAACGCTGTCGGTGAGACTTCATTCATTGCTGGGACTTCACACCGAATTAAGCCTTTTGGCCAAGGGTCTCCTCAATACATGATATGAATGGCCTATCAGCCAAAGATCTATGCTTGGCATAGGGTTACAATGATTGTCACAAGTCATAGCGATAAGCTCCTTCGGCATGGCTTAAACATTGTCTCGGCGACCTGTACAAACCACAAGATCCAAAGTTGCTAGTCAGATAGACCCAAAGCATGTCACACTGACTTGCCTCTCTTAGAGGATTCAGCCTGTGAGATTGAGGCATATATTTCCAATAGAATCTCCTCTAGTAATTGGAGCAACTAAGTGCCCTCCATCCTTGGTTTACCCTGATTCTATCCTACACCTCCTTGATTGTTTTGTTAACTCTGATTCTCCTCACGATCTGATTCATGAGAAATTTTTGGAGGTGAATCTTAGTGATTGGCCCCATGACCATGACCACGATCTCTACCTCACCCTCGACCTCTACCCTGTCTCCTAAGCATGATCTACACAGACATCACCAAGACAATTTTAGGGTATTAATAGATGAGGTCAACAAGGGAAAACTTAAACTTTAACTATACATCTAAAACAACTTAATGGGCTTATTTATATACCCAAAGTATCCAGTGTTTAAATTTGGGCTTTGATACCATGTGTAACATCCCTGTTAAGAACCCTAGAGGACAAAACCTAAACAATGGAAAATGGACAATTTTTTTTTTAAATGTGAAATGTTGCATGATCGAAATTGAATAATAACTTAATTACTATCCTATGTCCTCTAGGGTACACAAATGCATTACTCATTTCCATTAACTAGATTTACAAAACCATTAAACTTAGAAATAACCAAATTCTAATCATCTTTAAGCATTACATTACTCATCACATATAATCAAAGAACCACGAGATACGTTCATAAATTAAATATTTAAGAATAATTGATTACATTCATTTCTTTTAATAAGTGCAATATCACTTGATTACATAATTCTTTACATACATGAGATTCATCAATTCAGTTTTACAATTACAATTGTACAGTAATACTTCCTCAATACAAGTGAGGAGTGCTCAACATATGATACATTATACATGATAAAGATACAAAACATTTACAAGTAAAATTATTAAACTCCCAAGAGTAAATACAGTGTAGAAGTCAATGGATCTAATGAAGTCACCACATTGCAAACAAGAAGGGAAACCAATGGAGAATGTAACACATTCCACCCAACCACATGAACCCAAAGGTTCACCCCCTATACTAGGAGGCAACAAAGGGCCCCACTATAACAGAAGAACAAGGTCAAGACATCACAAAACTAACATAAATCACAAACACAAGAGGTACAACCACACCAACAAACAATAGTGACTATACTTCTAGAGGCACAAAAATACTCAAGGTAAAACAACAAGCAAGGACATTCATGGTAGTCATAGGGAAGTGTCATCACATAGTCAGTCATAGGTTATCCAGGTAGATCTTCCTATGCCCCGGGCCCCATCCTAGGTTATCCTAGTAGCCTCTACCGATCTCTAGCCCCTCATGCCAACTTATGTAGAATCAACTTACCTCTCATGAAGATGAGGTAGTTGATTTGCCATTCCAGGCCTTCCTATCTCACCTCAAGCCTATACGAGCACTTGAGGCTAAGTGAGGTATTATCTTATCTTGTTAATGTTTCAGCTACCCATTTCCCCCTAGCATGTTTTATGTTTTCACTTGTTAATCAAACTTCCACATGGGTTATCTAGCCACACCTTTGTGCATCGAACCCCATTTGAAGCCACCTCCCCACTGACCATCGAAAACCAATAAAATAGAAAATGAATCCACTTGCACAAACCCAAGGTTCGAACAAAACTCAAGTGAGTCATATAGCGAGGCATTACCCTTCCCCCTCATAAAGTCCATAAAATCAATCACAGAGACAACTATAATGTGCAAGGTAAACAAACATCATACACATAATCAATACCAAATTCCATCTCTAAGAATAACCAAAATCTCTATCAAATCCAAAGCTCTCAAGCCTCTAGAGACTCTAAGTATCCATTCACAAGATAACATAACAATGAAAAATTTCCAAAAATTTGATTCTAATACACACCCATTCACTTAATTCATATAAATATTTCAAACACAAGGGAAAATAGAGTTTAGAATGAACAACAAAAATCTCATCTATTGAAATCAAAAGATCATCGTACCATAATTCTATATTCATTAATTACAAATTTCCACTTAATTAAATATAATCTCACCTATCTTGTTATCAATGGTTTATTACAATCTTTTCACAATTTTCAGTCAAAAAACATAGTAAATAAAATAACAATACCTTATGTCAATAAACCTATATACATATATATATGTATATTGTTGGAATCAAGGAACATTGAGAGGGGGGGTGAATCAGTGTTTTATAATTTTTAGCTTTATTAATCTCATCTTCATAGCACTTATAACATTCTACCAAGAGAAAGATGCCTGAACATAAAAAAAAAAACCACAACACCATATCAAAAGGATTTTTACATGGAAACCTTGTTAGGGGAAAAACCATGGTGGAGGTCAATCCACAATATTATCTGAGTATACTCAAAAGGATGTTTACAAAAATGGGAATGCAGTTGCATTCAGGGAGACTGCCTAGAGCTCACTACTCAAAAATAGAAAGGCTCGCTGCCTTACAAAATATTTGGATTAGATCCAAGGGTTTGAACTGAGAAAGTAGCATCTACAAATGCCTAATTATAGTTTTGGTTAGGCTCATTAATCGATTTCTTTACCTTCTGACTGATTTTTCTCTTTTGCTCTATTCTACTTTAACTCGCATCACAAAATCCTTAATGCACAAGTGAAATTGTGCATAATCGCTCTTCAATCCTTTTTATTTTTTCAACACATTTACACACACTTTGTACATACATCAAAATGATATAATCGATCACTTATATATATATTCGCTACTAAGGATTTAATTGCTACATGTTGGCTTCAATAAAAGATGAAAATATTTAGAAACTGTTAGCTCAAATCATAATTAATTTTCAATATGCACCCACCAAAGTTGGCCACAACATAGTGAGGATCCAAATCAAAATACTCGAACAAAAAAACACTTAAACAATTACTCCTCGAATATGCACAACACAATTCATTCACAAAGTCGGCCTTCTTGTGTTGATAAACATAAAATTAATCAACGAGGTCTTGTAACTTTCACATGAGTCGATACGAGGCACTGAGATCATAGACAACATAGATCATATACCAAACAACCTTCACTAAGATCCACAACTCAAAAAGATAACAAAAATTTTGCATATGAATCGATGAACACGAATATGTCGGATTCTCTATTCTAGCTTGACTTTCTTCAATTTTTCTACTAGTATGATTAAATACTAATGTGAAAATCAAATTACTATCAAGGTTTCTATTAATGACAACACTAGAAAGAATTTGTAGTGTCTCTTGCCAACAATCTCCCCCTTTGGCATTGATGGAAACATTTAGTGAAAAATGACTAAGTGTCAGATCAGTACCAACATGAATTACATTTCCATCCTTCAAGATTTCAAAAACATGGCTCAAAATTACAACTCCCCCTAAGATGAATATACATTTTTCACTGTTCTACTCTCCTCCTTTGACATCAATGGAAAAGATAGGAATCCACATACCAAAACTTCAAACAACAAATATACAAAATTGTATCTACAACTTACACAAACTTGAAAATATCTACAAAATTGGTCTTCAACAGGTTCAAACTTGTGTCCCAACCCTTCTTGAGACTCTCCAAACCCTTCTTGAGACTCTCCAAGATAGACATGTGACCACAAAATAGATAAGATTACATCTCTATAGACTCAAGGTTCATTGGATCACTAATCGTCAAAGCTTCTTGTGCTTCCTTCAAAGCATTCAACATTGTTTCCATCTTTGGACCAATTAGGCCTCTAAGCTTACATGTTCTTTCCACAATTCTATCATTATCATTCGTCAAAATATTTATCTTTTCAAGTAGGGATATAACCTTATCTTCTTTCTTTCCAACATAAATAGTTAAAGGATCAAAGGCATCAGAAATAGCAGCTAACTGTTTCACATGATCCTTAACCTTTTTCTCATTATCCTCAGTGAATTTAGACAAAGATAAACATGACTTATAGATCTTTCCTCCTTCAAATAGAGCACTTTCAAAATTCTTCACACATGTATCTAATAATGATTTTTCATTAGCAATCATGTACTTTAGTCTATTGAACCTTTTATCATCAGATTCCTTCTGTACCTTGACCTTAGCTAAGTTCTCAAGGGACTCAAAATGAGTACTTACAAAATTAATAAGCTTCTTCAGCTCATCGGATGGAGAACCAGATGGATCCTTAACATGAGTAGGCATGATTCTCTCCAGAACACTAGATGCAAGACTCAAAAGCTCACTGTCCTCAATGTGAAACTTCAACAATTCTTCTCTAGCCTTTGCTTGGGAAAATGATGCAACTTTCAATTTCTAAATCAGAGACAAAGTAGAAAAATTAATAGGACCTTTACCCAATTCAAGGTCAAAATATTTCTATTGCACTTCTAGAAATTTCTTCACTGCCTCTACAGTGTCTCTTGCTTCTATAGGAACTTCCTTCACTTCAACCTTCTTTTCTTCAATCACAGTTTCCTCAGCTACCAATTCTTTCTTTTCTTTAGGAATTTCAACTTCTTCACTTGACATATCCTTTTCTTCAACTGACACAACTTTAGGAGCTTCATTCTCCATAGGTACTTCTATATCATGCACACAAAGAGGAATTTTAGTGTCCTCAATTGTATCTTCTTTTTCCTTTTCATCCACTAGACTAGATGCACTATCTTTAACATGCACTTCTTCAGAGATAACATTGACTCTATTCTTTAGCAAGACTTCGCTTAGAATTCTTTTAGTTTATTTTCCTACCTCTTTAGTCTGTCCAATCATAAGCTTGTTTACTCTTTTTTTTCTCTTAAAATCCCTTTTAGCTTCATTTAGGATTGTCTTCATTTCCTCAATAGACATCACCAGACATAAGTTTGTAAGAATTTGTTCTCTCATTTTCTCTTCTTTAGTTCTTGCACTTACTCTCCTCATTTCCAAAATTTCATACAATTCCTTAGGCAACTGAGACATGATCTCAAAAAGAGTCATATTGAAAATTTTCAAATACTTTATTGTAGCCTTCTCAAGAATTCTTTGACCAACACTATCAAAGGTATCATACCATTCATGTAGTGGCTTAAGATTACCATCCTTAATTATGCCTCTCTCAACTTCCTTTATAGGCATACCTAGTTTGTCAGTTTTCACCTTCTTCTTTGCTTTCTCTTCTTCACCAAAGGCCTTGCCCTTAGTGACTTTTTTTTCCTGGGTGCCCATATGCTTTATTTCCCTTACCTCTTCATCAGATTCAATCTCTTCATCTTCTAAGATAGCAACATAGACTCTTGTGCTCTTTTCCTTCTTCCTCTTACCAAATTCCTTGTCTTGAGCTTTCACAGGGGTTAACTTCTTTGCAGGACCAAATAGGGGTGCAGAGCTCCTTGTGGATCTAGTTTAGGTAGAGGATGTTAGACTAGCAGATTAAGTTCTAGCTGGATCTTTTTCTACTTCAACTCTCTCTTTCTTCTAGCTTCTCTCATAGCTTATGCAGATATACCCATGCTCTCTGTAAAGGATTCAACTTTCTTCCTTACTCTTCATACTATCATTGGTTTCTTCAACTACTCATGGACTTACATATCCTTTTTCTGCATAGGTTCCAAACCTCTCTTTAGTCTAATCCAAAGGATTACTCAAAAAAAATTGTGCATATAGTTCCAAGATGTTCTCCTTAACATCATAGCCCATTGGCATAATCCCGACCGTTCTAGGATCTGCAACTTCCATCAAGCATTGATCAATGTTAACCATAAAATAGATAGTTTCCATATGATTCTCCACAATAGCAGTAGTAATTAATTCTCTTGCTTGCATCTCACTCTGGAAACTCTTGAAATATCCCCAGATAATAGTTTTCCTTGTCTTATTATCACCAATGTTGTATAACGTGTCTCTAATCTGAACAACTACATGCTTATCACCTTTCCAATGCACTTTTCCAACTCTTAGAACTTCATTCATGAAATAAAAGAACAAACACAACAACAAATTACCATAATTAAAAGGAATTCTTCTTATCTTTCTTGATCTTACCAAGATTCTCCATAAGTTGACTTCAAAGTAACTCACACACGTCATACTCTGCATTCTCCTTCACCATTTGATATGTTGCATAGATAGTTCTAATAGATACAAAATTATCTTGACTGGAATGATAGATATTGTAACCAATGACCATAAATGCAAATTTTAGATCCACATCAATGATATCATCAATTTTCATAGCTCTTTTATCAAGCACTAAACTAGTTGCATCAGTAACTATTTGATTCTTCATGGACTTCAAGATCGAGAACCCACCAAAGAAATTTAAACCTTTAACAATGCTTATGGCTTCTTTTGTAATCTTGAAAGGTTTACTCAACTACATAAATTCAACATGTACTTAGCTCAAAATATACTAGACCCACTCGGGTATGTGCAAGATCATGATGGGCCAAAACGTGGCAATATGATGGGTATGTGGCTGACGACTTTTTTTTTACCCAAAATTGATAAAACGAAAAGGGTTTTTAAAGGATATTCTCAACTTTCCACGAATATAAATTATGCTTTATTTTGAATTTAATAATTAATTATTATTCATTTTCTATTCAAATTATGACTAAAGTCCTCATTGATAGGCTGATTGAAAAACATCTATAGCTTTCAAACGGTATCATATTTTTTGAACCCAAAACATTCGTCACATTATATGCTTCACATACTATAGGATTAAAAAAATAAAATTTGAATTTCATGAATTTTTTACCATGTTAAGGTGGTCAGACATACAAATTTTTATATTTTTTAAAAGTTGTAATAAAAAATTCATAATTAATTATTTACTTGGAAAAAAATTACAAAAAAATATGGATCACATCAGGCCATGAGTCCTTTACTTATATCTAAAATATTATAAAAAAATATTTTCATTTTATTGTGGTTAGGGTGGTCAGACAGACACCTACTTCTTGTTTTTTCCCTAAAATTCAAGTACTATTGCATTGAAATTTCAAATTTTCACCAAATAGATTTTTTTTTTTTAAACAAACCTAGTGTTTTATAAACTACATTCAGTTTGCTATAGATTCTATTCTTACATATTTTTGAAATTATATAGATAACTTATTAAAAAATTTATTTCAAGTTGCCTAACTCTAATTTTTCTAAAAAATTTTCCACTTAAGGGCCTATTTTTCCATGATGATCCTACACATACCCACTCATTTTCTTCAAACACGAGAAATTTTACAATTTGCATGAATTTCTTCTCCACTAGGGTTTTGAATTCAGGCTTTACCTTGAAATCTTCTCCAACTATATGGTTTGTATACAAATTCAATAATTGCAAGCTTCCTAACTCCTCAATATTTGCATGAATGTATGCCCTAATGTCTTCAATATGCAAGACATTGTAGGAAATAGACAAAAAATGCACCTAAGGGCTCTATCTCAACAGACTTGAAAGGATGCCACTTGAATTTCAAACGGGGCCTATCCTTGACATCAACTACCAATGGAGTAGCCATTTTCACAAATTCACAAGTTCACAAGTTTTCTCGATAAATACCTTTTCGCCGGAATAGGGTTTGATCACCGAATCGCCTTCACACTTGAATCTTCACCAAAATTCACCAAAGTTCTCTTCAAAGCTCTCCAAAATTCTTCTTCTCAAAGTACAAAGTGACAAATGAGTGATACAAATGACCTTTTATCATTTTCACACCTAAATTTTTGTTGTAATAAATGTTTTCTCCCTAACTCATCCGGATACCCTATTTCCATACTTTGTGAAGGATTACACTCTCCAACTGTTTTAACATTTTTAGATCATCAATGCAATCACTGCAATCATCCACATCTCGGTGTGAATTACCGAAAGGGGGTTTGAAGGATTTTCTTGATAGCTCCCCCTAGGCCAGAGGCCCAAAACTAATTCTTGAAGGAATTACAAAAAGCAGGTTTTGGTGCTAGCTCATTTCCTACAACAAAGGGACTCTTCTTCATTTGCTTCCTGATCTCATCTGTAGTGACTTTTCCTTTTCCCTTTTCATCCTTCTACATGTTTCTCCTTTGATTTACCAGACCCTTTTTGTTTCTACAAAATCTAGCAATGTGACTAGATTTCTTGCAATTGTAGCACACCACATTTCTTTGTCCAGACCAGTTGTTCCATTGATTTTCTCCTTATCTACACTAGTTAGCAATATGGAAAAATCTATTGCATTCATAACATCTAACATCTCTATAAAGATTTTTCATTATATTTTTGCATTCATTTGACTTATGACCATACTTATTGCAATTGAAACACTAACTAGAAAATGATGGACCACTTGAATTCATTCTACTTCTACATTGAGTAGCCAAATGACCAAATTTATTGAAAAAAAAATAGTAACCATTGAATCTTTAAGCATTAGCTTGTCTTACCGGATACCTTCTAGCTTTGTTCATCTGATTTTCTTTCCTGAATCTCCTTTGTCCAGATCTAGAACTTTCTCCTTCCTCATATCCAAGACCTCGCTTGTCACCTTCATTCCTTTGAATTTTAATCAGTTCATCAAGCTTGGTTGAGCTAATCTTGAACTTCTCCTTGAATTCATTTGCAATATCAAGTTCGTCACTGAGATCAACAATCTACTTTTCAAGCTCTTCTTCATTATTTCTAGATTGTTCCAATTCTAGCTTCAACTGATTGAATCTATTAGTGATTCAACTGCATTCTTCATATTTCTCCTTCAAGGACTGAGAAAGCTTCTCTTCATTCTTCTCTCTATCTTCAATCTCTTTTGTCATCCTCATCATAATAGATTCCATCTCATGCTTCAGGACAACATTATCTCTAGTAAGCTTTTCACATTCTTCTATCTTTTCCTTCAAGGCTTGACTTAGTTGTTCATCTTCAATGCTTTTACTCTCTTTCAGCTTGACCTAATCATAGAGTTCTCTTCTCTTCTCCCTGGACTTATTGATTTTATCTTTTAATGACTCAATTAATTTCTCAACATTCATGAGGATTGCCTACAATTCTTGGACTTTAGATTTTGACTAATCAAGATCATTTAGGGCCACCAAAAGTTGGTGTTGAAGACTACTTGAATCCATTAACACACTTTCTCGGATCTTCCCCAAGCTGCTAAAATTCTTCTCAGGAACTAGGCTAGATGATACCAATTGTTGGAATCAATGAACACCTAGAGGGGGGGTGAATCAATGTTCTGCAATTTTTTAACTTTATTAATTTGATCTTCAAAGCACTTATAACATTGAACTAAGAGAAAGATGCATGAACATAAAACAAACAACCACAACACCATAACACAAGTATTTTTAATGTGGAAACCTTGTTAGGGGAAAAACCATGGTGGAGGTCAATCCACAATATTATTTGAGTATACTCAAAAGGATATTTACGAAAATGGGAATGCACTTGCATTCAAGCACACTTCCTAGAGCTCACTGCTCAAAAATAGAAAATCTCACTACCTTACAAAATATTTGGATTAGATCCAAAGGTTTGAACTGAGAAAGTAGCATCTATAAATCCCTGATTGTAGTTCTGGTTAGGCTCATCAATCAATTTCTTGACCTTCTAACTAATTCTTCTCTTCTACTCTATTCTAATCTAACTTGCATCACAAAATCCTTAATGCACAAGTGAAACTATGCATAATCACTCTTCAATCCTTCTAATATTTGCAACAAACACTTACACACACTTTGTACATACATAAAAATGATATAATCAATCACTTATATATATATGCTACTAAGGATTTCATAGCTACATGTCAACTTCAATAAAAAATGAAAATATTTACAAACTATTGGCTCAAATCATAATTAATTTTCAATGCGCACCCACCAAAGTCAGCCACAACATAGTGAGCACCCAAATCAAAAAACTCAAACACAAAAGCATTTAAACAATTACTCCTCAAATATCCACAACACGCTTCATTCACAAAGTTGGCCTTCTTACACTAATAAATAGGAAATTAATTAGCTGGATCTTCTAACTTGCACGTGGATCGATACAAGGCACTGAGATTCACAAATAAAATAGATCATATACCAAACAACCTTCCCTAAGACCACAACTCAAAAAGATAACATAAAATTTTCATATGAATCAATGAACACAAATCTTTCAGATGATCTGTTATAGCTTGACTGTCTTCAATCTACATGTCGATATGATCAAATACTAATGTGGGGATCAAATTACTAACAAGGGTTTCCATCAATGACAACACCAGAAAGAATTTGCAGTGTCTCTTGCCAACATATATATATAGAAAATCTACCTGTTAATAATAGACACCATAATCTACAATATCCAGCTCAATTTAAACATTGTATACGCTACTTACATACACTATAAGAAGTCGAACGGAGCATATATATGTTGGAATTAAGGAACACTGAGAGGGGGAGTGAATCAATGTTCTGCAAAATTTAACTTTATTAATATACTCTTTAAACCACTTATAACATTAAACCAAAAGAGAGATGCATGAACACAAAACAAGAAACCACAACACCATAACACAAGGATTTTTTATGTGGAAACCATGTTAGGGGAAAAACCATGGTGGAGGTCAATCCACAATATGATATGAGTATACTCAAAATAAGTGTTTATAAAAGGAATGAACATGCATTTAGGCACACTGCCTAGAGCTCATTGCTCAAATACAAAAGGAAGACTCACTGTCTTACAAAAATATTTGGATTACATCCAGAAGATTTAAACTGAGAAAATAGCATCTACTAATGCCTAATTACAATTTTGATTAAGCCCATCAATCGCATTATTGACCTTCTATCTGATTCTACTCTTCTGCTCTGTCTATTTTAATTCACATCACAAATCCTTTTCTGAACAAGTGAAACTATGAATAATCACTCTACAATCCTTCTAAATTTTGCACATACATCAACACACTTTGTACATACATCTAAATGATATAAATGATCACTCATATATATCCGCAACTAAATATTTAATCGCTACATGTCAGCTTCAACAAAACATAAAATATTTACAAACTGTCAGCTCAATCCACAAATAATTTTCAATGCGTACCAACCAAAGTCTGACACAACATAATGAGGACCCAAATCAACATGCTTTGAACACAAAAACACTTAAACAATTACTCCTTGAATATCCACAATACGCTACATTCACTTAGTCAGCCTTTGTGCACTATTAAACATAAAATCAATCAAATGGATCTTCTAACTAGCACATGGATCGATACAAGGCTCTAAGATTCAAAGATAACATAGATCATACATCCAAAAACCTTCCTTTAGATCCACAACTCAAAATGATAATAGAAAATTTCATATGAATCGAGGAACACAATTCTATCAAATGCTTTGTTCTAGATTGAGAATTAAAAGTCCATAACCAAATTTTATCTATAGTTTCCACTTACAGTTTAGGCATATTACACCACTATAGTTGAGATGACCATTAACATAAAATACCAACAAGGTAACTGAAAAATATCCATGTTACTGAAGATACCTTTGATGTATCACCAAGATTAATACAAGACCCATTGAAAATGACAATAATGCATCCATATTTCTAAGTGTTTGTACAAAGATTAAATTCTCTTTGAATGCGCTTGACATGGACTTAACTCAAATTCACAACAAAGGGCACATTCTGGATTGTTTTTATCTTGTTATATCTATATACCACCAATAAGGCATGCATAACTATGACATAGATTTTGGGACCCAAGATTCTTGCTCTTACACTTCTAGGGTTTTTCACCTAAAAGGAGAGAGATCTAGGCCCAAAATGCTTATGTAACACTCAAATTAGGATGTATGCTATATGATATGATGTGAATGAACTTAACTAAATGCAATTGACTGATTAAAATGAACTAAAATGAATGCAAAAGTGCAATTTGAGCTATGTTTGAAAACACATTATGATATGCAAATATAACTATGAAAATGAAAAAATAATGCAAAATAGAAGGTGCAGGGGTAAATTTGAGTGCACCTAGATGAAATATGAGTTGTATGGAATTTCTGGAATGCTGGTGAATTTTACTAGTTTTTCACAGTGGGACTCATTTGCCAAGGGTGGTGAATCAGTCCTACTACTGAAAAAGAGTTGGGAACTGATTTCTGACAGTTGGGATCTGAGATATGACAAAATAAAAATTTTCAGACCTCATATGGGACTCATTCACCAAGGGTGGTGAATCAGTCCACTCCTAGATTTTTGGAAAATCAGACAGCAACTCTGCAACACCAGATTTGGGAATGTTTGAATGTCGAGTTGTCGAAGTCAGTTCTGCAAGAAACAGACAGGAAACACTTGACACGCTTGAAATAATGATATGTTGACTTGAAGAACCTAGTTGACTTGATTTCCACTTTTCAACACCTTTAAACCTGTTAAATCTGCAAAACAAAGGTTGCAAAGACACATGCAAAGGGGAAAAATGTTGGAGGGTTGGCAAATAGGGGTTTTCCTTAGTCAAACCCCACTTTGGTAATCAAACCCAATAGAAATAAGTGAAATGCAAATGAAATGTAAACTAACAACATGCAAATGCTATTAACTCACCAAATCCTTGATCTTGTAAGTCTGAAGCAATTTTAATGGCTGCTTCAAAGTGCTTCAATAGTTGCTTCAATTGATGACGTAAGATGTGTGATTGAATGATTGAATGAATTGATTGTAGGAGATTATTGGACGATGCAAAATGAGGTGTAAAACACTTATTTATACAATTCTTGTGCCTTACTATCCGTTCATACCTCATCACAAGCCAACATTAAGTGACTTTTAATAAAATCCTGAAAGGAAATTTGAAATATTTTGAATTTGGGGCCAAGGGGGACTCATTCGCCACCCATGGAAAATGGGTCCCACCTAGGACCTACGAACAAGTGTCAGAAATAATGTTGTATTTAATGTTACTTTTTGGGATAATATGCAAAAATAAACTTAATTAAGCATACAAGGGCATAAAGAGACAAAATAAAGCATGAGAAAGGTGTAAATAAGGAGATTGTGCCTAGAAAAGTGTGAAGGCTTGTTACAAGACTTTACTAGACTTCAATATACGACTTTTTGATGAGTAAAAAGGTGATTTTAAGGTGGAATGTATTAAATAAAGTCTAGAAGAATATAGAAATTTCTTACAACACTTCACAACACCTTCACAAGACATCGTTCTTTGAGTTTTAGTACATAAATAAGCATGTTCAAGCCATGTTATAACATAAAATCAAAGCAACATAGTTTCAACACCATGAAACAAGACCTAAAAGGCCATGAAAATGATAAAGGGCCATTTTTCTATGGCACAATAACACATAGATTTACAAAAAAATCTCATTTAGTTTCAATTGAACTTCTTAGTATGAAGGAATGAAATAATTAGGCCAACGTTCATGGTCGAATCTCAACTGCATTAACAATTACTTCCCACTACTATTTTTGGATATATATATATATATATAGAGAGAGAGAGAGAGCAAATAATGAACGAAGAAACAAGGATAAGTCTTTGATATGTAAACTATAAATGCAATGTGTGCCAATAGACAAACCCAACCATCTCACAATATAAATTGGAAGAATATCCAAGTCAAAAGAGATTATATATATCATGAATCTCGTGCAGGTAAATCAGATCAAGTGACAGTATAGGAAAGAAGGAATTCATAGATTCTTCAAACTAGTTTTTAGTTAGCTCAAGTTTGGGTTCATTTATTACATCAATGCATCCACAAAAGTAGATTATCAAATGAAAGAAGTTGAATATCTAATGAAATGGCGGTAGTAAACTATTACGCCTTACTTATTCCTCGATGTTGGAATATAAAACTGAATTAACAACAATAACACCATCTATTGCGCATGCATAGAAGTAGCAAATAAGTATTATATAGGAAAAATATTTACCAGGTTGGAAAGAAAAGAACAGAGCAACATCTTCTACAATATAGGCTTCTTCAGGATGAAGAGTTTAGAAATTGAGGAAACTAATTAAAATACAAGGATTTGATCTGCCATCAGCTAAAGCCATGATTAAGGAGACTAAAATCAGATAAAAGAAACTGAAAAAGAATAGGGGTGGTGCTCTTTTAATGAATCAATCTATCTTAGGAAAAAGGTACACCTTAACCAACACAATATACTAAAAACATAAATTTGGTTCAAACCAAGAATCCTTGATTGGTAAGAAAACAAGCTCAAGCACAGGCGATACAATATTGAGTGTTTTAGGCCATGCAAACTTCTTAGGAATTTATATTTCCTAAATCTAAATTGTAGCATAATGATTTTTAAAATTAGGTTATAAACTTTGGTTAATCCATTGGCATAGATACACATTCAAATCCACAAGCATGAACCTATATGCATATTGACTCAACCATCAAAATATATTGCTACTACTATTTTTCTAAACATTCTTACTTATAAGTTTTGTTTTAAATCCTATATCAATTAAACAAGGAAGAAATGCTTTATAATGTTTTCCTACTAACATTCATTCCAATTTGAAAGAAACAGGAGGAATAATGGAGGAATCTAGAATGTTCACATAATCTAAGTTGAGAATGATGTCATATTCAATACACCAAGCTACAGCTCTAGTTTTTTTTTCTTTCAAGATTCTACTCTGCAACTCAAGCCAATTCAACTCCCAGAGCTATTGTAAAACCCCAATACCTTCCAGAACAACTTCAGAGTTTTCCCCAATCCAAGAAAATTCTAGAAAAATAGAGAAAGCTTCAAGAAAAACCCTAGCCAGACATTCATGACAAGCAAAAACCAGAATTAGTTTTTCCTCGGAGAGGAATAAAACCAATTGCCCTTGTGGAGTTAACTCCACTTCCCTTTATTAATCCTCCACTACTTTTGGTTACCTTCTTTTCCGAGATTTTTTCCATTTCCAAAATTCTCATTTATTTATCTTTCCTTTAAAATTACCTTCCACTTACTCATGCACTTAATTTTATTTTCTCTTTACAATTTTGACCTCATCAACAATTTACACAATTAACCACTAATTAATTAATTTCTTATTTTAAATTACATATAGAGCTTTCTTATGCAAACATAATATATATATATATATATATATATACATTTATTTATATATATATATATTATTTAAACATCCTATTTTTAATAAAAAGTCTTAATTTAATAAAATTTAATACCATATTAGATTTAATTTAATTAGACTTTTATATCATTAACCAAGCCTTCAATTTTGACAATCTATATAAAATGAAATAATCAAACCAAGCACAAGTTTCAGGCATGACTCCAAGTTCGGTCAAACAAATATGAACCCAAAGAATGATGAAGGTTAAACGACCACATGAAAATGAAACAATACCAACAAACTTCATAGACGAGACATAACATCGGGGATTTTCCCTTGACGAGGACGATGTCTGAAAGTGGGGGACCCAATGTAACCTCCAAAATAACAACTCCATTAGGATCTGGCACACTAAGACTTGATAATTAGGTGAAGTCAATGCCTTGTACCTATAGCCTATAAAAAATGAAGGGTCGAGCATGTGCATAAGGAAATATCCAGTCACACTGTGATGGGGAAATCATAGAGTCTCAAGGCGCTCGCAAGTGAGTGATGCGACACAGTTCCCCATCACCAACACATAACAAATGATAACAGAACATGATAACAAAACATGATACGCATACATCTAACACTACATAACATCATCATATCCATCATCATATCCATGATACTCAAATAAGCAATCAGCTAATCTGCTAAATGTGATATAAATAAGAACATCAAATATCACAATGCCATCAATATCATTAAGCTAAGCATCACAACATTATCAAATAGTCACAATATCTACTCATCAAAATATCATCATGTCTAAATAATATCCAATAGATTCATATGTCCATCTAACAGTAACATAGGATCTAACAACATCATAAAGTCTAGATGCAATCTAAGAGGTTATTCAAACAAAGAAAACTGAGGGGCATCACAATAACAATGTATTTTGGAAAATTTATAAAGTTTCCACATACATTTCAATATAATATCAAAATCTTAAAAAAAAAATGGTGTTGGGAAGTTCTAACACCCCACCGATTTATTTGCAACCTTTCAAAATGAAAACAATAAACATTTGATAATATTTTGAGAACTTACATCTAATTTAAAGAGAACTTTAAACACACCTAATAGACAGATGAATCCATGCACAAGCATGATCTCTTACCAATTCCTATCTGGATGCTTCAAATCCCATCCAAGTTTCCCTTCAATTGCTCCCACAATCATAAAGAATAGAATGTGGGGAAAATATTTTTTCTCTCTCCATATTCCTCACAAAAATATAACATAATAAAAAATGAAATGCTTTTTTTGTTTTAACCCTTTTTCCTTTTCCAAAATAAAAAATAATTATTTTCTTTTCCAAATAATTGTATTTAATCCCTAATTCAACCCAAGTCTAATTAACACATTTAAATATAATATAATTTTCCATTTCACACTTAATTTATGATTTATGTCTATATAAACATAATTTTCACATTACTTACAAAAATCAAACTTCAAAACAAATTAAAATTAATATAAACTATATTTCCATTCTTCAATTTAAAACTCTTACGAATAACCCCAAAACCCAATTATCAATTAAATTCATTCCCCAATTATCATTACGAATGTAATTTCACTATTATATCCATATAAGAATTTATTTGAATTAAATAACATAAATGGAAATTTAACAAGACATCAACCACACATTCGTGGGACATCCATAAAGAGAGTTATGATATTCAAAATCATACCAATGGCAATATTTGGGTCAACATAGGTAAAATAAAAGGGGTCTCACACTGGAATCAAGTACAATGAGAAAGAAAAAATAATAAATGGCTAATGTGACATCTCATTACAATCATTGTTGCGATATACCCAGATTTGTGGAGCTTAGTGCACACATCAAGCATACATGTTCCATATATAAATAGTCGAAGCATCATATAAATACCCCATGATGTACATCATATCTATAATATCATTAAATTTAAATGATATAGTTTGTGATAGCTATATTAGTACATATATTAATGAACCTAAACATAATAATAATTACTCAAGCAAGCCTGCATCATGCACACATCCCAAGAACACCTCTATAATGAAGGGTGTTGTCACAATAGTGGTTTACAATTCCTGAGAGGAACGGATTTTAGCTGAAATCACATATTTTTAGAAAATATAATGATTTAAACCTTAAAAAGTTCCATTTTAAGGATTCCAATTAAAGAGGGTTTGATCAAATCACCTTAGATCAAACCCCCTTGGATAGAACCTCACTAGCTTTAAACTATACCTATAAATGCGTCTCCTTTACACCTATCAAAATGCTGATAAAAAATCACTTTTGATTTAGATTTTGGGGGATCAAATGAATTCATTTAAAATTTATTTCAAATTATTATGGTATTCCTCATAACAAGCTATCCAATGAATATAAATTTAATATGTTTTGGTTTCATTATGTATTTGTTTTTTTTATTAAACATAGGTTTTTCATCAAAAATGAATTTCTTTGTTCTTCACATGTGGAAAAATAGAATGTTATCAAAAAAAAAATTTAAAAATATTAGTGCACCAGACATTGAAGTCCTTGATCCAACAAAAAAATAAAATAAAATTTTGACATACAAAAAAAGTTACGCTATAATGGTTGTGTTGTGTCTAATTGTAATTGTTTAACTTTGAAACTTTTAAGGAAAAATATTCAATAAAACTATCTAACCCAGTGGAAGCACTAGATATTAGAGTTACAACTTGAATTATAATTTTATCCTTCATGGAAAAAAAGTTATATATGGGCGTCACTTTTAAAATGTTGTTTTTTGAAAAAAATAAATTTTTGTGGGAGATTGAAAAAGAAGTGCAATTTAATTCCAAAATTTTTTTAAAAAATTTTTTTAGAATCTACAAACAAAATTTGATGAGACTCTAGTTTGCACCATTTCAAAATTCCTCACGGTTTAGCCGCTATAGGTGTCCGAATGTGAAGATTTAGTTAAAAATAATAATTTCAGTGTCCAGTTTGGCCAAAAATTGTAAACCACTATTATGGGATCACCGTGAACTATGTTCATTCTCTTTCAAGGGACTTTACATCATACCACACACACACTTTAGCGTCATTTACATTAATCATAACAATAAAATAACCATAGAGGAAACATGAATTAGGACATAGAACAATAATACCAAAAAGCAATGCTCCTACTAACACCATGACCTAGTTTAGATTCGCATGTACAACCATAACCCATTGAATTCAAACTCAAATTTATTTATGACCTTAGGAAAACTCGATCCTAACTATAACCATTAGTTGTCAATTCCTTTACTAAAAAAATTAAATTATGCATTTAGGACTTGTTTGCTCAAACAATCAAAACCATTTTATTGCATCATTGCCAACAACTTATACATCCATTGTGTATGCTACTTGTTATGCCTTCCAACTTGTTACAAAATTGTTAAATTGATTAATAAGGCATAACTATGATCAAGGAAGTCCTAAGGGTTTCCCATTAGCATAGCATGTTTCAACTATGCCTCTAAATGCCACCAAATTTTCCATTTGCAAATATAAGTATAGGCAAGCAACTTTAGTAAAGTACTAAATTTCTAATTTGTCAAAGTTTAGCATTGCAAAAAAGGTTCAAGGTCACCATTTTAGGTTAGAGATGCACTCAAGAGGTTAAAGATTGCCTTTAGAACCTAAGTCTTTGCTTAGTTTGAGATTCTAGATTGCACATTCATCATAATTGTGTATTCTCAAATCTTGTCTTAAATTTGAAATATTTGATTTCCATCAAAACCAAAGTAGTCTCTCTTTTGATTATCATATTTATTTCAATTCTCTATATCAATAGAGGTACGAATTGACTTAATTTATTTAAGTTAATTGCTTTATCGCTTAATTCTTTGCATATATTTGCTAAACATTATCGCAGGGAACAGTTTTATTTCCCTTGAATGGTCCATTGTATGGATGAAACCTTTTACGTGCTTCAATGCTTTTAATGCGTTCCTGTTGTCACCCATCCTAACCAGTTAATGGTTGGGCCGCTCTCAGGCCTCACAATTTATGTCTGTCTTCATCCATTAATCATGGCCGTCTACTTTTCCACTAAGATACATTGAATTCTATGAAGCAGTTTGAATTTAATTAAATAAAGCCGTCTAAATAAAAGCAAATCTAGTACTTCGACTTTTCGTAGTTCAATTCCAATAGCTTTGGCAGATTCCGTTCGTTTAATTCGTATTCTATTACAGCTGTGGAAGGCAGGGCATCGGGTCAAATCATTTCTTTCGACATCTGTTAGGCCCGGCGAATTATGAAACAACTTCGTCAACACGTAAGCGAAGTAAAATATATATCCAATGTCAGAGAGAGCCTCTGATAATCTCATCTGGCTTGCGTTTATCATGGGCTGCTGTTGGTCCAAACCTCGTCGGCGGCCGCCGCCGCCATCGCCACCTAAGCCGCAGCCGCAGCCGCAGCCGCCGCCGCCGCCACTGCCACCTCCTAATCCTCCTTCACCGCCACCCAAGCCGCCGTCGCCGCCGCCACCTAAGCCGCCGTCGCCGCCGCCGCCGCCACCGCAGCCGCCGCGGATACCTTCTGTGGCTGAGTGTATCAGCCATTTTGAAACCGTCAAAAATGCGGGCGACGTTGATTACTTGATCGATCTCATCGACAAGCTCTTGGAGTCTCTTCTAAACAGGGTTAGTGTGACAGTTAGCTTCAGCCGTAATCATATGAAATGTTAATTTAATTTTGGGTTTTATTCATTATCGTGTTTGTAAATGCAGTCAAAACAAGGAAAGACGTTAGAGAGGAGCACTAGTTCACAGACTTATTCTGATACACTTAAGGATAAAGCGAAATCAGTATGGACCTCCTTTCTCCAAAGCGGGTCTGTGTTCCTTGAATTTGTGAATGGGCATGTTCAGCTAGAGAAGGTAATTACTAGTCTGAATTTTATTCTAAACTCAAGATTACTTAACAGCATGTTAAAATTATTTTCGAGGAGTTGGAATTAACGTTTGTTGTGTTTACAGGGAGACGAAGGAAATAGACAAGTTGTAACACAAATATTGCGAAGTGTGGGGAAGGTGCATTGGGTAGTAGCAGGGCTATCTGTTGTAGCTTTTGTTCTAGACCAGATTGGTCAAATCTCGGAAAACCGGAGTGAATGCATAGAACTCTTAAGACAAATGGCTAAGCTTGCTGGACATATAAGACATTTGAAGTATGATATGCCACAAGAAGAAACTATATTGAGTGAAGCGATTGTATCGATTGTTGAAGGATCCATGATGTGCATTTCTCAATTAAACTCTAGAATACTTTTCAGGTAAAATATCTACAATAGTTAAATGGTTAAATTTAATGTAAATTTTTTTACTATTATCACCATTTATGAATGGTTATTGCAACTCAACTTATCCGATTTGCAGGTTTTTGAAGGCTTCTGTGGACTCCAAAAGCTTGGGCAATCTACAACTGAAAATAAACCAACTTTATCAGGATCTTACATTGAGAGTTGTAATAGAAGTACAGCATCAACAGCCTGTTTCCTTCTCTCCATGGAAACCTATTCATCCAGATTATGCAGGTAAATATATATAAACCTTCCCTTCCAAAGCATTTTGATTATATTTACATGTCAAGCTTGCATCAGGATTTGCATATGTTGAATATATTAATGCCATATTCTCTTCTGGGGTCATCGCAGTTGGAATCCAAGAGCAGAAGAAACAAATAATGAAGTTGCTGGACATGGAAACAGAAAACAAGTCATTGGCTTTAGTTATTTATGGATTTGGAGGCATAGGAAAGACCACTCTCGCCACTGCTGTTATTGCTGACTTAGATCTCACAGATTACAACTATTCGGGAATTCAAATTGAAGAGGACCGCTCCAGAAATGACATAAAATATATGCAGCAGCAAATATTGAAAGATGCCTTCCCAGCCTATACGTATGACAGGAATGTAACATTGAGAAATAGTGCAGAGGGTCGGGATCATCTCACCAATGCTTTCCAAGCACATAGAAATAAGCCAGTATTTCTGTTTATTGACAACGCTCTTCGCGCTGAAGACATGCAAGAGCTTTTCCCAAAACGCTTAACAGGCCTTCCAAAGCGGAGCAGAATAGTGGTCACAACTCGGAATTTGGGTGTGACGGATATGCTCAAAGACGCTAGCCTTGTACGTCGTGAGCATCGTGTGGGTACTCTACCCGACCAAGAGGCAATCAAAATTTTGTTCAGAGATTCAACTCCTGATATTACCAGAGATGATAAGCAAAAAACCCTGCAGATTTGTGCTGGGATTCCGTTAGTCTTAGAAATTGTTGGTGCTCGTTTGCGTAAGCAGAACTACATGGTAGAGAGATGTACACAAATATTTGAAGCTTTGGAGAGAGGAAAGGATGTCAATGAAGAAAAGCTGAGCAAACGTCTTGTCACTTCTGTGTATAATGAGTTGGAAGCGTCTACGCAAGAAGCGTTTTTGGATATTTGCTGCTTCTTTGCTAGCTGGAGACGCCACGATGTAGAGTGCATTGTTGGAGCCGAGGAGGTCACACATCTGGAAGAGGCGGCTTTGTTCAAGACGTCCGACAAAGGCAACGTGATTGTTCATGATATCATCCGAGCAAAAGGCCTGAGTATGTCCGAATCCAATAGAATTACGGATATGCAATCCTGGGTCGATGTACGCGAGAATCAGGTATGTCTTTGCAATTGTAATGTGTAGAAATGTAATGTGTAGTACTAATATTAATGAAATATATCATGTTTTAGCAGAGGCTCGAGCAAATTAAAGGAGTTTGGCTTAGCAAGGATGAGACTGAACAAGCGTACGAACTTGATGAGAATCAAATTTTTTCAATGAAAAAATCGTTGAGAGTTCTGGCCTTGGGGAACAAGATAAATGTATCACGATCAAGCCAAAAGGCACCAATATTTAAAGAACTGAGATTTCTCCGACTAGGAGGCGACATCTCTGGTTTATGGCCAGCGACTTTAGAGTCTCTTGAGCGGTTGGCTGTGTTCCAAGGCCCTGTCTTTAAGGATGGTGTGACTTTGTATCAGGCAAGTCCTTCCTGATTTCATTTAGTTAGTTATATTTAATTGTTTGTTTATATTGGGAAACGATTTCCTTACAATGGAATCACAATATGGATGCAGTTACCAAAAAGGCTACGGGTGATGAAAGCCACTGCACAGTCTCAGGAATCTGCAAATTTTCAGGAGTCCAAGCCTGCCAACGTCATCCAAAATTCTTCCTTGGAGGAATTGGATTTAAAAGAATTGAAAAGTCTCCAGAGATTTCCCCAACGGTTTGATCACTTAACTGGCCTCAAGGTTCTGATATTAGATGAATGGGACAAAATGCAGGAGCTGTCTGAGCAGGTATGTGGACTGCGTTCATTATGTAAATTGAGCATCTGTGGTGGCCATTCTTTGAAGAATTTGCCAAAATCATTTGGGCGATTAAGTTGTTTAGAAGAGTTGATCTTAACAAGTTGCAAGCAACTGGAAGAATTGCCCTCAAATTTTGGAGACCTGAGTTCTCTAAAACATTTGAATCTATCAGAGTGTGTTAACATAAAAGAAATTCCTTCAAGCTTTGGGAAATTAAGATCTTTGGAGGTTTTAAATTTAGAAAGCTGCTGGAAATTGGAAGCCTTGCCTCCTAGCTTTGGGCAACTGGGTCAGTTAAAGAAGTTGAGCCTGCAGTCAGATGATCTTAAAGAATTGCCTTCTAGCTTTGGGGATCTTCGCTCTTTAGCAGAGCTGAGGTGCAATTGTCTGGAACTCAAAGAATTGCCTGTCAGCTTTGGGCAGCTTATTTCTTTAACACATTTAGATCTAAGTTGTTGCATGAAATTGAAAACCTTGCCCTCCAGCGTGAGAGAACTTAGGTCACTAAAAGATTTCAATTTATTGGCTTGCTTTAAGTTAGAAGAATTGCCTTCCCACATTGGGGAACTTCCATGTTTAAAACAATTAGATTTAAGACGATGCCCCAGTTTAAGGGAATGTCCTATTTCTATTCTTAGACAAAGAAATGAGGGGTTAACCATTTGGCTTCCGGATCACCTGAGGGACAGGGAATGATCTAATCAGAGGTCTCCAATGCTGTAAATAATGCTAATTTCATCTTCTCTGTATGGCAGAAATATGTATGTATATGATGTCGGTCAGCCAGTGTTGTTATAATATATTTCTTTATTTTCTAAATAGCGTGGCTCTTTTGGATCAGAAGAAATTCTGATTATTTGATTTGTTTTAATTGAATATTGTCTAAAATTAGTTGCGGGCTGATTTGGAGGAAAATAAGAAAGTTTTTCTTATTGGTTGGAAACCTAGAGATGGGCAAAACCCCTGTTCCTAACACTTGAGTTACTCTTGCAGCTTGATTGTAATGATTTTTACTTTTTTGTGTCGCACAGGAAATTTCACAGCTTTTCTTAATGAAGACATATTTTTCTTGTTTGTTTATTTTACTATAATTTTAACTTTGATTTTAATATATAATCTTTTTAAACAACATAATGATGATTATAACCTTAAATTTTAATATATATATTTTTTATAAAAACGAAATGATTTATTATTAATTTTAATTTAATGCACATTTACATAAGATTATATATATAATGAATTTGTAAGAAAAATATCGTTTCATTTAATAAAGTAAAGCATTTATTTGTTTTCTACAAATTACTTAAAATAACTTCATTTTAAGACAAAAAGATTTGGATTGCTAATAATCTGTTAGATTTTGAGTGAATAATTAAAGAGATTTAATGACATGATGGGATTGTTAATTGGAAGGAGTGAAAAATCTATTACTTTTTAATTTAAAATAAAATAAAATAAAGTTTTGTTTTGATTGTCTTATATTGATATTAATTAGTATTTATTTTTAAAATTATTTTATTGTAATAATTAGTATATATGAAATATATTTTATCATGAAAATTAATAAATAATATAAATATAAATATGTATATATTGTATTTTTAAGATATTAGTTTTTTTTTATTATATTCATCTATTATTAGGATCAAATATGTAGTAGAATTAAATTTTAATAGGTGTAGAAGTGAGCTTTGAACCTTACAAATTCATATTCAATGTTGAGGTCTCATTTCAATCCATTGTTATGAAATAATTAAAATGTGAAAGTTATTAACTTGTATGATAAGCTATTATATTTAAAAGTAAACTCTACTTCATTTTAAACAATATAAACTTTGAGAGGTCTTGTTTTCGCATTGTATCATTACATAAAGAGAACACTTAGAGCACCAACATGGCACCATCTACTTTACATCACTCTTAGGTATAATTGCATATTTATCTATTTTTCAAAATTTAAATTTCATATAATTAACTTAGTAGTAGGAGTTCGATTAAGGCATGATTCCCCTCAAACACAAGCTCCTCGATGGTATTTATAGAAACCATATCTTTTTAGACCTAGGTTGAAGATATTAAGATTGTTGGTATAAATTGGTGTTTTACCTATCTAGGTCCTATTTACATGTTAAGTCCACTTAAGTCTTAGGAGGGAATATTTCTAGATAGTCTTATTTGTCACTAGATCTTATCTTGTATTTTGAAATTTAATGTTTGTTTTCTAATTCATTTAGTATCTTTTCATATAGTTGTCTCATTATACAAGATTAAGACACATGTTAAGATATTATCTAATCCTATTTCACACTTTTCCTTTATAAACAAGGCATCATGTGTACATATTTAACAATTCATTTTAGTTGAGTAAGTCTAATATATCACTACAATCTTGAGTATTACATGTTGGTCATATCTTGCAACCATTATTGCAATTTCATGTTCTTGATTTTTCCTCTTGTAGAAGGATGCTCTTTTTGTGTTTCTGCGGGTGATCATAGAGGATTGAGTCCTTGACTAACTCAAACATAGTAGTAGAGCTTTAGAATTTCCAAAACCTTTCTCACATCTGAGGGTGATTTGAACTTGAAGATTTTGTTAGGTGTAGTTAGAGGATGACTCCTTATGACTTTGCATTGAAGGATTAGTTTAGAGCTTGTTGATGTTGATTTGAGATCACCATCAAGTTCAGACTATCTAAGAAAGTCATTTTATTTGTTTCATCCAAATCAAACATCTAAGGTAAAATCTATGAGGATTTAAATAGGGAGATTTGTAGCCAAATCTAGCAAGAATCCATCATTTCAAAGCCTTTTCAGTCAAACATGACCTTTATATTACATTCAAAAGGCCTAAAAACCCTATTTTCATATATAATACTTTATTTTTGGCATCAAAATTTTTGGTATTTTTTATTTTCAATCAACTATCTTAAATTTGATGTCTACATGGTTGTCATCAAATGTTGTGTTAAATTTGATATTCAAATGACTGTCAAACATGTTGTCTTAAATTTGATAGTCATAAGAATTTCATCTACAACTATATTAAATTCGTTGGCCAAATGATTGTTAGTAGGTTGCTCCAATTTTCCCCCTCTTCATCAAATAGTTTTGAATTTGTAAACTCATTTCAAATAGAAATAACTTGGTCATATGGATTCTTTTTTACAAGAATTTTTTATTTGAGGCATAATTTCATTCTCTATATAGTGGGGCTATTGGTTGTTGATTTTTGTGCTTGGTGCTTCTAGAAATTACATATTCTTGAATAAGTGTTGCTAATACATTCTCATTTTGGGAACTTTAGGGGCTTCGTTCTTACTCCTATAGTAACATATTTGGGTGAATTTATTTTTAAAGTTCCACATAATTTTTGTATACTTTGTATTGGTATGATCAATCTAATCTCATTTTATGTGAAAAAATTAATTTAAAATTGTGACAAAATTTGGCATTTGTACATGCAACTTTCTTTTCAATACATCTGGCCATTTTTACAACATCTAGAATATTGTCACCATGATAAAAACAACTTTGATATTTTAAAAACAAGGAGAGATTATATTAGAGGGATGCTACATGACCCTATACCTTTAGAAAAATTATTTCTAAGTACCATGGTTTCCAAGAAATAGCTCATCAAAGTTCACCATTTTGTAACACTTAGGGATCTTAAGAGAAAGTGTTAGTACAATGTATCTTGGAATAATTCAACATAGTAAGGTGTGAAACAAGACCTTTCTTAGCATAAGACCACCCACCTAGATGTGTTGGAACTAGTGGTTTGGCCATGTGATGAACATAAAGGAAAATTATGCCTCTTGACAAGTTTCTCTTCAATGTATTTGACAAATTCTTTAACGTGCAAAAACTTATCACCACAACCAAATGGATTGGAGATATAAAAACCTAACAGAGGTTATTGGAGAGGTACCCTACAACATATTGTACATTCAAACAAAATTTTTCTAAGTGCCATGGTTTCTAGTAAATATATTGTTAATTTTTTTTCACTTTTTGGCACTTAGCTCTCTTAAGAGAAAGTGTTAGTACAATGTATCTTGAAATGATCTAGCATGCTAGGGTGTAAAACAAGAACTTTCATATCATAAAACTACCCAAAAAGACATTTTGGAAATGTTGGTTTGGTTGCAGAATGAATAGAACAAAACTTGTGCCTATTGACAACTTTCTCTTCAATCCATTTGACATTCTTTTCAATGTGTGAAAACTTGTCACCACCAAAAAATGGATTGGAGATATAAAACCTGAGAGAGGTTATTGGGGAGGGAACTTACATGACCTTGTAACTTTAGGTGAAATATTTCTAAGTGCCATAGTTTCTAAGAAATTATTTTTCAAAGTTTGCAACTTTTTGGCACTTAGGTCTCTTAAGAGAAAGCGTTGGTACAATGTAGCTTGGAACAATCCAACGTGTTGTGGTGTGAAATAGGACCTTTCCTAGCATAAACCCACCCACCCCAACATGTTCAAATTGTCATTTTGGCTATATGATGAACAAAAAAAAGCCTCTTGACAACATTTTTTTAATGCATTTGACAAATTTTTCAATGTGTGAAAACTTGTCACAATGACCAAATGGATTAGAGATATAAAAAATTGAGAGAGGTTACTAGAGAGGGACCCTACATATCAATGTCATTTCCCATCATACAACATCTTATAATTCCAATCTTATGATAGTTTGTAGAATATTGAAAGAGTTCTAATATGATCCAAAGTTTTGCATATGAGAAACTAAAACTATAAAATTTTGTCACAACAATCAATCACTACAATTTCTCAATAAAAACTCAGATAATGATTAGATTTAGATAGAGGGAAAAGAACACACAATAGAGGTGAATAAAGAAAAAAATTATGCATTCGATCTTTCTCATACAAGGATAATTGGTAAGGTCTAAGAAACTATAGAAATCAACCATTCCTTCTAATTCTTTTTGAAAAGTGATTAAAAACCCCTAAAATAATGCTCCTCTAGGCCTTTATATGAAAACATCCTCTACTAGATAGAAACCACAAAAATGGAAAAGAATCCCCACTCCTACACCTACGAACCTCATCCTCATTGAGACCATAGAAATAGTCATATTGGGCAATTAGATACACCCTCCAATGGGGGCCATGATGCTTTCTATTGCTCTATGATCTTCCTTTTCAACCATTTGTGAGCCTCATTATTGAAAGCAAGTGATGGGCATTCATTCCTTAGGATGCACATAGGTTGACCACACATCTACCTTTTCCATTTTTTTCCCAGTGGACCTGCTAATAGTTTTCACCAACCACATAGCATACACTACATGTGATGCTTAGATGCCCATTTTGGGTGCACTAGCTTGACACATGTCTTTGGAGAAAATTGCTCAATGAAACAAAAACACTGCTCACTCATTTCAGTTGGCATGCAACTAAAAGTTGGCAAATTGGTATACTATAAATTTCACCAAGAGATAATTTCCCTACTAAATTTATACCTAGAACATTGCTAATTATTAATTACAAATTGCAAAGATTGAACTAAATAAGACACAAGTCAAAATTAACAAAATATAAACCCACATAAAATTTAGATCCACATTTATAAAAATCAACAAAATAACCACATAACCATTTTTCAAATTCTACAATATATTTCAAACAAAATATAATATTTTATATGCTAATAAATCATTGCCGATTTTATATTTACCTATTTTATTAACCAAATTTAACTAAATATAACTATACTATTATTTAAATATATTATTCTAATACATTCATTAAAAATAATTCTAATACATGCTTCATTATTCTTTAATTATAATGCTTCATTATTCTTTATAGATTGTTTAATAATTTAATATATGTATACCTCGTCTATGAAAGTTGATTTATTCCTTACAATTATTAGTAGTACAATTAAAAGAGATGGCATCTTGTTCAAAAAATTATTAATGCATTCTGTCGTGAAAACTTAAGATACTTTTCATTGAACACGAGAATAGCATAGAACATTGGCTTGGCAAAAGAGTGGCAAACGCACATATGGTTAAAGTAAGAAAGAAATTTATATATTCTTTAAGTCTTATCTTAAGGAAAGAAAGCGAGAGAATATAATCTCCTTCAAAATCCTCCTCCTATTAAAGCTTAAATAGGTTACGATTCGTGGCCACGTTAAACATTACATCCTTCTATGATGATCTAACTAATCCTCTAATGATTGTGAAATAAGATTTTAATTTATATTTTCATGAAATTCAAAAATAAGATTGGTATTAATAGTGTTAAGTATCACAAAATAATCATTTTTTTTTTCACATTTAAAATTAATAATTATAAAAAAAACAATAATGGCATTCATAACCCTACAATCATCTCTTTCCTATTTTCATCTCTCACTAATACAAACTAAACAAGACAACATAGAATTTCATGCCTCACATAATAGGGATATTTATAGCTAGTATTCATCCTCGTCAACCACCTTCCATATTTCAATTAGGTTAGGATTTTGAACTACTTAGTCAAGATTACTCTTTCAATGTTTTGCAAGACATAGTGATCATTCATTGATTTTAGATGTGCAAGTACTATGATGGATTAGTCAAGCCTATGGCCTCCAACTCACCATTATTTTTCTTCTTTTTGAAATTTAAAGTTCTTTTATTATATATTTTTCAAGTTTTACATAATTTAATTATTTTTACCCTTTCTATTTCAAATAACCCCAAATTTACCTAATATGAATTAAATGACCTTTTGTCACATATAAATCAAACCAATGAGCCAATAATGCCTAATTGAACATCCTCATCCTACTCATATGCATAATGCACACTCTAATTGACATAGAAATTCCTAAGAGATTCTAAATTGATGTTAAACAATTAAGAAGAAGACTTAAATGACACCAAAATGGCTAAAAGATAACAATGATGTTGATGGAGATGAATTGGCATGACAAAAACCAATGCCATAAAATAATGTCAAAATATAATCTATGTGAAACATAGAAAAATAGGTTGTGGTCCAAAACATATAGGGTTTTATACTAAATTTGGAATGTTTCACCAAACTTACTATAAATAGAAAGGGAAAAATGGGGTGTAATGAACCTACCTATTTTCTATTTCATTCAAGAAATGAAATCCTCCAAGATAGAATTATCCTTCAGCCCTTAGGCAATTCAATTCTAGAGAAGATCTGACAATTTTGTTTATGTGTGTGTGGATGAGACGTAAAGTTCAAACAACACTTTTGGGAGATGAGAATAAAATAGCAAATGACCTCAAATCTAAAACCTAAGACCCGATTCATGTAGATGAAGCATACATCTAACAAAAATAGTTAATTTTCTACAAACTAGATGAGTGGAAGAACTTAAAACTTATCTCAAAATGGTTGCAGAGTGTCTTCTTTGGCTACAAAGTGTCGAGGACCCCCTTTGTCCAAAAATGGCTAATGGGTCCTAAGATATCTTTTTGAACTGAATTTTCAAGAGCCTATGAAGATAGATCTGAGATGCAATTTCCCACTAGTTTCACATGAAAATGACAAAAATTGAGCTCAGGATTTGAGTTTCTTTGAGTTGACAAAATTTCTTCCAACTTTGACAACTTTTGCAACTTTTGAAATTTTGCACTTTAGAAATCTCCAATCTTCAATTTTTCTTCAACCTAAAATCTTTAACACAAACACAAGAGTGGAAAAACTGTTTATTTTTGGTGAATGAGGGTTTTCCTTGGTCAAACCCCATTTTGGTAATTAAACTTTGAAATGAAATAATGAAAACATGAAATGAATTATGAATGAACAATACAATGTTGCAATTAAACAAACCCTTGAATAAACCTTGGAAAGACTGAAATCATGTATGAGATGGCTTCAATGGATGTGGATATTGATGCTTGAATCTTTCTTTGAATCTTTGACTTGAATGCTTGGATTAGGTCTTGAAACCTACATCACAATGTTAGCTCCAAAAACATGCATGAATGAACATAAATTTGAAATGATGTTTGAGATCTTGATTTGCTACAACAAATGCTTGATAAATCTACTCTTCAATGCTCTTGGCAATAATATTTTCTGTTGTGAAAGTACTTTTGAAAATCTCTAGTTGATTTGGTAAAATAACCTTGTATTTATAGACATTTATCCTTAATTTCTCGAAAACCAAACATTACAAGCCTACATTTGAAATTTGAATTTGGGATGATATAAAAATCATGAAAACATGTTTTAATAATGGGTTCCAAGGCCTAGGGAGGACCCATTCACCCATGGGTGAATCTATCCTAGGTCCCTATTCCTAGAACACACATTGCTCAAGGTGTTTAATTATGTGTTGGAATTAATTAATGTTGAGTTTCCCCTTTGGAAAATGTAATTAATTAGGCTTGTAGATGAATAATACGTCTTATTAAGGCCTAATTAGGTCCAATTTAATTAAGAGGGCCCAAAAAAGTGTGAAAATTTAAAGTATAGTTTTCAACACTACATTAAGGCATTATTAAGTCCATTTAATTTGAGGGGCCTAAAAAAAGTGTGAAAATCTAAAAGGATACATTTTTGTACACTACATTTAGCCCCCACTTTAGTGAGAGGATGAGTGCAATAACAAACACACACTAAAGCATAAAAATATGTGTCAAGAGGGGTCCAAGTGCACCAATGTTGATGGGATGGGATGACAAAGATAAAGGAGGTGGCCAAGCCCCCAGGATCCAAGATCCCATGGAAAACCAAAATACAAAAAAATCGATACATGGGTGGGTCCAAAAAGATGGGAGGCCAAATTTTGGCCAAATTTAAAAAAAATTTATGATAGGCTATAATGTAAGCATGTTATAATGTGAGTGCACTATAACACACTCATGTTATAATGTGCTCACATTATGGCTTGGTGTGTCGAGTTTAAGGCTCGGCCACACCAAGCCTATTCCACACTCATGTTATAACATGAGCATGGAATAATATGCTCACGTTATGAGCTATTAAAACAAAAAAAAGGAAATCAAATTCATTTTTGTTGTGACTATTTTTTCTGTTTCCCATAGCCAAAATCCCTTCTCTTGCGTGTTCACATTTTGGGAGGAGACAATTTTGCAATATTTTCATTGATTTTTTGCTATTTTTTCATTAGGATGCCTCCACATCGACGAGGAGGTCAAAGAGGTAAGAATTTTTTTTTTAATGAATTTGTTAGTTTTAGGCTATTTTTTATATTCATTTGTTGAATTTGTAGGAAATGATAATGATCCTTGAAACCCTCTTCAAAACCCTCCTATAAATCCTCAACAACCAGAGCAACAACAACATGAACAAAATCCTAAAGTTCAACAACCACAACAACAATCTCCTCCAACATCCTCCTAGCACTCAACAAAATTTAATGGGTGAAATTGAAAATAATAAAAAACAAATTGAGGAGTTAATCACGAGGTTGAACAATCCAGTAGGTTCAACGATGGAAAGAAAAACACTTGAAAATTTACTTAAAGAAATGTTAAAACATGTAGATGCAATCAAAAAACAATTAAGTGGTTGGAAAGATATGAGGCAAGCAACTAGGAATTTTTACAGGGATAAATTATCATATAAAGATGTAAAAGATCCAAAAATTACAAAATTAGATTTGTGCTCATTATTCACCAACCCACACATAAATCAAAATATTGGCCTCAATGCAAAGAGGTTTCTTATCCATTGGTTCCACCACCAAAAAATTAGGAACTATTTTTGGGATAGGTGGTACATGGTTTCTTGTTACTCACCATGCAAAAATTGAGAAGTCCCACAATATTTCCTAAGGAAACTATACTATGAGTTCATCCTGAAAAAAATCTTGAATTATTTTGATATGAGAAACTTTCAGGGGAGAGATGGGGGGTCAGCTCAAGATAGACCCAATGCACAATAGGATCCTAGGCAGCAAGTGAGACAACCTCTCACTAGGCTAGCTAATGAGTACATCATTATCCCTTCCTTTGCAAAGGAGAGTGACGAGGTTGACACTTTACAGGCCATCAACTCTTTGACCCAAAGTGTCATCCAGCATGCCAGCCCTATACTACAACGCCATCCAATGGATTCTTCGAGTGGTGGGCTTCAATCCCATTTGTGTCAGGCTTGCAGGGTGACTTGTTCATATGACCCCACTGAAACTCAGGAGGCTACTACATAGGATACATCTATAGCTATAGAGATGGAGAGGGTATGGCGAGGGTAGCTAACAATTTGAATGAGGCTTATGTTATCAATACTCAGGTAAATGTTAGAATGTTCGTTGAATTTAATTTATTAAATTTTAATTTTAAAATGCAAGATTAACTAATTTAGTTTTATGATTTTAATAAAATTTCACGGTCATAGTGTTGATACTAGATACCCTGGCCCTACACCTACTTATTACTCCACTACATCTACCATTAAGGTATGTAACTAGTAAACAATTATAAATTTATTACATTTTAATAGCATTGTTATATGAATGGTATTCTAATATCTAATTTTGGATGTTGAATACGCTAATATTGGAGGTTTCAAGGGAACACCTCCCAGTGCCAACAATTTAGACATACCTACATGTAGGTAATAGAATAAAGTGTTTAACTAATGAATTGTACTTAATCGATTTGTGTAGTTTTTATTCATATCATTGATTACATTACATTGCACATCTTTCAAACTCAAAGCATTACTTCACATTCTATAACTAATAACTAGATGTTGATAGATGAAAAAATTTCAACTACAATACAGTTGTGTAGAAATTCAACATAAGCAGTGACATGCAATTACTTCACATAGCATAAGTAATAAGTAGGAGAAGCTTCCAATTGCATTTGCATGTCATAGAATTCCATGAGACCACTTTTTACTGAGGCATCTTTTCAAACAGTTCACTGCCTTGTCTATTCTCTGTATTCTTGTAAGAAATATATGAAAGAATAATAGTAATCAATAACATAGACAAGGCAATGAGTTTTTTGAAAAAATTCCTCAAAGAAATGTGGTCTCCTGGTGATGTCCATCACAAGGAGACCCAATTTCTTTGAGGCATTTTTTCAAATAGATCACCACCGTTTCTATGCTACCACATTTTCCATACATGTCTACCAAAGAATTTTATCAAATAGTTAATTTCCTTGTTGTAATCGCTAAAAGCCTAAAAAAGGTCCTTTCCAAAAAACTATGGATGCTTGGAAAAATCTATCAAAGCATAATAGTACAACCAATAGCATAGACAAGGCAGTGAGTTTGAAAAAATGCCTTGAAGAAATGTGCTCTCATGGTGATGGAATGGCATTCCATCACCATGAGAGCTCATTTCTTCGATGTATTTTTTCAAACAACTCACTGCCTTTTCTATGCTACCACATTTTCTATACATGTGTACCAAAGCATTTTATCAAACTAATCACTTCCTTGCTACTATAAAAGCCTAAAATAGGCGCTTTCCAACAAACTATGGATGCTTGGAAAAATCCTATCAAAGCATAATAATAAGCAATACCATAGTCAAGGCAGTGAGTAGTATGGAAAAATTCCTTAAACAAATGTGGTCTCATGGTGATGGACTGCCATTCAATCACCATGATACCACATTTTTTTGAGGAATTTTTTCAAACAACTCACTTCCTAAAGAATCGAAACCAACCATTTAGGCCAAATTCCCCTCCAAATTCTTTTCAAGGTCCTCATCCTCATCCTCAATTTACCAATCCATGGAACCTTCCACCTTTTATTCCACTTTTTCATGTCCCTACCCCTCCCTCTTCATGTCATGATCGACCTCCATATCATAACCAAGACCACACTATACCATCCACCCTATCCTAGCATAATACCATAGAGAAGGCAATGAACTATTTGAAAAAATGCCTCAAATAAATGTGGTCTTATAGTGATGGAATGCCATGACACATTTGTTTGTAATGGAATTCCATCACCATGAGACCCCATTTCTTTGAGGCATTTTTTCAAACAATTCACTTCCTTCTCTATGCTACCATAGTTATCATACATGTCTACAAAAGCATTTTACCAAATAGCTCACCACCTTGCTGCTATGGGTAAAAACCAAAAAGCAAGTGTTTTCGAACAAGCTATGTAGAGGGAAAATAGTAAGCATGATAGTTAGGAATATATAGTTTAATAAGTACTCAAAATTTTGTTCATTATTGCATACATTATAAGCCATGATGCGGATCACTATTGTAGTTTTTGTGATTGAATAAATTTTATTTTTATTTTTAGATGTTGCAAGTGGATACACCTCTGAATTTTCATAGGGAAATGGAGCTCAGTGTTTCATCTTCTATATACTCCTCGACAACTCTCATGGAGGACGTATGAGGAAGATTACTAAATTTCAATTTACATTCATTGTTATAGCTATTAGTTAGTGAAAGATTAAACCATTATTGATTTGTAGTTTAATTTCTCTTTGGATGGTTTCTACAAGGCTTCAACACACCACAACACGGGCATGTGAATATTTCCCTTGAGGAGAGAGATTTTCTACTAGAGGTATGTGATTATTTTGTTAAATATACCATTTTTTATAATGTAATTTCTATATATTAATATTTTTACTTCTTATTGTAACAGATAAAGCTTGACTAGGAACTAAACCCTAGGAGGAGTACCAGTGTTATGCAGTTTTTGCACACACGCTCCGCTGAAAGCAGGGACCCTCTTTCGCTTTGGTTTTGGTTTCTTGGCCCTTTCTTTTTTGAGGTTTTGTCTTATTTAGGCATGTGCTTAAAAGTTTATTTTGATTGCCTAAGTGTTTCCCTAGGTTATTCATTTAAAATCCTAAGTTTTGGACAAATTTCGGGCTTTTGCTCAGATTCGAGATTTTCCACCCTGGTCGGATTTTCCCGGATCCTGCTTGGACTCTGGCTGGACCCTGTTGCTCGGGGATTTTCGGTATTCACAGATTTCTGCATGGGCTGGATTTCCCTAGATTCTGCCCTGTTGTCAGCTTCCTGAGTTTTCTGATTGTCCTATCGATTGCATTAATGGCTTCGTGCGTGCTTTTAAGGATGTATTTAACTTGATTTTTGGGATCTTTCGTGCCATCATGCTTATTTTTGCTGTCGTTTGAGCTGAGGAGTGATTTCTTGCGATTGATTGACCCTATTTTTGGGGCCTTTGAGTTGAATTTAGGATTGAATTGGTGATTTCTTGCGTGTTCTCACCTTTGTTCTTTGTGGATGCCATTCAGCTTCGCATTTGTTGCTTCTGAGATCGACTCCCATGTCACAATGGTATGTTTTTATTGCCCTGCCTTTGATTGAGAATTATGAATGGCACATTGATGTTATGAGAGCCTATGGGATTCGAATTCCTATGTATTTAATCATTTCATGCTAGGGTTGTTCAGTATTGTGTTATTTGTCATCTCCCAAGTGAGTTTTGAGCTCATTTTTCTGTCTGCATTTCGATGAATCTTGCCAAAGAGTAATTAGTAAAACCTGGTAACGACTTAGCAGTTGAAACAACTGAATTATGAGCTTTCCAGTGTGCTAATGGTGGATGAATAGGGTTTCAGACCTAGGGCAATGCCATTTCAAGTTATTTCATCTCAAAATTCACCTAGAATGTAAAGAAAATCTATGAAAGGTCCATCCCTGGCTTGTCCTGAGTTAAATTCTGAAATTCATGATTGATTTGGTATCTGGGTAAAATCATGACTCTGCGTCGCAGTCTGAAATTTTTCATCCCTCTGGGATAATCTGACCCTTCCAAATTTTCTTCGCTGTGACCCTTCAAAGTCAGGGAGATGTTGTATCGATCACCCTATATTTTTCCGAGAAGCCTTCCTTTCTTCGTGAGCTCAGATCTTTTTTCAGGGAGACCACATGTTGTTGGAAAGAGGTTATACCGATGGGACTTCACGTCGGTGAAAAATTATGCAGTCGGTGGGACCTCTGACCGAATTCAAACCTATTACCAGTTGGAAAGACATCACAACTTCACTGAGACCTCATATCAAAAAATATTAGTTTGGCCGAAGTGTTTGCTTGGACCCCGAAAGTCGGTGAGACAAAAGGATTCACCAGGACCTTACCCCAACTACCCATTGGTCATATCGATATGTTTGCTATCTCGTTAGTCGGCGAGACATGCCCCACTCAGTGTGACCTCATTCTGAAATTCCTTTCTAGCTCGTTCTTCATGGGAATCTGTCCCTCACAAATTTTCCCAAAATTTGATGAAATATAAATGAATGTGAGATAGTTGGATTCATTTATGATTTGTGATACATTTAATGATTATTTCATGTCATATTTGGATTTCTTGTCTAATTTATTGATTGATCATGATTAGGTTTAATGGTTAAGTATATTTTTCCTGGTTATTCTGTTGGAATCTGATCGGTCTGGAATTTCCCAAAATTTCTCTCTGGCTCAGATTCCACGGATGGTCTTGAAACCTGAAATTTGTTGTGGTCATCTCATATGAGATTTAATAATGATTTGGCTATGTGAGATGCATTCTAACGATTTTATGATGGATTAACATTCTCTTTCCTGTGATTTTTATTATATTTTCATGTTGAGTGTAGGCTGAATTAAGCAAGGTAGTTGTTGGGTCTTCATTGTCTGATGCAGAGAAGATTAAGCTGGACATTGAGAGTAAGCTCCCTAAGAGTAAGATCACTTCTGTCTAGTCAAAAGTCAATGATACAAATGTTGGCCTCTGGGACTATGAAGAATTTAAAGAAAGAATGGCAGCTAAGGATTCTCCTTTGGTGGCTAGAAGGATGATGGAATCAAGCTTGTCCCATGTTGCTAGTTTCCCTTCTATGGTGCAGTTTTATGAGCTAGTCCTTGAATGTGCTAGGCACTATGATCAGGGTACACAGAGGATAATTAGTCCTCAAGGGAGAGTTGTTTCAAATCTCAACCTGGTCTCCATTGCCCAAACCTTTGATATGCCAGACCGGTCTCATGTGGTGGGATTCACCATTGAGGTAGCTCAGTAGTTCTATGATGAACAGACTGTGAAGTCACAACAGCTTATCAATTCTTGGTTGGAGAAGCCCAAGTCTCACTACTCCAAATTGCCCAAGCAGTTGTTTAGAGAAAAATTCAAGGAGTACTATGATGCCATCACGTTTCTTAGCAGGGTAGTGGGATTGAAGAGTGCTAGAATGTTCGAGAATTGGATGTGCCATGTGATTGTGAGGATGGAGCAAGAAAAGATTAACTACCATTGGGAAGGAGTCATTAGCCAAGTAATTCACAAGTAATTGTCCAATGTGTTGCAAACCAGGACCTTCACAATGACTTCATATTTGGTCTATGCACTTTCTAGATTCCATCCCTACAAGGGATTGAGCATAAAGGGTACCTTTGGACATGATATCATCTATGAAGTTTACCCTCAATTGTATTTAGGGAGCCCAAACTATAGGAGGGTGAATGATGCATTCACCATGCACATCACTAGATTGCTCCAAAGTGCAGAACATGTCAGGATTTCAGACTAGGATAAATAAATCAACAAAAAATATGGAGCATGGTTTATTCAGTTCCCAACTTTCTCCTACATTCGGATTGATGGCTGCTAGAGAGATCCATATAAACTTCCAAGGTACCCTACTAATCACATCATACTTGTGGAAGTCACTAGGTAGATCTGTGACTTTGATGCCATTGTCAAGGGAGACAAGCATAAGACTAGTTTTGGTGGAGATTTCCCATTAAGGATTGGCACTAGAGAGGTATGTCCTTACATTGGTTTTTCCCAAGCTTCAAAAGAAGAAATGAATACTTTTGGCTTGTCTTTCCACTCCAAGAGATCTGGATTTGATATTATAGGAGAAGCTCAAAAGAGGGCCAGCAAGGAGTATAGTCATAAGGTAAATTTGGAGGGCTACTGGGCCAACTGCAATGATGAATTTGAGGTTGAAAAGAAGAAATTCTCCCAGCTTCTAGTTGAGTCAGTTCAATTGTATAATGTGAAGGCAGTTCCTGATCAATTGGAAGATGATGGAAACTTGATCCAGAATCATGCTTATGAGGCCATAAAAGATAGACAAATTGGTGATGTGGATTGGTTGGAAGAGGAAAGGACAAAATTAAAACAACTAATGGATCCAGTTATCAAATTCACTAGAATGTGGCTAAAGCATAAAATATTGGAGCTGGAAAATAATGGTGTACAATGCACCTATGCTCTGATGGGAGATTTGGATTCCCACTCCACCTCTGAAGAATCTACCGAACAGAATCCAAAGGGAAAGGGTAAGTTGGATTCTCCTTTCAAAATTCAAGTTAAAGGTGTTCAAGAGGAGGAGGTCTAGGAAGTAGAAAAATAGAGAAAGCCAAAGGCTAAGAAGAGGACAAGAACTAAGAAGTCTAAGCAGAAAGAGACTGAAAATCAGGGACCTGAGGCTAATGATCCTATACCCAAAAGGACGAAAATCAAAAAAATTTCAGAGAAGGCTAGCTCTAAGGTAGGGGAGGAAGAAGCTACCCCACTAGTGGTAAATGTTGAAAGTTCAGAGGAGAAGGCCAAGGTGTATGCGAGGAGGTCTAGGACTACTTCTCCCAGGGAGAGTGTACCCAAGGTTGATCTTCATCCGGTGGTTCCTCATGAGGAGCAGCATGATGAAATGTCTTCCGCTCACAAAGCTCAAAAAAAACCAAGTGAGTCAGGGGATACTGAAGACCATCGAGATACTGAGGGAGAGGAATTTCATGAGGGTGATCTTCATAGTGTAAAGGCAGAAATTAAGAAGATAACGCAGTTCCCTTTGGTTGTACATGCAGATTCTCCTATTAGAACTGAAGAAGTTGAATCTCCTCCAAGGGAAGAAGAGGCAGTGAAGGATCCATCACCTGAACAAGAGGAGGAACATGTTGAAGAGGAAGGAAGTAGGAAAGATGAAACTCCTGATAAACGAAATTTGAGTGAGGATGCACCTAAGGATCAATAGGAGGAAAAACGGGCTAAGGTGCAATTGGAGCCCACTGTTCCAGAGTGGCTGGATAGAGAAATAAAGAGGACATAGTTAGTAGTGAAGGACACACCACTAAATTGGGATGAGCTCCTAGCTAAAATTGGAAAAGCAAAAGGTAAAAAGAAGGCTAGAGTGGTTTCAAAGATTGAAATAGATGAAACTCATAATAGGGTTGTGCACAGTGCCACCCCTACTCTAGATAAAAACAAAAATGATGTGGTTGGAAAGGATTACAATATTCAAATTTTCAATCTAGGACCTAAATCATTCGAGCAGGACATCTAAGATTATGAGGGTTCTAGTGCAGTTATTGTGGGTAGGTTGAGGAAGGAAATAGAGACCAAGCATGAGTTGAAGAAAGAGAATGAAAATCTCAAGAAATGCTTGGAAGACTTGATGAAACCACTGCAGTCCATTAACCCTTCTTCCTCTGCTGCAAATCCTCTACCTCAAGAGACCATAACTGAGCTAGAAAAGATGAAAGCTTCCACCCTCGCCACTATGAATTGGTTGAAAGGGATGCAAATAAAGGGTGATGAAGCTATTAAGGAAATCTTGTCAACAGGAAAGGATGCTGCAAGGGTGATGGATTGGATGAAGCAGGTGTTGGCACAGGATAGGAAGGATAGTGATCTTCTTCTTCAGAAAACCAGAACTATCATGGAGTACACCTAGGACAGGTTGGCGAGTGACATAATTCTTCCTTCCTATAGAGCTACCAAACCATGGGAGTGGTATGAGACGTTGCAGATTATGAAGAAAGTGTTGAAGAAGATTTACAAACAAATACCTAGCATATAAGGTGGATTGGGATAGGTCGATGAAACAATCAAGGGACGTGATTACATCAATTGAAAGATGACTTAGGGTTTTTCCGGTACCACCTGTGGCCAACTTGGATGGGGTGCTCTTGAAAGTCCATGAAGGGGCAGATCAAAATAAAGACAAGGGGGAAGGCAGTTAATTCCCAACTACTTCAGGATTTGTGCTTCCCCATTATCGTGCCCTGCATTGGTCCGAGCTGTATTGGGAATCCTAGGCCGACCTAGGTGGAGTTCGCACATTTAATGCATTCCTTTGTTCCATTTTGACTTTATCTTGGCCAACTGGTGGTGCCTGATTAATGCTGTGAAACCCTTGCTTGGCCAATGGGTTTCGTGAGGGGATTCTATATATTTGGCATTGGGCCTCATTTGTAAGGGTTAGAAATAGTTAAGAAGTTAGAATATAGAAGTAGAATAGAGAGAAAATAGTTAGAAGTGAAGTAAGTAGAGCAAGTTAGCAAGTAGTTGTTCTCAAGAAAATATTGTAACAGAAGGCTGGAATTGTTGCTACATTGGATAATTTGAATACAGAAATGACATTGTGATTTGGTGCCATACTTTTTTTCTTTTGTTTTGCATGGTTCTTGTTATTCTATCTTTAAAATTGCTTTGAGAAGGTTAATATTTAGATTACATTTGATTCAATAATGTTTGTGGTTTGACACTTGAATGTTGCAGCAATCCCTCAATCCATACTTTTTGCAACCAATTGATTGTTAGTTGCTTTACAAAGTTAGCCTAGACTTCATATTTGTTGTGCTTAGTTCAATCATGAAGATTTGTTCATTTCAATTGTAAATAGGGTTTTTTGAATGAATGTTCATGATTTGAAAATCTTAACACCTCAGAAGATTGCACTATTTTCTATAAGATTGCAGATTCATCTGGGTCAAGTAGAGATCGGTTTTGAAGGATTGGTCCATTTCGAGTATTGGTAAATTTCATTGTTAATCTTAGGTTTAGTATTAAGTTTAAAAATATCCTCAAAACCCTTATCTTTTTCTATTTATTTGATTATTGGGTTAGATCCAGGATTGAAGTATCATTAGAGTGTTAGATTTGGTGAAATCGATTCAGTATTTTTCTTGTAGTAAGGTCCCATTGTGATTACCAGCATTTTCACATTTTATCACTGAGTTGTTTTATGCATTATCAAGACCTAACATTAGAGACCTTTGGGTTATCTCTTGAGGCTTGCCGATAGAGATTGACCTTTCAAGAGAGATAGGATATTATATTTTGTTTGAGTTGTTGCTATGTAGAAAACACCATCAATAGGATTGGTGCTAGAGGGAGGGCCTGAATAAGCAAGCTGGATCAATTTTTGAATGCCATCTCTCCTGAAAGATTCAGAAGAAGAATAAGATCTACTCCAGGAGAGGAGGAATTTCAGGAACTACCAGACCCCACTAGGTCAAGAAGGACTAACGGAAAGGGAGAATCATCATCATCTCATCCACCTCCTACATCTCCATCATCCTCATCTTCATCGGGTTCGTTTGAGTCTTAGGGCATTCCCAGTCCACAACCTCAGCCAGTCATAAATTAGCCATTACCACCCCGGCCTCCACCAATGGCTTTCTTAGCAACCAATCCATCTCCATTGAGTTTTGCCATTTATAATGTCATGCCCAAAAACCCTGAACAATTTTGTTCAAAATTCCATATCAATGACCCTAATAGAACCGCTGAGGAACACATCAGGATCTTTTAGACTGGCCTTAAGGATAGAGGGATAAACCATGAGGATGTAGCGTGTAGACTATTTCCTTATTCATTAGGGGAAGATGCATTTTATTGGTACAACCATTTACCCGCTGGGTCTATTGAGCATTGGACTGAGCTAGAGGCTACCTTTTTGCAGAAGTTTCGAATCCCCATTAGTTCTAATGAGCTTTACCGTTAGTTCACTAATGTGAAGAGGGAGGTCAATGAGCCTATAGGATCTTTCAACAATAGGTTTCATTGTGCCCATACCAGGCTACAAACCCCTTATGATGTCGATGAGCCCACTGCTTTAGAAGTTTATTATGAGGGACTTGACAGTTTGATAGCTACCTTTATGAAGTGGAGTAATAACCCCCGTGCTAGTCTACTTGATGCATATGCAGAGGCTGTAAAAGTTAGCACTAATCTAAGGCAACATCTGTCTGGGCCTCTACCCACATTAGGACCCGTGGCTCACCCTCGACAAGTTCAAGCTCTCAACTAGGCTCTGGCAAACCATACTCCAATCATGAATCCGTTACCTTAGTTGCCTCTGGTTCCTTACCTAGGACCTCCTGGGGGACAAGTGTTATCCATGATTAGTTACCCTCAGGAAGATGTGAATCAACCCTTGCATATCCAGCCTCAGGCTAGTTATCCTTCATACCTGCAGAATTCTGAAGTCTTGAAGCAATCACTAAATGCCAATTCTATGGTGGGATACTCCCAGAATAATGCAAATCAGCCTCCACACAGTAGTCCTGACAAGGAGAGACTAGATGAGTTGTCTGAACAAATAAAGAAGCTAAATATGGAGGTAACTTACTTGAGGAATCAAAACAGTCAGTTGCAAGCTACTCAGAGAAACATGTAGTCCAATCAAAATAGAGAGAATCCACATAGACAAAAATTTGATAGAGGGAAACGTCATGATCAATGATACAACAATGAAAGAGGATATAACTAGAAAAGAGGATACAATAATGATAGAAGACAAAATTATGATAAAGGAAAATCCTCAGGCCAAAACTTTGACAGAGGACCAGGTGGTGGACAAGGGTTCGATAGACAACAACAATCAGGATAGAACAAGACTTGGAACATAGGTCCCAACAATGGAGGATTCCCTACCCCATTAGATCAAATAGTTAGTCAACCTGTCAATCAGTCTTCCAAGTAGCTAGTCAATCAGGAGAAGCCTCATAGCGGTGTATATCCAGCCAAGGCCGCTTTATCAAGGTGGTGTAGGCTCCACAAGACTAGTCAACATTCTGAGTTAGATTGTCAAGAATTCCAAACAGCGGCCTCAATCTTTCAGTATGAAGTGGAGAACAATGCAAGCGGTTAGGAAATAGTACCATCCAACCCTTATGATTCACCGGTGTTGGTATTAAACCATGCTCCTTTTCCTTAAAGTGAGGAGAATGTACCTGAAGAAGAATCTGACCAGTTGAAGGAAGAGGTAGACCAAGTATGCAATGGGGATGAAATGACATGGTTATTCGATGAGAGTCAAGTAAATGATAATGGTCCCGGGGACAAAGAGGAAGCTTACATTGAAGAAGTGCAGACCTTCCAGAGACCTATCAAGAAGTATGATTTGAGGGAGTTGCCCCATAGGCGCCCACAGGCTGGAGGCCCCTTTACTACTTCCATTCCACCGAATAATTTCAGCATGCCTCTAGACCCTAATGCTAGCAATAATCCATCACTGCCTTAGGTGTCTAGATAATATTTATCTCAAGATCCAGGACATGCTGATGCACCAAAAGGAAGAAATGCTGATGCAAATAAAGAAAAGATGGTGGAATACCTGAGAGAGACTCCTACCAATTAAATGAAGAATAATTGGCCACGTATGTTGCTAAAGAACTCTAAAAATTGAAGGTAAATCTATCCACATTCGAGTTATTAAGAGTTCCATCCATTAGGAATGCAGTCTTAGGATCTTATAATGGAAATTCCATGTCACAAGATAAATCAGTTAGCGAAAATGTCAACAGAGTGTTTGATTCTCAATCAATAGGAAGACAAAACCAGACTCATAATCAAGTCCATATACCCCCTTGGAGATACTGGGAAAGAAAAGGACAAATCTCAAGTTTCTCAAGTAGATACTCCCTTAACTCTATTTCAAGGAAAGACAGACACACCTCCTTTCTTGATTGCTGTTTGAATATTTGGTAAGAATCTACATAATTGTTTGCTAGATTCTAGTGCCTCAATCAATGTCATGCCTTACGGTGTATGTCGAGCTATAGGAATTATTCCTGCTGAATCACAGAAGAAAGTCACACAATTGGATAGGACTGAAGTCAATGTTGTGAGAGAGTTAAATATGATTCATGCACAGATTGCTTCTGATCCTAGGATTCAGTAGGTTATCAATATACAAGTGGTGGACATCCCCGATGCATATGGCCTAATACTGGGAAGAGACTTTATCAGGGCCTTGAATGGATATGTCTCGACTGACCACTCCCATATGTGGCTTCCCTGGAAGGGAGTGCCAAACTAGATTAGAATTGAAAGAGAACCCAAAATGAAGTATATGATTATAGAATATCAGAAAACCTCTACTAAAATTTTGGTATCAGAAGTAAGTATGGGTAACTATATGCTTGCTGCTCCTCTTGAAGAACTAGATGCGGAGGAAGTTCTTATGTTTCACACAACACCTGTTGACCTTACAGTAGAATCCAATAGTTCTGAAGTCCTGATCGAACTAGATGAAAATAATAATGACCTGGAAGATAGGAAGCTAGCTTTGCTAGATAATATTGAAGAGTTCATTTAGAAGTGCATTGAAGATCAAGTTCAGTGGGGAAGAGGAATGAACTTTGGAGAGTTACTCTTTCCCAATTGGTGTAGGGTGCATAATGCTTCTCATTTGGAATTGGACTGTTGCTTATGCCAGGTTGCAGTGGAACAAATATAGAAACATATCAACCCCACTCCTGCAGCCAAAATCGATATGCAAAATACCAAAAAAGATCCCAAAGGGAAAAGAGTACTGCCTTCTAAAGAGCCATCCAATCGTACTAGTGCAAGTGAGAAGGTGAAGTTTGTGGGTGATGGTTGCTAGACTCTAAGATTTGATGGGTCCAAATCAAAACAAGGTGATGGGGTAGGCTTTGAGTTGATTAGCCCAAGGGGTAAGACATTTTTCGCTGCCCATAGACTTTAATTTCACTATACGAATAATGTGGCAGAATATGAAGCCTTAGTGCATGGGCTGTTAATGGCATTGAAGAAGAAGGTTAAGATCTTGCAAGTTTTTGGAGATTCTGAGTTAGTAGTCAAGCAAGTGAGGAGACAATACTCGTGTCATGATAGGAGAATGACTAACTATAGACACAGAGTATGGGATTTAATTGGAGGATTCGATGCCTTCAACATTCAGTTAATTTCATGAAATAAGAACTAGATAGCTAATTATCTTGCTTAGGCGGCAAATACCTTGTAGCCTCTATCTCTTTTGGGACTAAAGAGGTTTACTGTGGAGCTGACCCCAGTACCCTCAATGCCTGATAATATCACCAACTTCCAGGTATTTGAAGATAACAAACATGTCTTAGATTTCATTACTAATACAGATGTTTTTGCTTCTCAAATTATTGATGAAACTGAGCTCCAAGAAGCTGATATGGAATTGGAAGGGGTAATTAACCTGAAGACCAACACAATTCCTAGGGGAATGGGGAAATTAGAGAAGATATTTGATCTAGACAAAATTAAAGATTAGGAACAGGGTACTAGGAAGGAGTCCATTAGTGGACAGTGTGATAAATATAATATCGGAACTCAGGATGATGTCAAAAATGTTCTCATTGGCAAAGTGTGCACTCTGGAAGAAAGATAGGGAATCATTGATGCATTACATAGATATCCAGATGTGATAGCCCGGAGTTATGAAGACTTGAAGACTTATGATACATCAATCATAACCCATACTATTCCTCCAGTCCAGGAGTAAGGCCTTTTAGACAGAGGCAAAGGCCCATCAATGCTTTACTGGAACCCATAATCTAGAAGGAAGTGCATAAATTGTTGTTAGGAAGGATCATATTTCCAGTCAGACACTCCACCTGGGTTGCAAACTTGGTGTGAGTACGAAAGAAAAATGGTGAAATCAGGCTGTGTGTAGATTTTAGAAACCTAAACAGAGCATCAGAAAAAGATAACTATCCAGTACCCTCACTAGATGAAGTGCTCCAGATCGTCAACGGATCTCAGATGATGTCCTTCTTGTATGGTTATTCAAGATACAACCAGGTCATGGTGCAATATGAAGATAGGCACAAGACTGCTTTCACCACCAAGTGGGGCACTTTTTCCTACATAAGGATTCCCTTTGGCTTAATTAACGTTGGAGCCACATTTCAAAGAGCCATGGACATTTCCTTTAAAGATATAATTGGTAAGTGCATAATCATTTATATGAATGATCTAACAGTCTTTTCCAAGAAAAGAGGTGATCATATCTCAGATTTATGCAAAGTTTTTTAGAAATGTAGAGAGTTTGAGATATCTCTCAACTCAAAGAAATGTATCTTTGGAGTAGCAGAAGGTAAATTGCTAGGGCATGTTCTCTCTGAAAAGGGAATCTCCATTGATCTAGAATGTATAGAATCCATTCTTAAGATTCCACTGCCTACCACTAAAAAAGAAATAAAATCATTCTTTGGTAAGATCAACTTTGTGAGGAAGTTTATCACTGGGTTTGTAGAAATAGTTAAGCCATTGAATGCAATGTTGAAGCAGGAGGCCAAAGTTGAATGGAATGCAGGGGCCAAAGAAGCATTTTAGAGATAAAGAGGGCTATTGTTGAAGCTCCTATTTTAGTAAGTCTGGACTATGCTAAACCATTCTATATATATTCGTTTTCCTCTGATCATTCCTATGCTGCTATGTTAACTAAAAAATTGGATCAAGGAAACAAGCATCCCATAGCATTCATGAGTGCACCATTGAAGGATACAGAGCTGAGATACCCAAATGTGGAAAAGTAGGCTTATGCCTTAGTCAGAGCTGTGAAGAAATTCAGGCATTATATCCTTAGAAACAAAATCTTTGCAATAGTTCCTGATTCAACGGTTAAGTTGTTATTGATGCAGAATGATTTGGGGGAACACAGAGCCAAGTGGGTAACCATGTTACAAGAGTATGATATTGAGATTCAGCCCATGAATTTGGTAAGAGGGCAAGGACTTACACAGATGATGGCAAAGACAGGCCATGACCTTACAGCTCAGAGTTATAATTTAGAAGATGTTTCTCTTAGAGAGTGGTATGATGATATTGTTCATTACCTCCTGACCTAGAGATTCCCTGATCATCTCAATACCGTACAAAGAAGGGCATTGCACTTAAGGAGAGATAGTTTCATGTTGAAAGGAGCTATCCTATATAAGAAAAATCATGAGGGTGTGTATTTAAAATGCCTGGGGAGGACAGAATCCGAAAGAGTTATGTTGGAATTTCATGACAGATATGGTACAGGCCATGGGTCAGCACCTTCTACAGCGAACCAGATTCTGAGAGCTGGTTACTATTGGCCTACATTGTTCAAAGATATACACAACCATGTCAAGACATGCCATGTGTGCCAGACTATAGTAGCCAAGGAGAAGTATGTCGCACTCCCACTCCAGCCAGTTTTTGAGGTAAAACCTTTTGCACAATGGAGAATGGACTTCATTGGCCCCATCAATCCACCTTCCTTTGCTAGTCACATGTATATTATTACTATCACTGATTATTTTACATGATGGACTTAAGCTCTTGCATGCAATCAGTGTACTTTTGAGGTAGTAATTGAGTTCCTTGAATCGGGTATTCTTAATCATTTTGGATGCCCTATGTCTTTAGTGTGTGATAATGGTCCTTCATTTTCATCGTTGAAAATTTCTAATTGGGCTTTTGATCATGGGTTTATCATTAAATTTGCATCCAACTATTACCTCAAGGAAATGGGTTAGCTGAGTCATCCAACAAAAACCTCCTGACCGTTATTCACAAACTGTTAGAAAGAAACCCGAGGGATCGACATACTCAGCTTAGATTTTCTCTTTGGGTAGATCGTACAAGACATAAAACTTCCTTAGGGATATCACCTTACCATCTGGTTTATGGTCTAAAGCCTGTGTTTCCTATACAATTGAAAATTCTGACCCTTCAGTTCATTAATGAGTATTATGAGTAGGGAGATAAACGTGAGGCTAGACTTGCTGAATTATTACACCTTGAGGAAAAGAGGGATGAAGCCTTGGAAAACTTTGCTAAACACCAAAGGGTAGTCAAGAGATCGTTTGATAAAAGAGCCAAGGTTAAAGCTTTTAGGATTTATTACTTGGTTCTTTACTGGGATAAAAGCCCATGACCGTAAGGGAGAGCATGGAAAATTTGATAAACTTTGGCTTCGCCCTTACCAGATTTCAGAAATTCTTGGAGATAATGCTTTCCGTTTGAAAACTCTCACTGGAGAAGATATCTCATTGCCTATTAATGGGCAATATTTGAAGCATTATTTCTAGTCTTGAGCTTTTTTTAGCTCTTGTCTTGTATATAATTAGATTAGGTTTCCCTTTCTGCTTTGCATTATTTGTTTTTGGTTTGTGTTGGGTTTGCTTTTGGTTTGTTTTGTTTTGCTCTTCTCTTGCTTTGGGGGTTTCTCTATTTTCACCTAGATGTGTTGCACCTGCATGACAAATGTCATTGTCTGGAAGTGTTTTAAGTATTTTGTTGGTGGACTAAAGTCTTGCATCTTGAAAGGATGGTTGGAGTCTTTACTATCATCAACAGTCTTAATGTCAAATTTATAGAAGATTGGTCACTAGCTTTGATTTGAATTTGAAGTACTCTAAAATCTTATATCTCTCATATATCTTAAGAATCCTAATGTTACTATAGGAATCCTTGTGAAGTTTTTCTAGGTGAAAAATCCTATTTCTGCTTCAGCACCACTATGGTTCTCAGCCCTGAGTGTGAACTTCATTGTTCACAGGTTGAAATGAAAGTGACATATATTAAATATCAAAAAAAAAAGAAAATGAAATATTGAATATAAAAATAATAAGTTCAACTTATCAGGGGTACCTGAATATCTCTACCGGGGCTATAGGCACCTGCCTAGCAGTAGAGCTATGTTTAGGAGAATCACAATGATAACCTCATTGGGGCTATGGATGCCTAACTGGCAGCGAGGCCCTATCCAGGTTGCTTTTGAAGTTAGAATCCTTACGTAGCCTGACTTGACTGAGCTTGGTTTCTATAATAACTTAAGGAGGGAAATAAACTCATATGAACACACTTGGATTTTTAGTTTATGGAAGGTTCGGTCTATCCTTTCATTCTAATTCTTTAAATCCTTGCATTCTGACTTGTTTGTTTGACAATGAGATTGAAACCAAAGATTCTGGGTTCTCGATTCCTGATCATCATCAAATGCTTTGGAGTATTTTCCCAGCAGAAGTCATCATTTGTTGTGCAGTTTTTGCACACACGCCCTGCTGAAAGCAGGGACCCTCTTTCGCTTCGGTTTTGGTTTCTTGGCCCTTTCTTTTTTGAGGTTTTTTCTTATTTAGGCATGTGATTAAAAGTTTATTTTGATTTCCTAAGTGTTTCCCCAGGTTATTCATTGAAAATCCTAAGTTCTGGACAAATTTTGGGCTTTTGCTTAGATTTGGGATTTTCCACCCTGGTCGGATTTTCCTAGATCCCACTTGGACTGCGGCTAGACCATGTCACTCGAGGATTTTTGGTATTCATAGATTTTAGCGTGGGCCAAATTTCCCTAGATTCTGCCCTGTCATCAACTTCCCAGGTTTTCTAACTGTCCTATCGATTGCATTAATGGCTTCGTGCATGCTTTGAAGGATGCATTTAACTTGATTTTTCGGATCTTTCGTGCCATCATGCTTATTGTTGCTATTCTTTGAGCTAAGGAGTCCTTTCTTGCAATTGATTAGCCTCATTTTGGGGCCTTTGAGTTGAATTGTGGATTTAATTGGTGATTTCTTGTGCTTTCTCACCTCTATTCTTTGTGGAGGCCATTGGGCATCGCATTTGCTACTTCTGAGATTGACTCCCATGTCACAATAGTATGTTTTTATTGCCCTGCCTTTGATTAAGAATTATGAATGGCACATTGATGTTATGAGAGCCTATGGGATTCGAATTCCTACGTATTTGATCATTTTGTGCTAGGGTTGTTCAGTATTCCATTATTTGTCATCTCCTAGGTGAGTTTTGAACTCATTTGTCTATCTGCATTTCAATGAATCTTGCCTGAGAGTAATTAGTAAACCCTTGTAATGACTTAGTAGTTGAAACAACTGAATTCTGAGCTTGCCGGTGCACTAATGGTGGATGAATAGGGTTTCTAACCTAGGGCAATGCCATTTCAAGTTATTTCATCTCAAAATTGACCTAGAATGTACAAAAAATCTATGAAAGGTCTGTCCCTAGCTTGTCCTGAGTTAAATTCTAAAATTCATGATTGATTTGGTATCTAGGTAAAATCGTGACTCTGTGTTGCAGTCTGGAATTTTTTGTCCCTCTAGGATAATCCGTCCCTTCCGAATTTTCTTTGCTCTGACCTTTCAAAGTCGAGGAGATGTCGTATTGATCACCCTATATTTTTCCGAGAAGCCTTCCTTTCTTGGTGAGCTCAAATCTTCTTTCGGGGAGACCACACATTGTCAGCAAGAGGTTATACCAATGGGACTTCACGTCGGTGAAACATTATGCAATCGGTGGGACCTCTGGTTGAATTCAAACCTATCGCCAGTCGGCAAGACACCGCAACTTTGCTGAGACCTCATATCGAAAAAACTTTAGTTTGGCCGAAGTGTTTGCTTGGACCCCAAAAGCTGGTGAGACAAAAGGATTTTCCAGGACCTTACCTCAACTACCCGTTGGTCATATTAGTATGTTTGATCTCATCGATCAGGGAGACATGCCCCACTCGGTGTGACCTCATTCCAAATGAAATTTGTTTGGCCGAATTACATGCTTTTGCATTGATTGGTTTAGAGTTTTTCCTTCTTTGCAGATTTCTGTCAAGTCCCGATTTCTCAAAAATCCGTCATCTCTATGATTCCCCGAAATTCCTCTCTAGCTCATTCTTCGCAGGAATCTGTCCCTCACAGATTTTCCCTAAATCTGATGAAATATAAAGGAACATGAGATAGTTGGATTTGTTTATGATTTGTGATACATTTAATGATTATTTCATGTCATATTTGGATTTCCCATGTAATTTATTGATTGATCATGATCAGGTTTAATGGTTAAGTAGGTGTTTCCTAGTTATTCCGTTGGAATCCGATCGGTCTGGAATTTCCCAAAATTCCTCTCTGGCTTAGATTCCATGGATGGTCTTGAAATTCAAAACTTGTTGTGGTCATCTCATATGAGATTTAATAATGCTTTGGCTATGTGAGATGCATTCTAACATTTTTTTGATCGATTAACATTCTCTTTCCTGTGGTTTTTATTATGTTTTCATGTTGAGTGTAGGATGAATCAAGGAAGGCAGCTGCTAGGTCTTCATTGTCTGATGCAAAGAAGATTAAGTTGGACATTAAGAGAAAGGTCCATGAGAGTAAGATCACTTCTATCTGGTCAAAAGTCAATGATACAAATGTTGGCCTCTGGGACTATGAATAATTGAAAGAAAGAATGGCGGCTAAGGATTCTCCTTTGGTGGCTAGAAGGATGATGGAATCAGGCTTGTCCCATGTTGCAGGTTTCCCTTCTACGGTGCAGTGTTATAAGCTAGTCCTCGAATGTGCTAGGCACTATGATCAGGCTACACAGAGGATAGTTGGTCCTCAAGGGAGAGTTTTTATAAATCTCAACCCGATCTCCATTTCCCAAACCCTTCATATGCCAGACTAGTCTCATGTGCTAGCATTCACCATTGAGGTAGCTCAGGAGTTCTATGATGAGAAAACTGTAAAGTCACAACTACTTATCAATTCCTGGCTGGAGAAGCCCAAGTCTCAATACTCCAAATTTCTCAAGCAACTATTCAAAGCAAAATTCAAGGAGTACTATGACGCCATCACATTTCTTAGCAGGGTAGTGGGATTGAAGAGTGTTGGAACATTCAAGAATTGGATGTTCCCTATGATTGTGAGGATGGAGCAAGAAAAGATTAACTATCATTGGGCAAGAGTCATTAGCCAAGTAATTCACAAGCAGTTGTCCAATGTGTTGCAAACACGGACCTTCACAATGAATTCATATTTGGTCTATGCACTTGCTAGATTCCATCCCTATAAGGGATTGAGCACAAAGGGTACCTTTGGATAGGATATCATCTATGAAGTTTACCCTCAATTGTATTTAGGGAGCCCAGACTATAGGAGGGTGAATGATGCATTAACCATGCACATCACTAGATTGCTCCAAAGTGCAGAACATGTCAGGATTTCAGACCAAGCTAAATAACTCATCAAAAAATATGGAGCATGGTTTATTCAGTTCCCAACTTTCTCCTATGTTTAGATTGATGGCTTCTAGAGAGATTGATATAGACTTCCAAGGTACCCTACTAATCACATCATACTTCTGGAGACTAAGATCTGTGACTTTGATGCCATTGAAGGGAGACAAGCATAAGGGTTTTAGTGGAGATTTCCCATTAAGGATTGGCACTGGAGAGGTATGTCCTTCCATTGGTTCCGCCCAAGCTTCAGAAGAAGAAATGAATACTTTTGGTTTGTCTTTCCACTCCAAGAGATCCAGATTTGATATTACAGGAGAAGCTCACAAGAGGGCCAACAAGGAGCATAGTCATAAGGTAAATTTGGAGGACTACTAGGCAACCTGCAGTGATGAATTTGAGGTCAGAAAGAAGAAATTCTCCCGGCTTCCAATTGAGTCAGTTTGAATGTATAATGTGAAGTCAGTTCTTGATCAATTGGAAGATGATGGAAACTTGATCCAGAATCATGCTTATGAGGCCATAAAAGATAGACCAATTGGCGATGTGGATTGGTTGGAAGAGGAAAAGACAAAATTAAAACAACTAATGGATCTAGTTATCAAATTCACTAGAATGTGGCTAAAGCAAAAACTATGGGAGCTGGAAAATAATGGTGTATAATGCACCTATGCTCTGATGGGAGATTTGGATTCCCACTCCACCTCTGAAGAATCTACCAAATAGAATCCCAAGGGAAATGGTAAGCTGGATTCTCCTTTCAAAATCAAAATTAAAGGTGTTCAAGAGGAGGAGGTCCAGGAAGAAGAAAAATAGAGAAATCCAAAGGCTAAGAAGAGGACAAGAACTAAGAAGTCTGAGTAGAAAGAGACTGAAAATTAGGGACCTAAGGTTGATGATCCTGTACCCAAAAGGAGGAAAATCATAAAATTGTCAGAGAAGCCTAGCGCCAAGGTAGGGGAGGAAGAAGCTACCCCACTAGTGGTAAATGTTGAAATTTCAGAGGAGAAGGCAAAGGTGTATGCGAGGAGGTCTAGGACTCCTTCTCCTAGGGACAGTGTACCCAAGGTTGATCTCCAACCGGTGGTTCCTCATGAGGAGCAGCATGATGATATGTCTTCCGCTCACGAAGCTCAAAACAAACCAAGTGAGTCAGGGGATGCTGAAGACCATCTGGATACTGAGTGAGTGGAATTTCATGAGGGTGATCTTCATAGTGTAGGGTAGAAATTAAGAAGATAATGCAGTTCCCTTCAGTTGTACATGCAGATTCTCTTGTTAGAACTGAAGAAGTTGAATCTTCTCCAAGGGAAGAAGAGGCAGTGAAGGATCCATCACTTGAATAAGAGGAGGAATATGTTGAAGAGGAAGAAAGTAAGAAAGATGAAACTCCTGATAAAAGAAATTTGAGTGAGGAGGCACCTAAGGATCAACTGAAGGAAAAATAGGCTGAGGTGCAATTGGAGCCCACTGTTCTGGAGTGGCTGGATAGACAAATAAAGAGGAAATAGGTAGTGGTGGATGACACACGACGGAATTGGGATGAGCTCCTAGCTAAAATTGGAAAAGAAATAGGTAAAAAGAAGGCTAGAGTGGTCTCAAATGTTGAAAGAGATGAAGCTCATAATAGGGTTGTCCACATTACCACCCCTACTCTAGATAAAAATAGAAATGATGTGGTTGGAAGGGATTGCAATATTCAGACTTTCAATCTAGGACCTACATCAGTCGAGCAGGACATTGAAGATTATGAGGGTTCTAGTGTAGTTATTGTGGGTAGGCTAAGGAAGGAAATAGAGACCAAGCATTAGTTGAAGAAAGAAAATGAAAATTTTAGGAAATGCTTGGAAGACTTGATGAAACCACTATAGTCCATTAACCCTTCTTCCTCTACTACAAATCCTCTACCTCAAGAGACCATAACTGAGCTAGAAAAGATGAAAGCTTCCACCCTTGCCACTATGAATTGGTTGAAACGGATGAAAATAAAGGGTGATGAAGCTATTAAGGAAATATTGTCAACAGGAAAGGATGTTGCAAGGACAATGGATTGGATGAAGCAGGTGTTGGCACATGATAGGGAGGATACTGATAATCTTCTACAGAAAACCAAAACTATCATGGAGTACACCTAGGACAGGTTGGTGAGTAACGTAATTCTTTCTTCATCTAGAGCTTCTAAACCATGGGAGTGGTATGAGACGTTGCATATTAGGTAGAAAGTGTTGAAGAATATTTAAAAACAAAGGAGGCAGATTGATGACACCTTAGCTAGTGTTTACAATGGATCCATTGCCTTCTTTGAAATTATGATGGGAAGAAGGAAGATCATGCCCAAGTACCTGAGTTTGGAACAGTTGAGGAAGTGGTGGCATGATGTTTATGCACCAGATAATGATGGTTCCATCTTTGAGCATCAATTGGATGATGCATCCACATACATTTCTATCATTGAAAAATACCTAGCATATAAGTTGGATTGGGATAGGTCGGTGAAACAATCAAGGGAGGAGATTACATCAATTGAAAGACAACTTAGGGTTTTACCAGTACCACCTGTGGCTGACTTGGATGGGGTGCTCTTGAAAGTCCATGAAGGGCCGGATCAGAATAAAGACAAGGGGGAAGGCAGTTAATGCCCAACTACTTTGGGATTATTGCTTCCCCATTATCGTGCCCTGCATTGGTCCGAGCTGTATTGGGAATCTCAGGTCGACCTGGGTGCAGTTCGTGCATTTAATGCATTCCTTTGTTACATTTTGACTTTCTGTTGGCCGACTGGTGGTGCCTAGTTAATGCTGCAAAACCCTTGCCTGGCCGACAGGTTTCTTGAGGAGATTCTATATATTTGGCATTGGGCCTCATTTGTAAGCGTTAGAAATAGTTAAGAAGTTAGAATACAAAAGTAGAATAGAGTGAAAATAGTTAGAAGCGAATTAAGTAGAGAAAGTTAGCAAGTAGTTGTTCTCAAGCAAATATTGTAACAAAAGGCTAGAATTGTTGCTACATTGGATAATTTGAATACAAGAAATGACATTGTGATTTGGTGCCATACTTTTTTTCTTTTGTTTTGCATGGTTTTTGTTATTCTATCTTGAAAATTTCTTTGAGAAGGTTAATATTTATATTATATTTGATTCAATAATGTTTGTGGTTTGACACTTGAATGTTGTAGCAATCCCTCAGTCCATACTTTTCACAATCAACTGATTGTTAGTTACTTTGCAAAGTTAGCCTAGACTTCATATTCGTTGTGCTTAGTTCAATCATGAAGATTTTTTCATTTCAATTGTAAATAGGGTTGTTTGAATGAATGTTCATGATTTGAAAATCTTAACACCTCGGAAGATTGCACTATTTTCTATAAGATTGCAGATTCATCTGGGTCAAGTAGAGATCAGTTTTGAGGGATTGGTCCATTTCTAGTATTGGTCATTTTTATTGTTAATCTTAGGTTTAGTATTAAGTTTAGAAATTTCTTCGAAACCCTTATCATTTTCTATTTCTTTGATTATTGGGTCAGATCTAGGATTGAAGTATCATCAGATTGTTAGATCTGGTGAAATCGATTCAGTATTTTGCTTGTAGTAAGGTCCCATTGTGATTATCAACATTTTCACATTTTATCACTGAGTTGTTTTATGCATTGTCAATATCTGACATTAGAGACCTTGGTGTTATCTCTTGAGGATTTTTGATAGAGATTTACCTTTCAAGAGAGATAGGATATTATATTTTGTCTGAGTTGTTGCTGTGTAGAAAACAACATTAACACCAGGAGCACTCCTCAGTCTCAAAATAAATGAGTGATAGACCTATCACTATCTGGCCAACAAGCAAAGGGAAATAATTTATTTTGAGAGGTGCAAAGCAATGAATTTTGATTCTAGATCCCTCTATTGTATGCTTATATGGTATTTTTGTACATATTTTGTATTGGATATATTTGACATTGTATGGCTATATGGAATTCTTGTAAGCCTAGATGGCTTTTTTTTATATATTTTATAGTTATATCAACATATATTGATGTATGCCTACATGGCTATTTAGTTAATACAAATATTTTTTTATCGATGGTGTCCATATTTACATTATAAATCCATGGTTCAATAGATATGAATTATGTATATTCAAGTGTATACTTTGCAACTTATATGTATACTTTGTGAATTACGTGTATTCCAATGTATACTTTACGACTTACATGTTTTCATGTGTATACCTCGTATTCATGCATATACTTTGTATTAATTTGCTTATACTATGTATTTGTGTGTATACTTCAAGGCTTACATGTATTTAAGTACTTGTGCTTCCCTTATTCACATGTATGCTTGAGTTATTCACGTGTATACTTATTAATTGGTTATCCCTAGCATTGATCATTGCTATCCTTCATGGTTTGTCTTGAATATTTATTGATTGATGCTAAACAACTTTATTAGTTGATGCCAAACAACTTCCATATTTCTAAGAATACTAGTAGAGTTACAAATTACAAAATTGCACAAATTGAAAAGAAAATATTAACTGTAAATAAATGCACTAATTATTAACTTGATAATTGATTAGGAATGAGTATAATATATATATATGTGTGTGTGTGTGTGTGTGTGTGTGTGTGTCAAGAGATGAGCCTTCTAGAATGGTAACTACCAACTAGAAAATAGGAAAAGCATTCCCAATACTTTGAAAGCAATAATCCAACCAAAATTACAATAAAAGATAAGGCTTATTTAAGATCCTTGAGCAATGTATTTCCTAATGCTCCCTTGATCTTACATATCTCAATTTAGTTTAATTCAAAGAGTTCCATCAAATGATTTATCTAAAAACAAAAAACACATTTTCAATTAGTATTCCAAGAGATTTTTCATAAAAAGATTTTAGTATATTTAATATTTTGATTGGAACAACTCAATTAAGCAAAGGATACATAATCTTCACAAAACTTACAAAACATAATATTCATAGTAGATGACGAATAGTTAACTTCTTTACACATTATCATACAAATAATTATCTTGAATAGTATTTAAACATTTTCATAGCATAATCCCCACAATATAGATTGAATTGTTATGTTCTTGATCCATCACCATATAAACATGTCAAAAGATGTATATTTCAACCTTTTGCAATTATATTTCTTGTATAGGAAATGGACTTGGGACAAAGCTTTATAATTTATAATTCAAATATGAAATGGTCTCAAGGGTGAAAACTCTATTTATCACACCAAATAATAAATGTACGTGAGAGCATCACTTGATTCTCTTAGACTCTAATTTTTAGGCATAGAAAATGATTTCGAATGAAAATGATAAAATGATTCACAACCAAAGTTGTTAATAGAGGAAAAATAAAATGTTTCCAAGTTCCACCATTGTACGCATTTACAATTGGTTGTATATTTTTGTAATGGAAAGGATGATAATAAAAAAACCTCTTGTGATTTCTAGAATTAAGGATGATCATATGCTTTTTATGTGGAAAATAAGACTTCTCAACTATCATGTCAATATTTCTCTTTTCGATTGTTTTGCATGCCATCATAAGGCATTGAGCTGGTTGAACATAGCTCAAAGTGATTTGGTGTGTTTGGGTGTAAAAGAGGACCATTTCTAGCATAAAATTACCTATTATTATGCATTGAAATTTTTTTTTTGATCACACGAGTAGCAGAACGAAAGTTGCACCACTTTTCAACTTTACACTACTTGCATTTGACACTTTTTTCATCAAGTGAAAACTAGACACCATGAGAAAAAGACTCTGACATAACAGAAAATGAGAGAGGTTATTGTAGGGGATCCCAACATGATTCCGTAGGCTCAGACGAAGAGTATGTAAGTATCACGGTTTTTGAGTATTAGCTCGTCAAAGATTGCAGCCATTTTGCACTTTGGACCCTTAAGGGATCGAGTTGGTTGAATGTGGCTTAGAGTGATTCGATATGTTTAGGTTTGAAAGAGGACCATTCCTAGTGTAAACATAGAAATCCAGATACATTGGAATAGTTTTTTTGTTCACACGAGTTGTAGAACAAAAGTTGCATCACTTTGCAACTTTACACTACTTCCATTTGACACTTTTTTCATCAAGTGAAAACTGGACACCACAGGAAAATGCCTTCAAGATAACAAAAAATGAGAGAGGTTATTGTATAGAGGCCCAACATGATCTCGTAGGCTCAGATTGATAGATTGTAAGTTTCACAATTTCTAAATAATATCCCATCAAAGATTGTAGCCATTTTCAACATTGGACTCTTAAGAGATTGAGCTAGTTAAACATGGCTCAGAGTGATTCAACATGTTTGGGTGTGAAATATGACCATGCCTAACATAAATGTACCCATCTAGATACGTTGGAGTAGTCTGATTGGTCACACGAGATGCAAAACGAAAGTTGCACCACTTTGCAACTTTACACTACTTGCATTTGACACTTTTTCCATCAAGTGAAAACTAGACACCACAAGATTTTTCAAATGAATATGAGATAACAAAAACTGAGAGAGGTTATTATAGAGGGGCGCAACTTGATCTCATAGGATTAGAAAGAGAGTTTGTAAGCATCACAATTTTTGAATAATAGCCCGCCAAAGATTGCTACCCTTTTTCACTTTGGACCCTTAAGGGGTCGAGCTGGTTGAATGTAGTTCAAAGTGATTTGGAATTATTGGGTGTGAAAAAGGACCATGCCTAGTGTAAACATACCAATCTAAATGTATTGGAATAGTTCATTTGGTCACATGAGTTGTAGAAGAAAAGTTGCACCACTTTGCAACTTTGCACTACTTGGATTTGACACTTTTCCATCAAATGAAAACTGGACACCACGGGAAAACACCTCTGAGATAACAAAAACCAAGAGTGGTTATTGTAGAGGGGCTCAACATGATCTCATAGGCTCAGAAAAATAGTTCGTAAGCATCATGGTTTCTGAGTAATATCCCATCAAAGATTACAACCATTTTGCACTTTAGACCCTTAAGGGATCAAGTCGGTTGAACGTAGCTTAGAGTGATTCAGTGTGTTTGGGTGAAAAAGAGAATCATGCCTAGTTTAAACATACCCATATGGATTTTTTGGAATTGTCTATTTGGTCAAATGAGTTATAGAACAAAATTTGCAACACTTTGGAACATTACATTGCTTATATTTGACATTTTTTTCTATCAAGTGACAACTAGACACCACAGGAAAACCAATTTGAGAGAACTAAAACTGTGAGAGGTTATTGTAGAGGGGCCCAATTTTATATTATGGGCTCAAATGAAGAGGTCATAAGCATCATGATTTTAGAGTAATATCTTGCCAAAGATTGCTTCCCTTTTACACTTTGGACCCTTAAGCGATCAAGCTGGTTGAATGTAGCTCGAAGTGATTTAACATGTTTGGATGTGAAAGATGAGCATGCCTAGCATAAAAATACCCATCCAAATGTGTTGGAATAGTTCATTTGGTCACACGAGTTGCACAACAAAATTTGCACCACTTTTCAACTTTACACTACTTGCATTTGACACTTTTTCCATGAAGTGAAAACTGGACACCATGGGAAAATGACTCTGAGATAACAAAAATTGAGAGAGGTTATTGTAGAGGGGCTTAATTTGATTGTGTAGGCTCAGAAGAAGAGTTTGTAAGCATCACAGTTTCTGAATAATAGCATGCCAAAGATTATTTCCATTTTGCACTTTGGACCCTTAAGGGATCGAACCGGTTGAACGTAGCTCAGAGCAATTCAGCATGTTTGGGTGTGAAAGAAGACCATTCCTAGTGTAGACATACCCATCTGGAGGTTTTGGAACAGTTCATTTGGTCACATGAGTTGTAGAATAAATTTTGCACCTCTTTTTAACTTTACACTGTTTACATTTGACACTTTTTCCATCAAGTGAAAACTAGACACCACGGGAAAACAACTCTGAGATAGCAAATACTGAGAGATGTTATTGTAGAGGGAACCAACATGATCTTGTAGGCTCTAATAGAGAGATCGTAAGAATCATGGTTTCAGAGTAATATCTCATCAAATATTGCAGCCATTTTGCACTTTGGCACCCTTAAGGGATCAAGTTGGTTAAACATAGCTCAAAGTGATTTTGTGTGTTTGGGAGAAAAAGAGAAGCATGCCTAATGTAAACATACCCATTTTAATGTGTTGTAACAATCCATTTAGTCACACAAGTTGCAAAATAAAAGTTGCACTACTTTGCAGCTTTACACTACTTGCATTTGACACTTTTTCCATCAAGTGAAAACTGGACACCATGACAAAACAACTCTGAGATAACAAAAATCAAAAGAGGTTATTATAGATAGGCCCAATCCAATCTTGTTGGCTCAGACAGAGAGTTGGTAAGAATCACAGTTTTTAAGTAATAGCCCATCAAAGATTGTTGCTCTTTTGCACTTTGGACCCTTAAGGGATCAAGCGGGTTGAACGTATCTCATAATGATTTAGCATGTGTTGGGTATGAAAAAGGACTATTTCTAGTGTAAATGTACCCATATGAATGCATTGGAACAGTCCATTTGGTCACGTTAGTTACAGAACAATAGTCGCACCACTTTGCAACTTTACACTGCTTGCATTTGACACTTTTTCCATCATGTAAAAACTCGACACCATAAGAAAATGACTCTAAGTTAACAAAAATGAGAGAGGTTGTTGTAGAGGATCCCAAAAAAATTTGATAGGCGCAAGCAAAGAGTTTGTAAGCATCACGATTTCTAAGTAATATCTCAACAAAGATTGTTGTCCTTTTGCACTTTGGACCCTTAAGGGATCGAGCCAATTGAACGTAGCTTAGATAAATTCAGTGTGTAATAGTCTGTTTGGTCACACCAGTTGCCAAATGAAATTTGTACCACTTTGCAACTTTACACTGCTTACATTTGACACATTTTCCATCAAGTGAAAATTAGACACTACGGGAAAACAACTCTGAGATAACAAAAACTGAGAGATGTTCTTGTAGAGGGGCCCAATGTGATCCCATAGGCTCAAATAGAGAGGTCATAACCATCACGGTTTCTGAGTAATAGGTTGTAAAAAATTTCTACCCTTTTGCATTTTTGACCCTTAAGGGATCAAATCAGTTGAACATAAATTAGAGTGATTTGGTGTGTTTGGGTGAAAAATATGACCATGCCTAGCATAAATGTACTTATCTAGACACATTGGAAAAGTCCATTTGGTCACATGAGTTGTTGAATGAAAGTTGCACCATTTTGCAACTTTACACTACTTCCATTTTCCATTAAGTCAAAATTGGACACCACAAAAAAACTACTCTGAGATAACAATAACTGAGATAGGCTATTGTAGAGGTTCCCTAGGTGATCTTGATGCCTCAGACATAATTTCTATAACTGACATGATAGGTAACATGCCATCAAAGATTGTTGCCCTTTTACAATTTGGACCGTTAAGGTATTACATTGCTTGGATTACAAATGTTTGAGGGTAGCAATAAATTTTAAAATGTGTGTAAATATCATTACAAATGTTTATGTGAATATAATTTATTCTATATTGATATTGATATATAATCATTAGTTGACTTTTTTTAATAAATGACGTTTTTATAATAAGTTAGTCAATTGGTGCTAGTTATAATAGGGAGAGAATAAAAGAATAAAAATAATGATTAGTAACCATCAATGGTTATTATTCTCACTATATTAAAAATATGATGTTTAAAATAAAATGAGATATATTTGGTTGTCTTCATTCTTCTGTTTGTGCTAGAATTGTCTAATATGCTTCATACACCGTTCTGAAACCCAAGTGCTTGTACTTGTATGCATAATACCTTAGGTACTCCATTATCGCATATATTTTACAATGTCACTCATACATTCAAGATTCTCTTATAATGTCTACATCATAGGTGCTCATGATGAGGTTAAATTCAAATTAATAACTTGAGATTCCCTCACTAAGCTTCACACGCTCTTTTATAATGGGTTCAAATCATAATTGAAATTTGTCAAGATCATCAAAATAATGATGTTGCATTGCTTTTCTTGGATGAGATTCTCTTGGATCACTCATAAATCAACATTTTCTAAGAGACACCAATCAATTTTTAGTAGTTTACTTACAAATAGGCAATGTAAAAGATGAAAAAGAAAGAGCATCCAAAATGGAAATGAAATGAAAATAGATGGAAGGCACTTACAGACAACAAATCCACACCATTTTTTTCTAATTCGAGAACAATAAGGCATAAATATTGATGCTTCCATTGAGGATAGGCATTCCAGTCTCTCAACTTAGTTACTCTTGGTCATACATCTTCATTGGGAATTCCAAGATACCTATTGCACACAACACTTGTCATGAATATAATAACTTGAAATTCGAGATTCTCTTCATCATAGGTGCTTATGATAAAGTTAAATTCAAATGAATAACTTGAAATTCCCTCGCTAACCTTCACATCCACTTTTATAATGGCTTAAAATAATAATTGAGATTTGTCAAGATCATCAAAATAAGGATGTTTCATTTCTTTTTTGGCTGAGATTCTCTTGGATGGCTCATAAATCAGCATTTTTTGGAAGGGGACACCAATCAATTTTTAGTATGTCACATAAAAATAGGAAAATTAAAAGAAGAAAAAGAAAGAGCATCCAAAATAGAAATGAAATTAAAATAGATGGAAGGCACGTACAGAAAAAAAATCCACACTATTTGGTTCCAACTCGAGAACAAGGATGCTTAAATCTTGATGCTTTCATTGAGGATAGGAATGTCAGTCTCTCAACTTAGTCACTCATGGCTATACATCTCCATTGGAAGTTCCAAGATACCTATTGCACACAACAACCTCTCATGAATAGAACATGAATATAATGCAACCAAAATATTACTTTCCAACCTTTTGGAAACTTGTAACCTATTATAAAAACAACATAATTTAATCTTCCACTTAGTTTACTAATCTATTGAGAATATCTACATCATTTTTTTTGTATATTTTTGAGAAAAAATAAAATGCCATTGAACTTTGTATCCTTTGCCATAGTTTTAAACATAAAATGTGCTACATTTGCAAGTCTGATAACTTCATCAATCACCTACATACATGATATAAACATTAGATAATAGCATTTGGGTATGTTCAGGTTCATGATGGGCCAAAAATGGTGATATGATGGGTATGCGGCTAATGACTTTTTTTAACCCAAAATTGATGAAACGAAAAGATTTTTTAAAGGATATTCTCAACTTTCCACCAATATAAATTATGCTTTACTTTGAATCTAATAAATAAATATTATTCATTTACTATTTGAATTCCATCTAATGTCTTGATTGATAGGCTGATTGAAAAAAATCTATATATTTTAAACGGTATCACTTTTTTTGAATCTAAAACATGCATCACATTCTATGCTTTGCATACAATAAGATTAAAAAAAAATTAAATTTCATGAATTTTTGACCAAGTTAAGGTGGTCAGACATACGAGTTTTTATATTTTTTTAAAATTTGTAATAAAAAAATCATAATTAATTATTTACTTTGAAAAAAATGACAAAAAATATGCATCACATCGGGACATAAGTCCTCTACTTATATCTAAAATCTTATAAAAAAATATTATCATTTTATTGTGGTAAGGGTGGTTAGATAGACATGTCTATTTTTTTTCCCTAAAATTTCAGTACTACTGCATTGAAATTTCAAATTTTCACCAAATAGATTTTTTCTTAAAATAAATCTAATAGTTTAGAAACTACATTCAATTTGCTATAGATTCTATTCTTACATATTTTTGAAATAATATAGATAACTTATTGAAAATTTTACATCAAGTTGCCTAACTCTAATTTTTCTAAAAATTTTGCCACTTAAGGGCCTGTTTTTTCCATGATGATCCTGCACATACCCAATTTGCATCATACAAATTATTGTGCATACTATAGACACTGAAATTTGGTCTAAACCTCCAACTTCAATTTCTTCATAATTCGTACCTTTATAATCATGATTAAATAATGTTAATTATTTAATTATTTTCTAAAGTCCTTTCTCATCTATTAACTGAATAACTTTAATTTTTTAATTAATTCATAATCACCTTTATTTAATCTTGATTAATTAATTAAATATTTTTTATTTAATTACATCGCTAACTAAGTTTACCCTCTTTCTGAAATTAAATAAATTCTTATTTAATTTGTTCTTATGACGCTTTCAACTATAATTAAATAATCACTTTAATTATTTAATTATTCTTTAATCTTTTCTCCAATCAATTAAATACATATTAATTTGTTTAATTTAATCCTCTAATTGTAAAAGTTGAATTAAATAATCATTTAAATCATAAAAATAATTATTTATGGGCATATTCTTCTATATTTGGATAATCACTTAGTTATCTAATTACTCATTTACTACTTAAGTTGAGATTTAATTAAATCAATTAGTTATCTCTTGATTTAATGTCTAATTGTTTCTAATGAAGAGACTCTCTTTCTTAATCAGTCAGTTATCTAGTTTTAATTCTTTTGCATACAAACATATATTAATTAAATAACTTTATTTAATTAATTAATTCATTCAAGTGTTCGAACAAACTGTTTCCTCTATTCAATTTTTATCCTTTACATGCAATCATTATTCTTCTAAATTTCAAACACTTAAAACTAAAGATTAAATTATTATTTAATCTTAATTCTCACCTTTTATGTTTTATCACTTGTGTTATTACTAACAGTAATCTCAATGCATGTTGAATAGTTAATCTTAATCGTCCATCTATCTTTTAATTTTAGTTTGTCATTTGAATAGTCAATTTTCTATAAATTGACCTAACCTTCATCATTGTTACTCCTCACAAAATCTTATGACTTTTAGAAGCAATATATTATTTGAATCTTTGATGTTTTTCTGAATCACTATCATAGGCTATACTTGCACAAAGAAATCTGAGGGTAATTATAATCAAACAATAAAATGGAGATGGACAATCAAGGTTATGCATGGAATTGTGTAGATATTTGGTGAGATGGTTCTTTTATTTACACTTTTATCTTTCCATTGCTCTTTGTTGTTAGCTTATTTTACATTAGAGTTTATTTCAATTGTGTTGCTTTGATCTTTCTTTTTTTCACGATGTTACATTTGGTGAACTTGACATGAAGCCACGCTCTTCACAAATCCATAGAAATTTTATTTTATTCCTTTTTGCAGGTATCATACAGTTCGGCGTATTTAATGCACAAAAAGATGCAATTGACACTACGAGCCACATATGATGATTAAAGTCACACATATGAATAGCCACAACGCATCTGTTCCTTATGTGACACATTTGCCTGGTAAAACCCGCAACGCATTTGCTGCCTTATGCGACACATCTGACTAGTATAATTTCTAAGTCCAAATTATGAATTTGAATTTTTTATTATGCTTTTCATTATGACTAATTTTTGGTTTGCAGTGTGTGTTTTTGAGGAGTTAACATAGTGTTTGCAGGACATATCATAGAAAATTATTCAAACCTTTTTGCAGGATGATCGATGAAGAAAAACTTGAAACTATTGATGATTTTTTTCAGAACACTTGTTGAAGACTATTTTGAAATAAACTATCTAAGTAGATTAGATAATTGTCATTTGGGCTTTAAAATTAATCATTGTCTTCTATGTTTGGTGCATTTGCACAATCTGTTAGTTTAATTAACCAATTCAATAATAGAAGTATCATCTCCCCTTGTGCATTCATGTGATCTTGGGTGCAAGAGAACCTATTATTGGCTCTAGAAATTGGGTCTTCCTTGGTTGGAAAAAGTACTCACCCCAATGTGACTCAAACCGACAATGAAGCTTTTAAGCCAAGCTACTCCCGACCGGTATATAAATGTGAATCCTACTGAAAAGATTAGGATTAAAGGTGTAGATTTTTTATGCAAACAAGATCGTTGTATCTTTCCTCATGCATAGCCACCTAAACGGGTGCCCTTACTATGAGCCAATTTTTTTTAGTTAACCAAAAACCCTTTTTTTTTTTGTGCAAGAGGTTAGACGTTTGAAGCCATCTCACGTTCATGTGGTTCTTAGTAGAGATGAAATGTATGCCATGGGAGTTTCATGGTTATTGAAGCTTGGCTACCTCAAATAAGTGAGTGTTGAGGAGGGTAGCTAGTGGGGTCAAAGTTCTAATCATCTACTTTGAATAAGCGTAGCTAGGGAAACCCAAGTGAGAATTCAACAAATATTGTCACTTCTAGCCTTAGGATTGTACTTGTCTTTAGGAATTATACATTTTCATGTTTTTCAAGCTTGAAACACATTATTTTCTAATTTTATTTATTTTCCAAAATTTGATTACAAATAGAGTCAGTCAAATCTGCCATTCACCAAAAAACCACAAATGTTAACCAAAAACTCGCAATTGTCAAACTAATCCTTTTAAACTAATCCTTAGATAGAAACCAGAATTTTTTTTCATACTTTGCACGATTGCATCATTTAGATATCATTTATTCATATCAATAGGTATCCTATTTGTAGATCATACATTCATCATAGGATCCTTTACTACCTTTAGATAGATCAAAATTTTAGGAAAATCATCATTTGTAGATCTTAGAATAGGCCAACTTTTCACGCTTTGGATAAACCCACACTTCAATGAACATTGCCATTGAACCTAGTCATTTGTCACCATATCTTTTTTCCTACACATGAGTCATTCCATCTCATTATTCTAGTTTTGGGGCTCACCTTATCTTTTGGTCCTAGTCCTTCAAAGGTTCCTTGCCAAAACTAAATTGAAAACTGGGTTAACCTTTAGGTGGTTGGTAACCTCGTTTAGAGTCTTACAAAATTGATTATCTTAGAAGCTTGCTTAGAATTTTTCATACTTAGATATTGTCATCCTAGGATAACATCATTTTAGACATTCCTTATTTGTACAAAAATATGAAAAAAATAGTTGCATTCATTCCTTATAACCAAAAAATCCCAAAAACATATACTAGATTCATATCATTCATAGACTTATTTTTTGCATCACTTGCACTTTGATATTATCTTACATGGTTGGAAAAAGGTATAAAAGGAAAGAAAGAGAATAAATGGTTGACCATAATGAATTCATTAATCCATTCTCAAACCCCTTTCAGTGGACATCCTCATCGAGACATCACAAAACTTTGTTAGACAAATTTGTTACCAGAGACCTAAAGGACACATTGTAGTGGAAGACATAGATATTGTTGCGCAAGACCTCGAATTTTCCTCCTTTGTAGATGATTACCTAGCAAATGATCCTTGGTGTTACTTAGCCAAATTGCTAGCAGAAGGTGCCAAGTTACCTTTGGAATTTGACATCAATACCTTACAAACTACATCTACCCAAGGGAAAAACAAGACAACTACTAGTGCCACTATACCTCAAGAAACTACCTCTATATCATTTGGAGTACCTACACATAGTTTCCAATAGTACATGTTGATAATGTTTTATGCACATCAACAACTTAGACAGAATATGAAATCCTATCTCTCTTGAAAGGTAAATCTCTATCAGCAAGCCTCAAGAGATAACCCCAAGGTCTCTAATGTCAGGTCTTGACAATGCATGAACAACTCAGTGATAAGTGTGAAAATGTTGGTAATCACAATGGGACCTTACTACAAGAAAAATACTGAATCTCAATTTTTTAGATCTGGTAATGTAATGATACTTCAATCCTAAATTTAATCCAATAATCAAAGAAATAACAAAAGATAAGAGTTTCAAAGAGATTTCTAAACTTAATACTAAACTTAAGATTAACAATGCAAATGACCAAACACTCGAAATGGACCAATCCCTCAAAATTGATCTCTACTTGACCCAGATGGATCTGCAATCTTATAGAAACAGTGCAATCTTCTAAGGTGTTAGGAATTTCAAATCATGAAAATTCATTCAAACAACCCTATTGAAATTGAAATGAATAAACCCTCACGATTGAACTAAGCACAATGAATATAAAGTCCAGGCTAACTTTGCAAAGCAACTAACAATCAGTTGGTTGCAAAAAGTATGGACCAGGGATTGTTGCAACACTTCAAATATCAAATCATGAACATTATTGAATCGAATCTAATCTAAATATTAATCTCCTCAAAGCAATTTTAAAGATAGAATAACAAGAACCATGCAAGACAAGAGAACACAATTATGGCACAAAATCACAATGTCATTACTTGCATCGAATTATCCACTGTAGCAACAATTCCATCTTTCTGTTATAATATTTGCTTGAGAACAACTACTTGCTAATACTTGCTCTACTAATTTTCTCTAACTAGCTCTCTATTTTTTGTCTAAAATTCTGTCTACCCTTACAAATGAGGCGAAATGCCATATAAATAGAACCCCCCAAAACATGTCTGCCTAGATAATATTTTACAACAATAATAATAAGACACAACAAGTCAGACAAGAGAAAATCCAATAAAATTAAATATGCATTGAATGCAAGAACTTCATCTAGGTTGGCCTGGGATCTCCAATTTAGCTCGGACCAATGCATGGAAAAATAATAGGGAAGCACAAATCTCGATGTAGCATGTCATTAACTGCCTTCCCCCTTGTCTTTATTTCGATCCAGCATTTCATGAACTTTCAAAAGAACCTTGTCCAAGTTGACCACAAGTGGAAAAGGAAAAACCCTAAGTCGCCTTTCAATTGATGCAATTTCCTCTCGATTATTTTACCGACTTGTCCCAATCCACCTTATATGTTAAGTACTTGTCAATGACAAGAATGTATATAGCTGCATCATCTAATTGGTGCTCAAAGACAAATCATCATTATCTGGTGCATAAACATCATGCCACCACTTCCTCAATTGTTCCAAACTCAAGTATTTGGGAGCAATCTTCCTTCTCCCTATCATAATCTCAAAAAAGGCAATGGATCCATTATACACACTAGGCAAGGTATCATCAATCTGCCTTCTTTGCTTGTAAATCTTCTTCAACACTTTCTGCCTGATTTACAATGCCTCAAACCACTCCCAACATTTGGCAACCATGGAGGAAGGAGGAATTTAATCATTTACTAACCTATCCCTGGTGTATTCTATGATAGTTTTGGTTTTCTGCAGCAAGAGATCTATATCTTCCCTATCTTGTGCCAACACTTCCTTCAACCAATCAGTTGCCCTTATAGCATCCTTCCCAATTTACCTGATCTCCGTAATGGCCTCATTACCTTTGGATAGCATCCCTTGTAGCTAATTCATTGTGTCAAGATTGGAAGCCTTCATCTTTTCAAGCTCGATAATGGTCTCCCGAGGCAAAGGATTCGCAGTATAAATCAAAGGGTTAATGGATTGCAGGGGCTTTGTTAATTCCTCCAATCATTTCCTGAGATTTTAAATTTCTTTCTTTAGTTCATGCTTGTTCTTTATTTCCTTCCTTAGCCTACCCACAATGACTGCACTAGAACCCTCATAATCTTAAATATCTTGCTCAACAGAAGTAGGCCCCAAGTTGAAAGCTTACATATCATAGTCCTTTCCAGCCACATTGTCTTTGTTCTTATCTAGAGTAGGGGTGGCAATGTGAACAACTCTATTATGACTTCATCCCTTTCAATCCTTGAAATAACCCTAGCTTTCTTTTTACCTTTATCTTTTCCAATCTTAGCTAGTAGCTCATCCCAATTCGGTGGACTATCTTCCACAACTTGCTTTCTCCTTATTTCTTTATCTAACCAACTAGGAACAGTGCATTCCAATTGCACCTCACTTTGTTTCTCATCCTACTGTTCCTTAGGTGCTTCCTCACTCACATTCTATTTCTCAGGAGTTTCATTTGTCTTACTTTCTTTTACTTCAGCATTCTCATCTTCATGTATAGGTGAGGGAACCTTCACTATTTCTTCTTCTGCTAGAGGTGATCTAACCTCTCCAGTTCAAACAATTGACTTCGCATATGCAACCAAGGGGGATTGCATTATCTTTTCAACTTCTACTTTTGCACTATGAAGATTACCTTCATGAAATTCTTCTCCTTTAGTATCTAGATGATCTTCAACATCCTTTGACTCACCTAGTTTTCTTTGAGCTTCATGAGTGGAAGACACATCACCATGCTGCTCCTCATGAGAAACAACCAGAGGAAGTTCCACCTTAGGCACACTATCCTTAGGAGGAGTCCTAGACCTCGTCGTATATAGCTTGGCCTTCTCCTTTGAACTTTCAACATTTACCACTGGTGGGGTAACTTCTTCCTCCCATACCTTGGAGCTTGCCTTCTCCAACAATTTTATCATTCTTCTCCTCTTAGGCATTGGAACATCTACCTCTAGATTCTGCTCTTCAGTTTCCTTCTGCTCATCAGTTTCCTTCTGCTCAGACTTCTTAGTTCTTGTCCTATTCTTAGCCTTTGGATTTCTTTGCTTCTCTGCTTACTAGCCTTCTGTTTCTTGAACACCCTTTATCTTGATTTTGAAAGGAGAATCCAACTTACCCTTGCCCTTCGGATCCTAATCAGTCGATTCTTCAGAGGTAGAATGAGGATCCAAATATCCCATCAGTGCATAGGTGCACTGTACACCTTCATTTTCCAACTCCCATAGCTTGTGATTTAGCCACATCTTGGTGGATTTAATAACTGGATCCATCAACTATTTTAATTCTACCTTTTCCTCTTCCAACCAATCTATATCACCAATTGGCCTATCTTTTATTGTCTCATAAGCATAATCCTGAATCAAGTTTCCATCATCCTCAAGTTGGTCTGGGACTTCCCTTACATTGTATAATCTGATTGACTCTACTAGAAACTGAGAGAACTTCTTCCTAGCCTCAAATTCATCACTACAATTGGCCCAGTAGTCCTCCATGTCAACCTTATGGCTATATTCTTTGTTGGCCTTCTTTTGAACTTCTACTATAATATCAAATATGGACCTCTTGGAGTGGAAAGATAGACCAAGGGTACTCATTTCTTCCTCTGAAGCCTGGGTGGAACCAATGGAAGGAAAAACCTCTCCAGTGCCAATCCTTAGTGGGAAATCCCCACCAAAACTAGTCTTATGCTTGTCCCTCTTAACAATGGCATAAAACTCACAAATCTGTCTAGTGACTTCCAGAGGTATGATGTGATCAATAGAATATCTTGGAAGTCTATGTGGGGCCCTCTAGAAACTATCAATACGAATGTAAGAGAAGGTTGGGAACTGAATAAACCACGCCCCATATTTCCTAATGAGTTCTTTTTCCTAATCTGAAACTCTCACATGCTCTGCACCTTGAAGCAATCTAGTGATATGCATGGTGAATGCATCATTCACCCTCATTCACCCTCCTATAGGTTGAGCTCCCTAAATTAAATTGAGCGTAAACCTCATAGATGATAACCTATCCAAATGTGCCCCTTGTACTCAATCCTTTATAGGGGTGGAATCTAGCAAGTGCATAGACCAAATATGAAGACATTGTGAAGGTCTTTGTTTGCAACACATTGGACAACTTCCTATGAATTACTTTGCTAATGACCCCTTCCCAATGGTAGTTAATCTTCTACTACTCCATCCTAAAAATCACATGGCACATCCAATTCTCGAACATTCCAGCACTCTTCAATCCCACTACCCTCCTAAGAAATGTGATGGCATCATAATACTCCTTCTTGAACTTTACTCTGAATAGTTGCTTGGGCAATTTGGAATAGTGAGACTTGGGCTTCTCCAGCCAAGAATTAATAAACTATTATGACTTCATAGTCTACTCATTGTAGAACTCCTGAGCTACCTTTACGTTGAATCCCACCACATGAGACCTATCTGGCATATCCAATGTTTGGGCAATGGAGACATAGTTGAGATTTGCCACAACTCTCCCTTGAGGACCAATAATCCTCTGTGTATCACTGTCATTGTTCCTTGCACACTCAAGGACCAGCTCATAACACTTCCCCATGGAAGGGAAACTGGCAACATGGGACAAGCCCTATTCCTTCATTCTTCTAGTCACCAAGGGAAGATCCTTGGCCGCCATTCATTCCTTAAATTGCTCATAATCCTAGAGGCCAACATTTGTATCAATCACCTCTGACCAGACCAATGTGATCTTACTATCAGGGAACTTGGTCCTAATGTCTAGCTTAATCCTCTTTACATTAGACATTGAAGACCCAGCTGCTACCTTGCTAGATTCAGCCTGCACCCAACATGAAAATCACAGTAAAAACCACAAGAAGGAAATGTTAATCCATCAAAACATTGTTAGTATAAACCTCATGCAATCAAGGTGTTATTAAAATTCATATAAAATGATCCTACTAAACTTTGGGTTTTAGAACCATCCATAGAATCTAAGTTAGAGAGGAATTTTAGAAAATTCCTGGCTAGATGGATTCCAATGAAATAGTCATGGAAACACGTACTAACAATTAAATCTAATCATTATCAATCAATAAAATTCATAATAGATCATAAAATAGCATGAATTAATAATAAAATGCATTGAAAATCACTTAACACATCATGCTGCTCCATATTTCATTGCACTTCACCAAATTTTGGGAAAATTCTCCAGAGATATATTTTTGCGAAGGCATAGACACTTCGCAAGATTTGGAAAAAACAAGGAACCAAGGACTTTGAGAAAATATGGCGCCAATGGAAATCTGCAGATAAGGTAAAACTTTGACGGCATGCAGATTCTAGGAATTCAAAGGAAAGCGGGAAAAAAAAGATTGGGAAAATCAAGGGCAAACGGAGATCCGCAGAATGTATAAAACTCCAAAAGTGATAGCAAATTCTAGAAAAATAGAAGAAATCGGGAAAATCCACTAGAGGCGAATTGTCCCAAGGGAATGAAAAATCTTCGACTGAGGCCAAATGTTGGATTACGACATGAAATCATGATTTCACACACAACATCGCATTAGTCATGGATTTCAAAGATTTAAGCCTAGGGCAAGCTTAATATGGGATTTCTATGGATTCACTCAACATTCTAAGCAAATTTGAGAGCACACTCAAGATAAATGATGATGCCCTAAGCTAAACCCAACAAATCCGCTATTAAAGCATAAACAAGCTCAGAATTAAAATTTTTGATTGCCAAAACCCTACTAGGGACAACTCATGACTTCCAAAACATGACTTCTCACAATGCAAAGAAATAGATGAGCTGAAGACTCACTTGGAAGACCACAGATCAAACAGTGCTACACAATGCCAGTTACGAAAATATCCAAATAACGTAAAAAATCAAACCCAAATAAGCTTTATAACTTCAAAAAGCTATCTACAATCATCAATGCAAAGTAGGGAAATCAAAAACACACCATTATGAAGCGAAAATAGATCTCAAAAATAGTAAATGTGAAATTCAATGGCATCCACAAAGAACCAAGGCAATGTGCACAAGAAATCACCACCAAATCAAATGATATGCAAACTCAATGTCTCAAATTCAACCAAGCACTCGCAAGAACGTACTCAGCTCCAATGATGACAAACAATAAGCATAATAACACAAAAGACTTCAAAAATCAAGTTAACTACATCATTCAAAGCATGTACGAAGAGATTAATGCCAATGAAAAGACAATGAAAAAACTTGGGAATCCGACAACAGGACGAAATCTAGGAAAATCCAGCCTACGTAGAAATCCATGAATACCAAAAATATCCGAACAATAGTGTCCAACTAGAGTCTAAACAGGATTCGGGAAAATCCAACCAAGGTGGAAAGTCCCGAACTTTGGTGAAAACCTAAAATTAGCTCAAAATTAAAGATCTTCAATGAATAACTTAGGGGAATCACTTAGGAAATCAAAATAATCATTTAAGCACATGCCAAAGTAAGATAAAACCTCAAAATGAAAGGGCCAAGACACAAAACCAAAGTGAAAGAGGGTCCCTACTTTCAGTAGGGCGTGTGTGCGAAAACTACACAACAAATGGTGACTTCTACTGGGAAAATGCTCTAGAGCATTTGATGACAAACAGGAATCAAGAACATAGAATCTTTGGTTTCAGTCTTACTACCAAACAAACAAATCAGAATGAAAAGATTTAAAGAATCAGAACCAAAGGATAGACCGAACCTTCCATAAACTAAAAATCCAAGTGTGTGCATATGAGTTCATTTCCCTCCTTAATCTACTACGAAAACCAAGTTTAGTTAAGTCAAGCTACGTAAGGATTGGAACTTCAAAAGCAACTTGGATAGGGCCTCACTGCTAGTCAAGCATCCATCGCCCCGATGAGGTTATCTCTGTGACTCTCCTGAACATGGCTCTACTGCTAGCGAGGCATCTATAGCCCTAGTAGAGATATTTAGGTAACCCTGATAAGTTTAATTTATTCTTTTGATTTTCAATATTTCACTTTTCTTTCTTTTTATATTCTTTCTATGTCACTTTCATTTCAACCTGTGAACAAATGAAGTTCACACTCAGGGCTAAGAACCACAGTGGCGCTGAAGCAGAAATAGGATTTTTCACTTGGAAAAACTTCACAAGGATTCCTACAATAACATTAGGATTCTTAAGATATATGAGAGATATAAGATTTTAGAGTACTTCAAATTCAAATCAAAACTAGTGACTCATCTTCTATAAATCAGACATTAAGACTATTGACAATAGGAAAGACTTCAACCATACTTTCAAGATACAAGTCCAGCCCACCAATAAAATACTTAGAACAATTCCAGATAATGATATATTTGTCATGCAGGTCCAACACATCCAGGAAAAAATAGAGAAACCTCCCAAGCGAGAGCAAAGCAAAAACAAACCAAAAGCAAAGCTACACTAACCAAACCAAAACAAAGAAAACAAAACAAAAAGGAAACCTAATATAACTATATACAAGATGAGAGCTAAAAACAACTCAAGACTGGAAATAATTCTTTAAATACTGCCCATTGATAGGCAGTGGGATATCCTCTCCAGTGAGAGTTTTCAAACAGAAAGCATTATCTCCCAGAATTTCTGATATCTGGTAAGGGCCAAGCCAAAGTTTATCAAATTTTCCATCCTCCCCCTTACAATCGTGGGATTTATCCCAATAAAGAACCAAGTCAAAAATCCTAAAAGCTTTAATCTTGGATCTTTTATCAAACCATCTCTTGACTACCCCTTGATGTTTAGCAAAGTTTTCCAAGGCTTTGTCTCTTTTTTCCTCAAGGTGCAATAATTTAGCAAGTCTGGCCTCACATCTATCTCCCTCATCATAATGGTCATTAATGAGCTACAAAGTGGGGATCTTTAACTAAATGCAAAACATAATCTCTAATCCATAAACCAGGTGGTAAGGTGATATCCCTATGGAAGTCTTATGTCTTGTGTGATCTGCCCAAAGAGCAAATCGAAGTTGGATATGCCAATCCTTCGGATTTCTTTCTAACAGTTTTCGAATAACAGTTAGGAGGTTTTTGTTGGAGGACTCTACCAAACCATTGCCCTGAGGATAATAGTTGGATGCAAATTTAATGATAATCCTGTGATCAAAAGCCCAATTAGAAATTTTCAACAATGAAAATGTAGGACCATTATCACAAACTAAAGACATAGGACATCCAAATCAATTAAGAATACCTGATTCGATGAAGTTAATTACTACCTCTGAATTACATTACTTGCAAGAAAGTGACTCAGTCTATCTTGTAAAATAATCAGTGACAGTAAGGATATACCTATGACTAGCAGAAGAAGGTGGATTGATTGGACCTATGAAGTCCATCCCCCACTGTGCAAAAGGTTTTACCTCAAAAACTGGTTGGAGTGGGAGTGTTGCATACTTCTCTTTTGTTGTTGCAGTCTGACACACATGACAAGTTCTGACGTGGTTCTATGTGTCCTTTAAGAGTGTGGGCTAGTAGTAACCAGCTCTAAGAATCTAGTTTTCTCTAGAGGGTGCTGACCCATGGCCTGTACCATATCTGTCATGAAATTCCAACATAACTCTTTCAAATTTTGTCTTTCCCAGGCATCTTAAGTACACACCCTCTTGATTTTTCTTGTATAGAACAACTCCCTTCAACATTAAACTATCACTCTTTAAGCGCAATGCCCTTCTTTGTACTACATTAAGATGATCAGGGCATCTTTGAGTCAGGAGATAATGAACAATATCATCATACCACTCGCTAGGAGAGACATCCTCTAAATTTTAACTCTGAGCTGTAAGGTCAGGGCCTGTCTCTGCCATTGTCTTTGTAAGTCCTTACCTTCTTACCAGCTTTATGGGCGGAATCTCAATATCATATTATTGTAACATGGTTACCCACTTGGCTCTACGTTCTCCCAGCTCATTTTGCATCAACAATAGCTTAACTGTAGGTTCCAAAACTGTAACAAATATTTTGTTTCTAAGGATATAATGCCTAAATTTCTTTATAGCTCTCACTAAGGCATAGGCCTGCTTTTCCACACTTGGGTATCTTAGTTCTACATCCTTTAATGGTGCACTCATAAATGTGATGGGATGTTCATTTCCTTATTTAGACTTCTGAGTTAACATAGCAGCATAGGAATGATCGGAAGCAAACAAATATATATAAAATGGTTTAGCATAATCTAGACTTACCAAAATAGTGGCTTCAATAATGGCTCTTTTTATCTCTGCAAATGCTTCCTTTGCTTCTGCATTCCATTCAACTTTGGCCTCCTATTTTAGCATTGCATTCAATGGCTTAACTATTTCTATGAATCCAGTGATGAACTTCCTCACAAAGTTGATCTTGCCAAAGAATGATTTCATTTTCTTTTTGCTGGTAGGTGGTGGAATCTTGAGAATGGCCTCTACACATTCTGGATCAATGGCAATTCCCTTTTCAGAGATAACATGTCCTAACAACTTCCCTTCTGTGACTCCAAAGATGCATTTCTTTGGATTGAGCGATATCCCAAACTCTCTACATTTTTTAAAAACTTTGCATAAATCTGAGATATGATCACCCCTCTTCTTGGAAAAGACTATTATATCGTCCATATAAATGATTATACACTTACCAATGATGTACTTAAAGGCAATGTCCATGGCTCTTTGGAATGTGGCCCTAGCATTGATCAAGCCAAAATGCATTCTCCTATAGGAAAAGTGCCCCACTTGGTAGTGAAAGCAGTCTTGTGTCTATCTTCATATTGCACCATGACTTGATTGTATCCTGAATAATAGTTCGAAAAGGACATCATCTGAGATCCATTGACAATCTGGAGTACTTCATCTAGTGAGGGTACTAGATAATTATCTTTTTCTGATGCTTTGTTTAAGTTTCTGAAATCTACACATAGCCTGATTTCATCATTTTTCTTTTGCACTCACACCAAGTTTGCAACCTAGGTGGAGTGTTGAACTAGAAATATTATTCTTGCTGATAATAGTTTTTGCACCTCCTTCTTTATTATGGGTTCCAATAAAGCATTGATAGGCCTTTGCTTTTGTCTAAAAGGTTTTACCCCTGGATTGAGAGGGATAGTATGGATTATGATCAATGTATCATAAGTCTTTAAGTCTTCATAACTCTAGGCTATCACATCTAGATATATATGTACTGTGTCAATGATTCCTTTCCTTTCTTCTGGAGTGCATGCTTTACCAATAAGACATTCTTAACATCATCCTGAGTTCCCATATTATATTTGTCACACTGTCCACTAATGGACTCTTTCTTGGTATCATGTTCTTGCTCCTTGACTTGTCTAAATCAAAGATCCTTTCTAATTGCACCATTCCCTTGGGAATAGTGTTGGTCTTCAAATTGATTACCCCTTCAAGGTCCATCTCTACTTCTTGGAGCTCAGTTTGGTCAATGATTTGAGAAGTAAAAACATCTGTATTTGTTATAAAATCTAAGATATGCTTATCATCTTCAAATACCTAGAATTTGGTGACATTATCAGGTACTGAGGGTACTGGAGTCAGTTCCACAGTAAATTTCTTTAGTCCAAAAAGAGATAGAGGTTGTAGTGTACTAGGTGCCTAGGAAAGAGAGTCAGTTGTCTGGTTCTTACTTCATGGAATTAATTGGATATTGAAGGCATCAAATCCTTCAATTAAATCCCATACTCTATGTCTATAGTTAGTCATTCTTTTGTCATGGCAGGAGTATTGTCTTCTAACTTGCTTGACTACTAATTTAGAATCTCTAAAAACTTGCAAGATCTTAACCTTTTTCTTTAATGCCATTAACAAACCATGAACTAGAGCCTCATATTCTACTACATTATTTGTACAATGAAATTGCAGTCTATGACTAGAAAAAAATTTCTTACCTCTTGGACTAATTAGCTTGAAGCCTGCCCCAACTCCTTGTTTTGATTTGCACCCATCAAATCTTAGAGTCCAACAACCAACACCTGTAGACTTCTCCACTTTTTCACTTGCACTGTTATTGCTAGATGGTTCTTTAGAAAGCATCACACCTTTTCCTTTAGGATCTTTTGGAACATCCTGGATATTAATTATAACTGTATGAGTGGGGTTGATACACTTTTGTATTTGTTCCACTGCAGCCTAGCATAAACAACAATCCATTTCTAAATGAGAGGCATTATGCAACTTGCACCTAGGCAAGAGTAGTTCCCTAAAATTCATTTTCCTTCCTAACTGGACTTGATCTTCAATGCATTTATGAATAAACTCTTGAAAACTATTTAGCAAAGCTAGCTGACTATCTTCTGGATCATCATTATTTTCAACTGGTTCATCATTGTTTTCAACTAGTTCCACTAGGGCTTTAGTACCACTAGACTCTATCGTGAGGCCATTAGACACTGTATGCAACATGATAACCTCCTCCACATTTGATTCCTCAAAAGGAGTTGTAAGCACGTAGTTACCCATACTTACCTCTGATATCAAAATCTCATTGGAAGTTTTATCATATTCTGTAATCATGTATTTCATTCTGGGTTCTCTTTCAATTCTAATCTGATTAGGCACTCCCTTCTAGGAAAGCCAAATGTGAGAATGATCAGTCCAAACATAACCATTCAAGGCTCTGGTGAATTCCCTTCCCAAGATTAAGCCATAAGCATCAAGGATTTTAGTCACTTGTCTATTGATAACCTACTGGATTCTAGGATCAGAAGCAACTTGCATATGAATCATATTTAATTCTCCTACAATATTGACTTCAGTCCTATCTAACTATGTAACTTTCTTTTGTGAGTCTACAAGAGTAATACCCATAGCTCTATAGACACTGAAGGGCATGACATTGGTTGAAGCACTAGAATCTAGTAAACAATGATGCAAATTCTTACAAAAAATGTGCACATATATCAAGAATGAAGGTGTATCTATTTTCCCTTGAAATAGAGTCAGAGGGGTATCTACTTGAGCAACTTGAGTGTTATCTTTCTCCTTTCTTTTATCCTCAAGAGGCATGTGGACTAGATTATGAATCTGATTTCGTCCTCCTACTAATTGAGAACTAGATGCTTTATTGACACTTTCGCTAACTGGTTTATTTTGTGGCATGTAACTTGTATTATAAGCTCCTAGAACTGCATTCCTAATGGTGGGAACTCTTAACAATTCAAATGCAAATAAAATTACCTTTAATTTTCTGAGTTCTTCAGTGACATACAGGGCCAATTGCTCCTTATTCAGATCAGCAGGGATCTCCTTTGGGTGTTCCATTACCCTGTCCTTGTTCGCATCAACACCTTTCCCTTTTGGTACATCAACATGCCCTCGATTTTGAGATAAATATTGACTAGAAACCTGAGGAAGTGACAAACTATTGCTATCATTAAGATCTGGAGGTGTGTTAAAATTGTTAGGTGGAATGGAAGTAGTGAAAGGTCCTCCTGCTTGTGGATGCCTGTGTGGCAACTCCCTCAAGTCATACTTCTTGACAGGCCTATGGAAGGTTTGTACTTCAACATACGCCTCTTCTTCATCTTTGGGACCATTATCATTTACTCTCATCAAATAACTGTGAAATTTCATCCCCATTACATACCTGATCTGCCTCCTTCATAACATGGTCAAACTCCTCTTCAGGTACATTCTCCTTGCTTTGAGGAAAAGGAGCATAATTCAATACCAACACTAGTGAATCATAAGGAGTAGAAGGTACAATTTACTAACCGCTTGCATTGTTCTCCACTTCGTACTGAAATATTGAGGCTATTGTTTGGAATTCTTGGAAATCTAACTCAGAATGTTGACTTGTTTTATGAAGTCTACACCATCCTGATAGAGCAGCGTCAGCCAGATATACACCGCTAGGGGGCTTCTCTTGATTAACTGACTAGTTGACAGGTTAATTAACTGGTTGATATAATGGAGTGGGGACTCGCCCATTGTTGGGCCTTGTGTTCCAAGTCTTGTTCTACCTTGATGGTTGTCTCCTCTCAAATCCTTGTCCACAACCTTGCACTCTGTCAAAGTTCTGACCTGAGGATTTCCCTTTATCATAATTTTGTCTTCTATCATTATTATACCCTCTGTCATTATTGAATCCCCTGTCACTGTTGTAACCTCTATCCTGATTATATCCTCTTTCGTTATTGTATCCTCTTTTATTATTGTATCCTCTTTCATTATTATATCCTCAATCATGACATTTCCCTCTATGAAAAGGTTGTCCCTATGGATTCTCTCTATTCTGATTGGACTGCATATTTCTCTGAGGAGCCTACAATTGACTATTTTAATTCCTCAAGTAAGTCACCTCCATATTTAGCTTCTTTATCTGCTCAGACAATTCATCTAGTCTCTCCTTTTTTGGATTATTGTATGGAGGTTGATTCATGCTATTCTGGGAAAATCCTACTGTAACATTGGCATTCAGTGATTGATTCAAAACTTTAGAATTCTATAGGTATGAAGGATAACTAGCCTGAGGTTGGATATGTAGGGGTTGATTCACATTTTTTTGAGGGTAACTAATTATGGATGAAACTTGTCCCATAGGAGGTCCTGCATGAGGGACCAGAGGCAACTGAGGTACCAGATTCATAATAGGAGTATGGTTGGCTAGGGCCTAGTTGAGAGCTGGAACTTGTCCAGGGTGAGCAACAGGTCCTAATGAGGGTAGAGGTCTAGATAGATGTTGCCTTAGATTAGTGCTAACTTTCATAGCTTTTGCATATGCATCAAGTAGACTAGTAGGAGGGTTATTACTCTTCATAAAGGTAGCTGTCAAACTATCAAGTCCCTCGTAATAAACTTCTAAAGTAGTGGGGTCATCAACAGCATAAGGTGCCTATAATCTGGTATAAGCACAATGAAACCTATTGTTGAAAGACCCTATAGGCTCATTGACCTCCCTCTTGTCATTAGTGAATTGATGGTACAGTTCATTAGAACTAATGGGGATTCGAAACTTCTACAAAAAGGAAGCCTCTAGTTCAATCCAATGCTCGATAGACCAAGCAGGAAAATGGTTGTACCAATAAAATGCATTCTCCCCTAATGAATAGGAAAATACTCTACATGCTACATCGTCATGCTTTATCCCTCTATCCTTAAGGCTAGTCTAAAAAATCCCGATGTGTTCCTCAGCAGTTCTATTAGGATCATTGACATAGAATTTTGAAGAAAAGTTTCAAGATTTTTGGGCATAAAATTGTAAACAATAAAACTAAATGGAGATGGTTTGGTTGCAAGGAAAGCCATTTGTGGGGGTGGGGGTGGTAATGGCTGATTTATGACTAGCTGAGGTTGTGGAATAGGAATGTCCTTAGACTCAGATGAACTTGGCAAAGATGGGAATGATGGAGCTAATGGAGGTGTATGAGATGATGATGATTATCCCCTTCTATTGGTCCTTCTAGACCTAGTAGGGTCTGGTAATTCTTGAAACTCTTCCTCTCCTGGAGTAGATCTTGTCCTTCTTCTAAATCTCTCAGGAGAGATAGCGTTCAAAAACTGATCCAGCTTGCTTATTTAGGCTGTCCTTCTAGCACCAATCTGTTAATGATGTTTTCTGCACAACAACAACTTAGACAGAATATGAAATCCTATCTCTCTTGAAAGGTAAATCTCTATCAGCAAGCCTCAAGAGATAACCCCAAGGTCTCTAATGTCAGGTCTTGACAATGCATGAAAAACTCAGTGATAAATGTGAAAATGCTAGTAATCACAATGGGACCTTACTACAAGCAAAATACTGAATCTCAATTTTTTAGATCTAGTAATGTAATGATACTTCAATCCTAAATTTAATCCAATAATCAAAGAAATAACAAAAGATAAGAGTTTCAAAGAAATTTCTAAACTTAATACTAAACTTAAGATTAACAATGCAAATGACCAAACACTCAAAATGGACCAATCCCTCAAAATTAATCTCTACTTGAGCTAGATGGATCTGGAATCTTATAGAAACAGTGCAGTCTTCTAAGGTGTTAGGATTTTCATATCATGAACATTCATTCAAACAACCCTATTGCAATTGAAATGAATAAACCCTCACAATTCAACTAAGCACAGTGAATATAAAGTCTAGGCTAACTTTGCAAAGCAACTAACAAGCAGTTGGTTGCTAAAAGTATGGACTAGGGATTGCTGTAACACTTCAAATATCAAATCATGAACATTATTGAATCGAATCTAATCTAAATATTAATCTCCTCAAAGCAATTTTAAACATAGAATAACAAGAACCATGCAAGGTAAGAGAACACAAGTATGGCACCAAATCACAATGTCATTACTTGCATCGAATTATCCACTGTAGCAACAATTCTATCTTTCTGTTACAATATTTGCTTGAGAACAACTACTTGCTAATACTTTCTCTACTAATTCGCTCTGACTAGCTCTTTATTTTTTATGTCTAAAATTTCTTCTACCCTTACAAATGAGGCGAAATGCCATATAAATAGAACTCCCCAAAACATGTCAACCTAGATAAGATTTTACAACAATAATAATAAGGCACAAGAAGTTAGCCAAGAGAAATTCTAATAAAATAAAATATGCATTGAATGTAAGAACTTCATCCAGGTCGGCCTGGGATCTCCAATGTAGCTCGAACCAATGCATGGAAAAATAATAGAGAAGCACAAATCTCGATGTAGACAATCATTAACTGCCTTCCCCCTTGTCTTTATTTCAATCCAGTATTTCATGAACTTTCAAAAGAACCTTGTCCAAGTTGGCCACATGTGGCAAAGGAAAAACCCTAAGTCTCCTTTCAATTGATGCAATTTCCTCTCTTGACTATTTTATTGACTTGTCCCAATCCACCTTATATGTTAGTACTTGTCAATGACAACAATGTATGTATCCGCATCATCTAACTGGTGCTCAGAGACAAAATCATCATTATTTGGTGCATAAACATCATGCCACAACTTCCTCAATTGTTCCAAACTCAAGTATTTGGGAGCAATCTTCCTTCTCCCTATCATAATCTCAAAAAAGGAAATGGATCCATTATACACACCAGCTAGGGAATCATCAATCTACCTTCTTTGCTTGTAAATCTTATTCAACACTTTTTGCCTGATTTGTAATGCCTCGAACCACTCCCAAGGTTTGACAGCCCTAGAGGAAGGAAGAATTTTATCATTTACTAACCTATCCCTAGTGAATTCTATAATAGTTCTAGTTTTCTACAACAGGAGATCTATATCTTCCCTATCTTGTGCCAACACTTCCTTCAACCAATCAGTTTCCCTTATAGCATCCATCCTAGTTGACCTGATCTCCCTAATGGCCTCATTACCTTTCGCTAGCACCCCTTGCATCCAATTCATTGTGGCAAGATTGGAAGCCTTCATCTTTTCAAGCTCGGTAATGGTCTCCTGAGGCAAAGGATTCGCAGCAGAAATCAAAGGGTAAATGGATTGCAGGGGCTTCATTAATTCCTCCAAGCATTTCTTGAGATTTTCATTTTCTTTCTTCAACTCATGTTTGGTCTTTATTTCCTTCCCCAGCCTGCCCACAATGACTACACTAGAACCCACATAATCTTAAATATCCTGCTCAATAGAAGTAGGCCCCAAGTTTAAAGTGTGCACATTATAGTCCTTTCCAGCCACATTATCTCTATTCTTATCTCGTGCAGGGGTGGCAATGTGAACAACTCTATTATGAGCTTCATCCCTTTCTATCCTTGAAATCACCCTAGCTTTCTTTTTACCTTTATCTTTTCAGATCTTAGCTAGTAGCTCATCCCAATTTGGTGGAATATCTTCCACAACAACCTACTTTCTCCTTATTTTTTTTTATCTAACCAACTAGGAACAGTGGATTCCAATTGCACCTCACTTTGTTTCTCCTCCTGCTAATCCTTAGGTGCTTCCTCACTCACATTGTGTTTCTCAAGAGTTTTATCTGTCTTACTTTCTTTTACTTTAGCATGCTCATCTTCATGTATAGGTGAGGGAACCTTCCCTACTTCTTCTTCTGCTGGAGGCGATCGAATCTCTTCGTTTCCAACAAGCAACTTCGCATATGCAACCAAGGGGTATTGCATTATCTTTTCAACTTCTACTTTTTCACTATGAAGATCACCTTCATGAAATTCTTCTCCTTCAGTATTCAGATGATCTTCAACATCCTCTAACTCACCTCCGAATTTTTCTCTTTAGTTTCCTTCTGCACAGACTTCTTAGTTCTTGTCCTCTTCTTAGCCTTTGGATTTCTTTGCTTCTCTGCTTCCTAGCCTTCTATTTCTTCAACACCCTTTATCTTGATTTTGAAAGGAGAATACAACTTACCCTTGCCCTTAGGATCCTGCTCAGTTGATTCTTTAGAGGTAGAATGAGGATCCAAATCTACCATCAATGCATAGGTGGATTGTACATCTTCATTTTCCAATTGCCATAGCTTGTGCTTTAGCCACATCTTGGTGGATTTAATAACTGGATCATCAACTATTTTAATTCTATCTTTTCCTCTTCCAACCAATCTATATCACCAATTGGTCTATCTTTTATTGCCTCATAAGCATGATCCTGAATCAAGTTTCCATCATCCTCAAGTTGGTCTGGGACTGCCCTTACATTGTATAATCTTATTGACTCTACTGGAAACTGAGAGAACTTCTTCTTCTTGGCCTCAAATTCATCAGTACAATTGGCCCAGTAGTCGTCCAAGTCGACCTTATGGCTATATTTTTTGCTGGCCTTCTTTTGAGCTTCTCCTATAATATCAAATCTGGACCTCTTGGAGTGGAAAGATAGACCAAGGGTGCTCATTTCTTACTCTGAAGCTTGGGAAAAACCAATGGAAGGACAAACCTCTCCAGTGCCAATCCTTAGTGAGAACTACCCGCCAAAACTAGTCTTATGCTTGTCCCTCTTAACAATGGCATCAAAGTCACATATCTTCCTAGTGACTTCTAAAAGTATGATGTGATTAGTAGGATATCTTGGAAGTCTATATGAGGCCCTCTGGAAACCATCAATATGAATGTAATAGAAGGTTGGGAACTAAATAAACCATGCCCCATATTTCCTGATGAGTTCTTTTGCCTAATCTAAAACTCTCACATGCTCTACACCTTGAAGCAATCTAGTGATATGAATGGTGAATGCATCATTCACCCTCCTATAGCTTGAGCTCCCTAAATGCAATTGAGGGTAAACCTCATTGATGATATCTTGTCCAAAGGTGCCCCTTGTACTCAATCCTTTATAGGGGTGGAATCTAGCAAGTCCATAGACCAAATATGAAGTCATTGTGAAGGTCTTTGTTTGCAACACATTGGACAACTGCATATGAATTACTTCGCTAATGACTCCTGCCCAATGGTAGATAATCTTCTCCTAGTCCATCCTAACAATCACATGGAACATCCAATTCTCAAACATTCTAGCACTCTTCAATCCCACTACCCTGCTAAGAAACGTGATGGCATCATAGTACTCCTTTAACTTTTCTCTAAATAGTTGTTTGGGAAATTTTGAATAGAGAGACTTGGGCTTCTCCAGCCAAGAATTGATAAACTTTTGTGACTTCACAGTCTGCTCATCGCAGAACTCCTGAGCTTCCTTTCCATTGAATCCCACCACATGAGACCTATTTGGCATATTGAATGTTTGGTCAATGGAGACATGATTGAGATTTGCCACAACTCTCCCTTGAGGACCAATAATCCTATGTGTATCACTGTCATAGTGCCTTACACACTCAAGGAGCATCTCATAACACTACACCGTGGAAGGGAAATCGGCAACATGGGACAAGTCTGATTCCTTCATTCTTCTAGTCACCAAGGGAAGATCCTCGACCACCATTCTTTCCTTAAATTCCTCATAATCCCAGAGGCCAACATTTGTATCAGTCACCTCTGACCAGACTGATGTGATCTTACTATCAGGGACCTTTCTCCTAATGTCTAGCTTAATCGTCTCTGCATCGGATATTGAAAACCCAGTTGTTGCCCTGCTAGATTCAGCCTACGCTCAACATGAAAATCACAGTAAAAACCACATGAAGGAAATGTTAATCCATCAAAAATCTATAAGTATAAACCTCATGCAATCAAGGTGTTATTACAATTCATATAAAATGATCCTACTAAACTTTGGGTTTTAGAACCATCCGTGGAATCTAGGCCAGAGAGGAATTTTAGAAAATTCTGGGCTAGATGGATTCCAGCGGAATAGTCATGGAAACACCTACTAAAAATTAAATCTAATCATTATCAATCAATAAACTGCATAATAGATCATAAAATAGCATGAATTAATAATAAAATGCATTGAAAATCACTTAAAACATCATGCTATTCCATATTTGATTGCACTTACCAAATTTTGAGAAAATCCTCCAAAGATAGATTTTCGCGAAGGCATAGACACTTCGCAAAATCCAGAAAAAAACAAGGAACCAAGGACTTTTGGAAAATCCGGCGCCAATGAAAATCTGTAGATAAGGTAAAACTCTGACAACATGCGGATTCTGGGAATTCAAAGGAAATTGGGAAAACATAGGAGATCGGGAAAATTTGGGGCCAATGAAGATCCGCAGAATGTATAAAACTCTGAAAGTGATAGCGTATTCTTGAAAAATAGAAGAAATCGGGAAAATTTGCCAGAGGCCAATTGTCCCAAGGGAATGAAAAATCCTAGACTGAGGCCAAAATCTAGATTGCGACATGAAATCACAATTTCACACACAACATCACATTGGTCATGGATTTCAAAGATTTAAGCCTAGGGAAAGCTTAATATGGGCTTTCTATGGATTCACTCAACATTCTAAGCTAATTCGAGAGCACATTCAAGATAAATGATGATGCACTAAGCTAAACCCAATAGATCTACCATTAAAGCACATACGAGCTCAGAATTAAAATTTTTGTTTGCCAAAACCCTACTAGGGACAACTCACGACTTCCAAAGCATGACTCCTCACAATGTAAAGAAATAGGCAAGCTCAGGACTCACTTGGAAGACCACAGATCAAACAATGCTACGCAGCCCTAGTTACAAAAATATCTAATGTAGAAAATCAAACCCAAATAAGCTTTATAACTTCAAAGAGCTATCTGCAATCATCAATGCAAAGTAGGGCAATCAAAAACATACCATTATGAAGTGAAAATAGATCTCAAAAAATGGTAAATGTGAAATTCAATGGGGTCCACATAGAACCGAGGCGACGTGCACAAGAAATCACCACCAAATTGAATCATACGTAAACTCAACACCTCAAATTCAACCAAGCACTCGCAAGAACACACTCCTCAGCTCCAATGATGACAAACAATAAGCATAATAACGCAAAAGACTTCAAAAATTAGGTTAAATACATCATTCAAAGCACGTACAAAGACATTAATGTGATCGACAAGACAATAAGAAAACTCGAGAATCCGACAACAAGACGGAATCTAGGAAAATCTAGCCCACGTGAAAATCTATGAATACCAAAAATATCCGAAACAACAGTGTCCAATCGAAGTCTGAACAGGATCCGGGAATATCCGACCAGGGTGGAAAGTCTTGAACTTTGGTGAAAACCCAAAATTAGCTCAAAATCAAAGATATTCAATGAATAACTTAGGGGAATGACTTAGGAAATAAAATTAATCATTTAATCACATGCCAAAGTAAGATAAAACCTCAAAATGAAAGGGCCAAGACACAAAACCAAAGCAAAAGAGGGTCCCTTCTTTCAACGGGGTGTGTGTGCAAAAACTGCACAATAGTACACACATCTCTCTTTGGTACATCTAGCATGACTCAAGGTCTAAATTTCACCATAGGGGCATCTTCATCCAATCCCTTCAATCTTCTTGTTGGGAACAAATGATCTAAAATGTTAGCTCCTATACCATGTGTCACTATCACTAGTACCATACCACAAACAAGTATACCAAGTGTCAACATCACTAGTGCTATACCACAAAGAGGGGTCTCATAGACGGGAAACATACCCTCCTTTCAATATGGAAGTTGGCATATCCCTTCACAAAACATCCTCATTCCTAATCAATCAACGTCAAGTCACAACCCATTCACACAAATTCCAAATCAAAATCCCTTCTCACATATTCCAAATCAAAATCCATTCACTCAAATTAAAAATCAAAACCCATTCACTAACATTCCAAATCAAAATCCATCTTATATACCAACACTTAACCAAAACCCATCAAAAAATGTTGGATTTCAAAACATGTACATACACCCAAACAATCCAACTAACACATCATTTACTCAAGTTCGCATCCTACAGACACAAATGCAAACCCTTCAAACACAGATGGATAATATGGCAATGTCTAACAAGGGAACTTTTTCAGCTAAGGACTTATGCCCATTTCCCTTTGATAAATCATTATACATGACAAATTTCCCATATGGGTATGTTATAACAAATTTTCCCAAGTATAACAAAAAGTGTAATCCAATCAAACACATAAGGGAATTTTCCATGATGTGCATAGATGTCGCATATGACCCCACCTATCTCATGAAACTATTTCTGAGAATTCTTATTGGAAATGCACTAAAATGGTTTTTAGGGCTTCAATATGGCATAAAATTATGGGGTGAATTGGCTAAAAAATATATCAAACATTTCTCTTTTAACATTGACAGCGAAATTTACATAGTAACCTTGTGTCACACTACACAAGATGAAGGAGAAACTTTTATTTCCTTCTTCCAGAGATGGAGAAGTAAATCTATTCGATGTCCTATGGAAATACCTAAGAAATAGAAGGTCACTATATTCAAAGAAAACCTCAACTCAAAATTGAGAAGTGACCTGAGAGTACATTGTTGTACTTCATTTGCAGAACTAGTGGAAAAGGGCCTCATACTAGAAAAAGGTCTCATAGACAAGGGTGAACTCAAGATGACAAACAAAAATCCAAATGTACAAAACAACCCTGATGATAGAAACAAGTTTTGGTCTTGGAACAAAAAAATTACAAATGATGGGATTGTTGATGCTAAAACCCTTCAAGTAGGACCGATCATTACACTTAGAGGATAGAACCCCTCTACCAATACACTCAATGTTGTCAGTCAAACCTCCAACATTTTCCAAAAAAACAAACAGCCACAATAGCAAAGGAGGTTTCCAAAACATGAGCTCACTCCCCTAGGGGAACGAATTGAATCGATCTTCAAACAACTTTTGTAACACAACCTCATATAGCTTCAACATCGAAGACAATACAATCCATGGAAATTTAAACCATTTTGGTGGGATGAAAATTCCTTTTATGATTTCCATAGAACTAAGGGACATAGCCTACAATTTTTTTGATAACTAAAGAATATCATACAAGACTTTGTCAAGAAAAAAACTATTGAAGTTGGTGGAAAAAAACTAACATCTTCAAACATTGATCACAAGGTCTTCTTTGATCCATTACATCATCATGGGAAAGGAAAATCCCCTAGTTTGGGAAACAAGAACAATACTTTGGCCAACTATGCTAGTGTCAATCATGATTATAGTCACCCAATCATAAATCACATTCAAGCCACTGATGAGAATTTCAATATGATTACCATAAAAAAAATTCCTGAGTGTGTTGTCAACACTCATCGAACCAAAATAACCATCCAAGGTCCTCCATCACAGCAACCACCATAGACCTCCAAGCCTTAGTATAACTTACTTGACTAGTTGGGGAAGACCCCAGTCCAAATCTCTATCTTGGAATTGTTGCGTATCTCCCCTGATCATCGATCTATTCTAGGCAAGGCTTAACAAAGAACAACTATCCCCAACAACCTTGATGTCAATCATTTCCAAGAGATGGTAGGCTACCTAACCAACAATCATCATGCTACCTTCTCTAAACAAGATTATGCAACTGAGAAAAAAAACCATAATTACCCTTTGCATCTTGAATTTCTTGTTCATAAAATGAAACTTAGACAAGTCTTGATAGATGGAGGAGTAGGGTTGAATCTTTCCACTTTAAAATTGGTTAAGGCATTAGACTTCTTAGAGGTGTGTGTTGACACCACCATAAGCATTGTCATTAAGGATTATGATGATGAAGAACAAAAATCAAAGGGATTTGTAACAATCCTCATTAGAATGGTCCTATAGTTATGGAGACAAACTTCCAAGTCTTGGATATCGTCCTCCCATGGGTATGTACAGGATCATCATGGAAAAAACATGCCATTAAGTGGCAATTTTTTTTTAAAAAATCAGAGTTAGGAAACTTGACGTAAAAATTTGAATAAGTTATCTATATTATTTCAAAAATATGTAACAATAGAATCTATAGAAAAATGAATGTAGTTTCTAAACTACTAGGTTTGTTTTCAAAAAAAAATCTATTTGGCAAAAAGTTTGAAATTTCAATGTAGTAGTACTTAAATTTCAAGGAAAAAATAAGAAGTAGGTGTCTGGACCACCCTAACCACAATAAAATGATAATATTTTTTTTATAAGATTTTAGATATAAGTAGAGGACTCATGTACCAATGTGATACATTTTTTTGTAATTTTTTTTCCAAGTAAACAATTAATTATGATTTTTTTATTACAAATTTTAAAAAATATAAAAAACTCGTATGTATGACCACCTTAACTTAGTCAAAAATTCACGAAATTCATTTTTTCTTTTTTTAATCCTATAGTATGAAAATCATAGAATGTGACACATTTTTTGGATTCAAACAATGTGATACCATTTGAAATCTATAGATATTTTTCAATTAGTCTATCAATAAGGACTTTAGTTGTAGTTTGAATAGAAAATGAATAATAATTACTTATTAAATTAAAAGTAAAGCATAATTTATATTGGTGGAAAGCTGAGAATCTCCTTTAAAAACCCTTTTCATTTCATCAATTTTGGGTAAACAAAAAAGCTTCAGCCACATACCCATCATATTGTCACTTTTTGGCCCATCATGATCCTGCACATACCCCCATATAACCTTCTGATAGAAATATCATGGATTCATGCTATGAAGGTAGTCCCTTCTAATTATCATCAATGTCTAAAATTCCCCTACAATGGCACTGAGATAATAATAGATGGTGGCTCAAATCCATTCCAATATTGCACTAATCTACGAGAGATACCCCAACACTAGGTGCCTATAAACGAGGAAGCTTCATCATCCAATTCATATCACTATGTCTATCCATCCCCTCTCTCTAAAACATCCACTTAACCATCACTACCTTCCACTCCTAAGGTCGAGATCCAAGACAAGGGTTGTGGAGAGTATCACATGAAGACATCTTATTGTGTTAGCCATCTAGTTCCTCCTAAATCATATGGTTTACCTACAACAAATAGGAGAATGAAGTAAAGAAGCCATAAAAAAAGATGATGTAACCTCCTCCACTTGCTTAGATACCTATAGAAAAATATGGAAAAGGTTTCACGATAATGTAGAACAAAGGATATAATGGATATAGTGGCTTAGGGTTACATCAGAATGGGAGGACTAAACCTATAATTGCTTCTAAATGGTTGAAAGGCCTAGGGCTTGGGTTTCAACTACTCCAAATTGGAATTTCTAGTACCACATCACCTTTACTAGATGAAGTAAGTGATTCTAAATTCATTGAGACATCCAATGAGCCATCTGACCTACCCTACTATGATTCCCTTGACTCTAATGAATATGAGTGGGATTCCCTATCCTCCACCTCTATCATGGACCTTGATAAACTATTTGGAGAACTTGACTTAATGCTTAAATCCTTAAAAAATCTACCATGTTCTTGTCCACAAATGACTTTGACAAAAGAGGAATGGTTTAAACATTACTATTGGGAATCCCTTGATCCTACCTCTTGGGAACCTAACAAATCCCCTTCTGATAACCAAACCTTGGCACTAGACCCACCTTAGAATCCACCTATGCCCAAGAAAAATAGTAAAGAGGATTTGGTAAGAAACCTTTGTGACTATGTGAACAACTCAGCTTTTATCTTGACCCCTTTGAACTTTGAAACCTCTGATGATGACATGCCTTTAGTATATCCCCAACTTATTGATTGGGATCAACAAGACACCCACGTCTTAGGTATCTTTGAGAACAATGAAGCAAGAGCTGAGTTCCTAGGACTTTGGGAAGGCATACCTAGTGGTGATCATAAGGTTGGATTTACCATAGACTTGGATAATATGGCATATTTTGGGGAATATGTTCAACCCTCTAGTCGCAAAATAAGAAAAAAAAAGAAAAAAAATGATGAGTCCCTTGGTGAAAATCAAAAGGAACCTTTGGACAATGAAAAATCCAAAAATAAGGACGTATTTGAGGGCGAAAAACTCTCCAAGGCACCCAAGGATTGAGGTTTGAACATTATCCCTATTGCTTAGGACATTTAGAGATCAACATAGGCACTGAAGAGAATCCCTGGCTAGTATATTTTGCAACATCCTTGACAGAAATAGAGTAGCCTGAATTCCACATCTTCCTCACATAAAGATAGATCAATTTTGCATGGTCATATGTCTACATGCCTGGAATGGATCCTGAATGGGTATTACATCATTTTCCCTTACAACCAAGTGTTAAATCTATGTAGTAAAATTTAAGGAAAATGCACCCACAAATTGCTTTATTAGTCAAGGCTCAACTAAAGAAATTGTTGGATGTGGCTTTATCAGATCAATTCACTATTTAGATTGGATTTCCAATCTTGTACCAGTGACAAAGCCAATAGGGGGCATCCACATTTGTACGGACTTTAGAGATATAAACAAATCATGTCCCAAAGATGACTTTCCCTTGCCCAATATTAACATGATTGTTGACTTAACAAAAGGATATGAAATGTTATTCCTTATGGATGGTTTCTTAGGGTATAATTAGATTATAATCACAACTGAAGATCAACCTAAGACAACCTTCACTTGTCCATGTAGAACTTATTGTTGGAATGTCATTCCCTTTGGACTTAAAAATGTTGGAGCAACACATCAACGAGCCATGACAACTATTTTTCATGACCTCATACACACTCTTATGGAAGACTATGTGGGTGATATGATAGATAAATCATTGACAAAGGATGGTCATTTATAGGGCTTGGAAAATATTTTTCAAAGATTAGAAGAAGACAAAGTGAGGTTAAATCCAAAGAAATGTGTATTTGGCATGAAATCAAGAAAACTTCTAGGGTACATCATTTATCGACGAGGCATTGAAGTGGACCCAACAAAAGTGAAAGCTATAATCGACATGCCTCCACTAGCTAATATCAGTCAACTAAGGACACTACAAGGGAGACTGTAGTCTGTCAGATGGTTCATAGTGCAATTAGCCAATAAAAAACATCCTTTCCAACATCTACTCAGAAAAGGATTAGCATTTGTATGGATAGGTAAATTCCAAGAAGCTTTTCAACTAATCAAGGATTACCTACTCACACCACCAGTGTTAATTACACCTATTGAGGGACGACCATTGATTCTATATATTTCAACAACCACATTTGCACTAGGAGCATTGCTTGCACGGAACAATAAGGGTCATGAAAGGACAATATACTATATAAATTGGACTTTGGTAGGTTATGAGCTCAATTATAGTACCATTGAGTGTGCATGTCTTGCAATAGTATTCGCTACTCAAAAACTTAGCCACTACATGTTAAACCACCAAACAATGTTGGTTGCAAAGATAGATCCTCTAAATTATCTCCTTAGCAAAGCAACATTAACAGGATGATTGGCCAAATGGGTAATGGTACTCAGTGAATATGATATCTAATATTTAGAAAGAAAAGCTATAAAGGGACAAGTTATTGTAGATCAAATAGTTGATGCATCGATAAAGGAAGACCACCCTTTAGTTGTAGATTTTCCTAAGGAGTTCATCTCCACTCTTGACATGGGAATGACATGGAAGTTATACTTTGATGGGTCCCAACAAAATCATGGCTCAGGGGATGGTATATTGTTTATCACACCATAGGGTGACTCTATTCCTAATTCATTTAGAATCTCCTTCCCATGTACCAATAACATAGTAGAATATGAGACTCTTGTGACATGATTACTTATGGAAGTCAAATGGAAGATCAATAATCTACAAGTTTATGGTGATTCTCATATAGTAATCCAACAAGTTAATGCTGACTATGAAACTAAAGATGAAAATCTCACTCCATACAAACAAATGGTAGATAGTTTCAAGCAATATTTTGACAAGATTGATTTTCATCAAATACCTCACATTCAGAACAAGGTAGTAGCTGCCATGGAAAGTATTGCTTCACTCTTGGACATACCTAGTAACGTGCCTAAATTCAATTTTTTTGCTCTAGAACAAATTTTGGTCCCTTCCTTTGATATCCTAGATTTTGAGATAGCGTGTGAGATTGTTGGTTCCAATTCCCCATGGTACAAAGACATACGAATATCTCCATTCTAAAATCCTACCCCTTGACCTTTCCAATAACCAACGTAGGACATTTATCTGTAAGGCATCCAAGTATACCATCATTGAAGATACCCTTTACATATGTGCCCTAGATAACACCCTATTGAGATGTCTCAATACTGAAGAAGCACACGAAACCTTGGGTGGGGTACATGTGGATCCCATTCTAGTGGTCCTACCTTAGCTAAGAAGATTATGAGAGTGGTTATTATTGGCCTACAATGGAAACAGAATCATATATCTTTGTCAATAAATGTCAACAATGTCAGGAACATAAAGACTTGATACATGCACCAGTATAAGAGCTTCATCCAATAACGCCACCATCACCCTTTTCCTAATGGGGACTCAATCTCATAGGTAAGATACATCCTATGTCCTCCAATAGTCATAAATTCATTATTATTGTGACTGAGTACTTTACTAAGTGGATTGAAGCTATTCCTATGACCTACATTACCGACACACAAATTTCTAAGTTTATCCTAAACTATATCATTTGTTGGTATGGTGTCGCTCAATCCATCATCATAGATAATGGCCATCCATTTAAGTACCAAGACTTGTTCATCATCTCTGTGAATAATTCCATATTCAACACCACTTTTCCACCCCATATTATCCATAAGGTAATGGCCAAGCTAAGGCATCTAATAAAACAATCATCAAAATCCTCAAAAAGGTTGCCAATGATGTAGGTCATGATTGGCATTCATAGCTTAACCCAGCCTTATGGGCTTACCGTAAAAGCATCTGTACTCCCATCGATGCCACTCCATATTCCTTGATATTTGGTTCTGAGGCTAGCTTTCCTATTGAGGTCGAGATTCCTTCCCTTTGGGTATCTTTGCAAGGGTATATTGATGATGAAGAGTATTGTGTGTCAAGACTACATGAGCTAGAGTTCCTTGATGAATGAAGAAAAAATGCATTAGATTATCTCTAGGCATATCAAAATCATCTTTGTCGTAACTACAATAGGAAAATATTGAATATAAATTTTGACATTGGTGATTTGGTCTTAATAGAAAATACAAAGAATCAAGCAGAAAGAGAAAAACTAGGAAAGTTTGAACCAAGTTGGTTAGGGCCTTACATTGTCACAAAAGCATTTGGATCAGGAGCATATCAACTCTCTACTCCTAAAGGGGAACCATTATCAACACCAATCAATAGCCTTCATTTGAAGAAGTTCTACCCATAGCTTCTGAGAGCTTTTTCTTAATCATCAAAAATACAAAAAAATCAAAAAATCCAAAAAATTGTTACCTAGGTGAAAACTTGGCAAACAGGAATCTTAGTAACACCGATTTTTTTTGAAAAATAAAGAAAATAGTAAAGAGAAATAAGTCGTCCAATAGCGAAAACTACTTCGGTTGCGCTTTGGATAAGTACCATGGTGAAAACTTGGCAAATAGGAACCATGTGTAATCGACTCTGCTCCTTTTTCTACCATCATTCCAATATCACTTGCTTGTACATACCACCCATCTTCCCCATCTTTTTCCTATACATGCCATTCATAATAAATGTTTTTCCTTTCCATAACTTAGAACGATTGGCATTGAGTACACTTTGCATCCCCCTTCCTTCCTATTAGTAATAAATTGGTCTTATACTCAACTGGGGATTGACACTTGACTTACGTCATCTAGTTCTTACATTGGCTATTTTGAGGGCGTAAAGCCATTGAGAAAATCCAAAAAAATCACAAAATGTCCTAAAAAAGTCCAAAAGCATTACAAAACGTCCTAAGAAAAATCCAAAAAACATTAGAAAACTTCAAAAAAACAAAAAATCAAAACATATAAAAAAATCCAAAAACAAAGTCAGAGTCAGTCACATCAGTTAGTCTTTCTCATTGTTGAACTATGTTTCCTCTATGACTGGACATAGGAAAGGTCATTTTCCAATGTTCCCATGAGGCATTAGGTTAGTCCTTTCAGGTTTGTTTGTATAAAATCATGACTCAATCCATTTATCTATATGATGAGGTCATTAGTCATGTTGAACTATGAGGTCTTTGCATGTATAACATAGGAAAGGCCATCAATCGATGAGGCCCCAAGGCCACACTAGGTCAGTCCATTAGGGTTCGTCACATTCAATATCACACACATCTTATATTTGTAAATAAATCAATCTTTTTCAAGTAGTATTGTCAGTCAAGGTCTAGCCAAACTACAAGGTCTTTGTGTGTGTAATGTAGGCAAGGCCATCAAATCGATGAGCCCCTGAGGCTACACTAGGTTAGTCCTTTAGTTTTTGTCATCAAACACAATCAATTGTCACCACATCCATCAATTCATGCATCAACAAGATGAACAAATCAATAATATCATTAAGTCAATCAAACAAATTTCCTAACGTAATAACCAAAATAATCAACTTATGTCTACTATAGGATGCTTCCTTCTTGAAGAAAAAAATCATCAAAACAATCAACCTATGTCTTATACAATATCTTTCCTTCCTATAAACAGACACTAGCCAAACAATCATCATAGCCTTACATAGGTTATCACATCAACGACATTAGACTCAACGTCTTATATGATATGTGTCTTTCTAAAACCAGTATTTTGTCATGCCTTATATAGATAGTCACAAATTTGAAACTAGACTCAACATCTTATATGGTATGCGTTCTTCCTAAAACCAAGCTCTATCAATCAATCATCTTATCAATAAAAAAAAACAAACAAACAAATCAAGTTTTGGATAATATTTTATTGGCTTTTGACTTTATGGCTTGTTTATCTTATCATTTCATTTGGCTTTATCTTGGAATCTTGTTACTAGCTTTCTCGGGGATGTCCCATGAAGGATTTAGAGAAGCAACGATGTATTAGGACTCTCTTTTAATTGACTGTTGTTTGTCAACTTTCTTTTTACTTTATCTTTGAGTCATGTTACTAAGCTTCCTCAAGGATGTCCCATGAAGGATTTAGAGGAGCAATGATGTCTTATGACATGTATTTTATTTGTTTATTATCTGTGGTTTGTCTAAAAAAAAAGACTAGGGAAACTATGCCCTTAGTATGAGTCAGGACATTCCTTGTTTGTGAGTATCTAATTTAAGTAGGTGGATGATGTTTCACAACTTAATCTATCTTATATCATGGTGTTTGTCTCAATTTGTATTAGTTACCACCTAATGATTATTTAATGCAACGCCTATTGTGTTTTGGAAAAACATCGAAGATTGCTAATACTAACATCTATGTCATTTATTATTCATCATTTTTGCGCTAACTTTTCTTCTTTCTTGCATTATGATGGAGTCCTGTGACACACAAAAAAGGTATGTGTAGGATCATCATGGAAAAAATAGGCCCTTAAGTGGCAAAAAACTAAAAAAAAATAGATTTAGGCAACTTGATGTAAAAATTTGAATAAGTTATCTATATTATTTCAAAAATATGTAAGAATATAATCTATATCAAATTGAATGTAGTTTCTAAACTAATAGGTTTATTTATTAAAAAAATCTATTTGGTGAAAATTTGAAATTTCAATGCCCTAGTACTTAAATCTTGAGGAAAAAATAAGAAATAAGTGTTTGTCTGACCACCCTAACCATAATAAAATGATAATATTTTTTTATAAGATTTTAGATGTAAGTAGAAAACCCATTTTTTAATGTGATGCATTTTTTTTTAATTATTTTCCAAGTAAATAATTAATTATGAATTTTTTATTACAAATTTTAAAAAATATAAAAGCTTGTATGTTCGACCACCTTAACTTGGTAGAAACTTCATGAAATTCATTTTTTTTAATCCTATAGTATGCGAAGCATAGAATGTGATGCATGTTTCAGATTTGAAAAATGTGATATCATTTGAAATCTATTGATTTTTTCAATCAGCCTATCAATTAGGACTTTATTTGTAATTCAAATAGAAAATGAATAATAATAATTTATTAAATTCAAAATAAAGCATAATTTATATTGGTGGAAAGTTGAGAAACAAATTTTAAAACCCTTTTCATTTCATCAATTTTGGGTAAACAAAGGTTGTCAGCCACATACCCTACACATACCCATCATATCACCACATTTTTTTCCATCATGATCTTGCACATACCCAAAATATAAAGCATGTTGCATATGCATTCATGTTAGAAACATCATGTAAATATCATACATACTATATCATACATATATGCTTCATTTGAAGAAAAAAAAAATATAGGCATCCATAGCATTTAGGAATCCATGACATATCATCTAGTAATCATCATAATTTCTATAACATTTTATCACAAAACATACATGTACATAGCATTGTAAATACATATATCACATTGCATCCACCATAATAAACTGTATAGCACTCAGATGGCATTGTAAATACACATAGCACATTGAATCTCATAATATAATTGCATACATAACATCCATAGATACCATAAAAGTAAATGCATACATCAGCTAGAATCAACATAACATCATAGGCTACATAAAAATGTAAATATTATCATCCATAGCATATGCATATCATATAGAAGAAAACATATCATATAGAACACATGCATAAATAGAAGACTACATAATCATAAATAGAACTGTGTATCATATAAATCACCGCCAAAATCATATATATATATATATATATTTATCTCAAAAAATTTCACATCACAATGTCATAATGTATTTGTCAAAATGAAGCTTGTAGGCTCTATGATCAAAATACAATGTCCATAAATAAATATCAGAATATGTCCCTAGCCAGAACTCCCACTACTCCCATGTGGAGAATGTGGAGGTGACTGATGGTGAGATGTTGAGGATGGGTGTGCAGAAGAAGGCTTGTCATATGGTCCCGATCTATGGGGTCCTATGACCCCCTCTATACTTTGAGTCCTGATGTGTGTCCTGCTCCATGACCTACTGCTATATTCCTATGAATAAGTGGGAGCTCATCTCTCAGGAGGTACCTCTCACTCATATAAGTCCCTATAATATATCTCCCTCTCACTAGCTCTGACTAACTCATGAGCGAAGGCAGTGGTTGGCCCAGTGCAAAGAGTTGTCAACTCCATAAATCTCTGCTCAATCTCCTATCTTTGAGCTATAGCCTAGTCCCTGTCTAGGTAGGATCTATCTCTCTCCATCTAAATTGAGTCCCTCTCCATTGTCATCGCTCTCAACTACTCCTCCAGGGACTCTACTCTGGCCTAAAAATCAGCTAATCGTTGATCGATAGGACCTTTATCTTCCTGTCATGGCTAATCCCCCACCTCCATATCCCAATCCTCCTCAATCCTATCTCGCAAATCCCTCTACTCTCTCATCTCCTCCTCCTCATCATCATCCTAGTATCATGCAAGCATACCAAGGGAATCTATATTCTCCTCCCCTCCAATATCCTCCTTTGTTGCATGCTCGTCTCCACCAGCCCCACTAGCAACATCCCCTCTCTTCCACCAACCTCTAGCATGGGTACATCCTCTCCCTCCCCCTCCTCCTCATAGATAGGTGATAGATTTGAACCTTGACCTTTACCACCTCACCAACCTTGTCATCCTCCCCTCCCACCTCCTCTCCCATTAGTGCCACCACCCCTCCTACCTCTGCCATCATGAACTCCACCTCTCCTACCTCTGCATATTCCCTAAGGTCCTATCACTCATCTCTCAACAGGTGCATCCTAATCTGGATCTGTAAATGGCACTATCCTGTGATCTTCCCACCAAGTATCATAAGCAACCATCATCCCAGGATCTACCACTTTGCCTCTCCATCCCCACTAAATGGGTTGTAATGCATCAATATCAGCCTCAACTATAGCAACAAGAATCTCTAGTTCCCATATAGGAACCTCCCTAGAAGATCAGGGGAACTCTGCTTGACCTTGTGGCTCATCTTAAACCTCACTAAATTGTCAGAGGACCCTATTCGGTAGGTTTCTCTCAATGATTTGCACCTTGGAAACTCTCCTCCCAATCAAGTACTAAGTCTGTCAATAGAAGGGAAGATGTCGATCATCATCCGACCACTATGTATAATCCATGTAAGGTCTCTAAATGACTTGCACCATAGTATCAATATCATTTCTATAGTACTCTGTGTCTCCTATATGTGGCTGGGTATTTTCCCCTGCATATCAAAATGCATAAGGAGCTCCATGATCTAACTCAACTATAATAGATGGGTGGAACATAACAATGTGCTCCCATTCCCATATCATAAGAAAAGTGGTGTCGTAGCTCATCGACTGCACCTCCCTATAGGCTATATCATGCAAACAAACATATAACATGGAGAGAAAATAAGGGCCCCATGAATACATGACCTGTCTCTCCAACATACCTACTATCATCTCACCCCATCCTATAGGAAATCCTTGACCTCAACGATCAGGTAGAACTATCACCCCAATCAATGTGCATAAAAAATAATTTTTCTAATCATACCTATCGACCAGGACATGTCATCTAATCTCATAATGCTCTATCCCTAGCTTCCTAATATCATCATGTAGATAATATCGACATAGCTCACTAAAACCCCTCTAGGTATCATACATGACTCTTTCACCCCTGATAGGCAACCTAAAAATCCTATAAATTTCCTCTAAGGTAATAGTGGCCTCTTTGGTAGGAAAATGGAAAGAGGACATCTTAGAATGCCAACACTCACAAAGCACAGTCAACAAACCTCAGTTTTCCCAAATAGTGGGAATGAAGGTAACATGATGCAATCCTAGGTTCCATATGAACAATTTCTCACCACTCCATAACTGATCATGAAACTCAAAAGTCAATGGCGTCGACTCCTGGATGTAAATCAGATCCAAAAAACCTTGCAATTACATAATTTATGTCCTGTGTCAGAAACAAATCAACTTTTTATAGATTAATTTTTCAAATTTTTTGACAAGAAAATGTGTCACTTTAAAACAAATGCATTGCAAAATTAGAAATGCATCATTCAAATTTGCAAATGTGCCATTTCATAATGCAAATACGTTTCACTATCTCAATTGCATCAAAAGACAATACAAGCCTAATAATTCATGCATGTGTTAAATTTTAACAAATGTGATTCATTTCCAAACAACCAAGTAGGTAAGAAAATTTGTAGCGCTAACATGCACTATTGTTCCTAACACATGCGTTGCAAAAGTAAAAATATGGTGCATATAAAAGAAAATACAATCATTTATTATAACCACCTAAACTACCCTAAGTGTGATTTTACATATGCGTCATTCCATAGTCATATTTGTTGAACAAGCACACATATGCGTTAATTCAAAAGTGACGCATTTGAAAATTAAACATTAAGTGCCTAAAAGGTCATGAAAAACAAAATTGCAAAAGATGGTTTTTGACTACATACTGGGGGTCCCGCGTCTGCTGGCCATTTGAAGGTCTAAATTTGATATTCGTGATGCTCCATGTAGGGAACTTGTGACATGTCTATAGAGAGCTTCAAATCAAAAATCACAATTTCTAAACTTGAGGGGTGCAAATGAGTTGAAAATCCACCCTATTTCTATTTATACCTAGTGTTTTTGGAGGGATTTTCTCAAACCATGTGTATTAGATGCACTATTTTCCAACTTCCGATGACTATTTGACCTATCAAACTCCTTTTAAACTCATTTCTTTCACCACCGTTGAACTTCTAGCTATCAAATTAACTAATCGAGACAATTTCCAAAAAAATTGGAATTTTTCGAGAATTTGTCATTTTTTCCCAAGGGGGCATACGCTTACCTATTTCACACTGGGGCACAACTGGGGCATGTTTTTGACTGATTTTATTTGAAACAACACCAAAATGATATTGTATTAAAGAGGGGAAAAATGAAGACACTAAAATTTGGTCTAAGCCTGCGACTTCAATTTCTTCATAATTTGTACCTTCATAATCATGATTAAATAATGTTAATTATTTAATTATTTTCTAAATTCCTTTATCATCTATTAATTAAATAACTTTAATTATTTAATTAATTCATAACTACCTTTATTCAATCATGATTAGTTAAATAAATATTCTTTACTTAATTACGTCGCTAATTAAGTTTACCCTCTTTCTGAAATTAAATAAATTCTTATTTAATTTACTCTAATCACACTTTCGAATATAATTAAATAATCACTTTAATTATTTAATTATTCTTTAATCTTTTCTCCAATCAATTAAATAAATCTTAATTTATTTAATTTAATCCTCTACTTGCAAATGTTGAATTAAATAATAATTTAATTCATAAAAATAATTATTTCTAGGAATATTCTTCTATATTTGGATAATCGCTTAGTTATCTAATTATTCATTTACCACTTAAGCTGATATTTAATTAAATTAGTCAATTATCTCCTGATTTAATGTTTGATTGTTTCTAACAAATAGATTATGTGTCTTAATTAGTCTTTATCTAGTTTTAATTATTATGCATGCAAACATATATTAATTAAATAACTTTAATTAATTGATTAATTCATTCGTGCATTCGAACAAACCATTTCCTCTATTCAATCTTTATCCTTTACATGCAATCATTATTCTTCTAAATTTCAAACACTTTCAACTAAAGATTAAATTATTATTTAATCTTAATTCCCACCTTTTATGTTTTATCACTCACGTTATTACTGACACTAATCACAATGCATGTCAAATCTTTAATCTTAATCATTCAAACAATCAATTTTCTATAGATTGGTCTAACCTTCATCATTGTTAATCCTCACAAAATCTTATGACTTTTGGAAGCAATCTATTATCTAAATCTTAGATGTTTTTTTCTGAATCACTATCATAGGCTATACTTGCACAAAGAAATCTGAGGGGAATTATAATGAAATGGAAAAATAGAGAAGGAAAATCGAGGTTATGCATGTAATTGTGTAGATATTCAATGATATGGTTCTTTGATTTACACTTTTATCTTTCCATTGTTCTTTGTTGTTAGCTTAGTTTACATTAGAGTTTATTGCAATTGTGTTGCTTTGATCTTTATTGTTTTCATGATGTTACACATACAAGTATAAATTAATAAGAACCAATGTGAACTCTTACAAATTAATCCAATGAACCATTTGGGTCTTCTATACTCTTTATTGTGTCAAATATTGCCTCATGGTCAGACTCACAGACCTTCCACAAGGTCTTGTTCAAAGGTATACCCCCATATTTTTTCAAATGAACATTGGATTCCATGACAAGGTTTGAATAATGAAGAATCTTTTTATGCATTTCAAAGTCCTAAAACAACCAATATTTAATGCTCTTATGTGGGTACCTTCTAAGCCACATTCCAATAATAGCAACTAAGCCAATAGAGTATTCGATGTTTTTTCCATCTATAACTGGGGCCTGAAATTTATTTTTGGCCTCAAAACAATGACACAATAGTCTATTCCCTCTCTGTTGTCAACCCTACAAAATTGGCAAGCTAATGAGGTTACTAGCTTGGAAATGCAGTAGGGTTGACAAGGTAGGGGAATTATGAAAAAATTCCTCATAGCTCACAGTGATTTAAATCACTGTGAGACCCCATTTCTATGAGGAATTTTCTCATGCTTCCCCTAACTTCTCAACCCTATCAAATTGTCTTGTGGCATGCCATGATTGCAAGATAGGTTCCACCTTTCCCCATTTTGCAAACTTAGCCTTGAATAAAGAGTCTTGAAACACTGCAGAGAAGGGTTAGAGTCCCTTGTAGGTACACTAATCAAGGAAAAATTTAAAATATATCATTACATAAGTGATGAGGTAAATTTAGAAATAGAGATGAAAACCAAAATAGATTCAAAGATCTATCAATGTGGGAGGAGTATATTCCAATTTTGTAGAGACATGTATGGAAAATTCGGTAGCATAGAAAATGCAATCAGTTGGCTGATAACAAGCACATCACCATGAGACCCTATTTTTTTGAGGAATTTATTCAAACAACTGATTTCCTTTTCTATGTTGTTTGATAAAATGCTTTGGTAGACATGTATGAAAAATTTGGTAGCATAGACAAGGAAATCAGTTGCTTGGTATAGTTGTTTGGAAAAATACCTCAATGAGATATGTCCTCATGGAATCAAATGATTACATGATATGGACAAAATATATTTATTGAAAAGGATTTAGAAAATTTCAAGCATATGCAAATTGTAGGTGTAAAGCCAAATTCAACTAAATTTTACAACATCCACCATGTCTATACCAAAATGAAAGCTTTGGAGAGTGGTATGCACATCCGTAGTAAATGATTGAGAAATGATGTATTATTTTACTTCCTTATAACTTTTGTCATATATATACGTATACAAAATGTGGAAGCATACACAAGGTAAGTCAATTTTTTAACAAAATTCCTTAAAGAGATGTGGTTTAAAAATGAGATCGGCAAGTTTAGAGAATTGTGTAATTTAAAATGTGGATTAACAAGCTAAGGTTATAATGAAAAACAAACAATGATCAACAAGGAATATGCAAAATAAAAAAAATCAAAGCAAGCTAAAATAGAATGAAAGAAAATGTGTAAATACTTCACATACCTTAAAAACTAGAGTTTCAAATGGAGGAGTTCTACCCAATTATGTAGCCTTTGCTTCTTCTTTCTTTAAACTCCTCAACAATTTGACTTTTCCAAAATATTTTTCCCATCCAAACTTCAATTGTATATCACTCTTGAATGGAATTCAGACTTCAATTGATATTATATACCTTTCGACATGAAAACTATAATATTTCATGCAAAAGAAATGGAAAGATCATGAAGAAGGTGGTGGAATGCAAAAAACATGCATGCACACTTCACAAAATCATCAAAAATAATTTTTTGTCTAAAAATACACAAAACCAAGAGAATATGTAGAATGTGGGCTTTGATATCATGGGTATATTGAGTTGTTTACCATTTTTAGAGAAAGAAAAAACACACTCGCATTATAACATGAGTGCATTATGTCTTGCTAAAATAATGGGCATATCTCTACTACTTAAAAACACATCACATTATGAGAGAATTAATTTGTTATAGGTTTCTTTTCTCTCTTTCTCTCTGTCATCTACCCTCTACCCTCTATCACTCCCGCACTCCCTCCCTCTCTCAAGTCTCACTCTCACTCACTTACCCCTTCTATCTCTCTCCCCTCTACCCTTAACCCTTAAACCCTCTACCTCCTATCTATCTCCCACTCCCTCACACTCTCTCTCAAGACTCTCCCTCCAACCTCCTCTCCATCTCTCAAGTCTTTCTCTCTCACTCACTCACTCCTTCTCTCTCTCCCCTCTACCCTTGAACCTCTACCCTTAACCCTTAAGCCCTTAAACACTGCACCCTCTATCCCACTCAACCCAATACACTAAACCATCAACCTTCAACTCTTAAAACCTAAACCCTTAAACCCTCTACCCTATACATTGGACCCTCAATCCTAACCCTTCAACATGTGCCCTCAAACCTATACCCTAAACCCTCTACCCTCAACACTCAACCTTCATCTCTTAGACCCTAAAACCTTAAACCCTCTACCCTCTACCCTCTACCCTCTATCCTCTACCCTCTACCTTGAACCCTTAAACCCTAATCCATCAACCCATATACTCTCTACCCTATACAATGGAACCTCAACCCTAATCCATCAACCCTATACCCTCAACCCTCAACCCTTAAACCCTCTACCCTCTACCATCAACTCTCAACCATTAAACCCTAATCCCTCAACCTATATACCCTCTAACCTATACAATAGAACCTCAACCCTCATCCCTCAACCCTATACCCTCAACCCTCTACCCTAAACCCTAAACTCGCAACCCTCAACCCTCAAAAACATAAACTCTAAGCCCTCAACCCTCAAACATTAAACCATAATCCCTCAACCCCCATTACTTCTATCCTATACAATAGACATAACCATAATTCCTCAACCCTATACCCTCAACCATCTACCCTAAACCCTCAATCATAAGCCATCAACCCTTAAACCCTAAATCCTTAAGCCATCTACCCTCTACCCTATACATTAAACCCTCAACTGTCAATTCTCAACCCTCAACCCTTAATCTCTCAACCCTCAACCCCTATACCCTCAACCCTAATCCTTCAATAGAGTACCCTCAAACCTATACCCTAAACCCTCTACCCTCAACCATCATCCCTTAACCATATACCCTCAAACCTCATCAATTCAAACCATAATCTTTCAACCCATATACCATCTACCCTATAAAATAGAAAATCAACCCTAATCCCTATACCCAATACCCTAAACTCTAAACCCTTAAAATCTAAACCCTTAAACCATCTACCCTCTACCCTCAACACCTATACCCTCTACCCTATACAATAGACCGTCAACCCTAATCCCTCAACCCTATACCCTCAACCCTCTACCCTAAACCCTAAACCCTCAATCATCAACCCTTAAACCATAAACCTTTAAACCCTCTAACCTTAACCCTCAAAACTTAAACCCATTCCTTCAACCCATATATCCTCTAACCTGTACCCTATACATTAAACCCTCAAACCTTAATCCATCAACCCTCAAACCCTATACCCTCTACCCTATACATTGGATCCTCAACCCTTATCCTTTAACCACATACCCTCAAACCTATAATGGAAAATCTATACCCTAAAACCGTAAACCTTCTACTCTCAACCCTCAACCCTCATCCCTCAACCCTCAACCTTTAAACCATAAACCCTTAAACCCTCTACCCTCTACCCTCAAACCTAGTCCCTCAACCCTTAAACCCTTAAACCCAAGTAAACTGTCTACCCTAATCCCTCAACACTCAACCCTTAATCCCTCTACCCTCAAACCTTGAACCCTCTACCCTAAACTCTCAACCGCTAAACCATAATCCCTCAACCCCTATACCCTATACCATATACAATAAACCATCAACCCTAATTCCTCAACCTTAGACCCTCAACCCTCAAACCTTAAACCCTAATCCATAAACCATCAACCCTCAACCATTTAACCCTAATCCATCAACCCCTATACCCTCAAAACTCTACCCTATACATTAAACCCTCAACCCTCAACCCTTAATCCCTCACCCCTCAAGCCCTATACCCTCTACCCTACACATTAGACCCTCAAATCTAATCCTTCTACCCTCAACCCTAATCCCTCAGCCGTTAAACCCTTGAACCCAAGCAAACTCTCTACCCTAATCCCTCAACCCTCATCCCTTAATCCCTCAACCCTCAACCCTTAAAACCTAATCCCTCAACCCTTATACCCTCTACCCTATACATTTGACCCTCAACCCTAATCCCCCAACTTGATATCCTCAATCTCTATCATAAACCTCAAACCATCAACCCTCAACCCTTAAACCCTCTACCCTCTACTCTCTACACTATACATTAAACCCTCAACCCTCAATTATCAACCCTCAACCTTTAATCCATCAATATTAAACCCTCAAACCCTAAACCCTCAACCTAGATACCCTCTAACTTATACATTGGGCCCTTAAACACTAATACTTCAACCATATGTACCCTCAACCCTAATAGCTCAACCCTATAACCTTAACCCAATACCATAAACCATTAAACTTATAGGTCATCAAGCTTATACCCTTAATTCTCAACCCTCTACCCTATACATTGGACCTTCAAACCTAATCCCTCAACCCTATACCCTCAATCCTCTACCCTCAACCTTAAACCCTCAACCCTCAACACTTAAACCCTCTACCCTCTACCCTCTACCCTACACATTAAACCCTAAAACCTCAATTCTCAACCATGAACCCTTAATCCCTCAACCCTCAACCCTTAGACCATAAATCCTCAACCCCTATACCCTCTACCATTTACATTTGACCCTCAACCTAATCCTTCAACCATATACCCTTAAATGTATACCCTAAACCCTCTACCCTCAACTCTAAACCCTCAACCCTAAACCCTTTAACCCTAAACCCTTAAACCTTCTACCATCAACCCTCTACCCTCAACCCTAATCCATAAACCCTATACCCTCAACCCAATACACTAAACCATCAACCCTATAGGTCATCCACCCTAATACCTCAACCCTATACCCTCAACCCCTATCCATTTCTCTCTATCTATACATCTCACCTCTCTCTCTCTCCCTCTCTCCTACTCTCTAATTGTCTCTATCTACCCTCTCCTTCTTTCTATGTAACTCTCACTCAATAAATCCCTACCAATCTCTCTTTCTACCTCTATATTTCTCTCTCTATCTACCTCCCAATGCCTCTCCATCACTCCCTCTCTCTCTCACTCCCTCTCTCTCCCTCTCTCTTAGGTCTCTCCCTATCACCCCCTCTCTCTTAACTCTCTCCCTCGAACACCCTACTTAGGTAACTATATCTCTCTCCCCCCTCTCTCTATCCCTCACACCCAACCTATATAAGTCCCTCTCACTCCATTCCCTTATATATGTCCCTCTCTTAGGTAACTCTCTCCCACACCATCTCCCTTTCCCAGGTCTCTCACTCTCACACTCCCTCTCACTCGCACTCCCTCTAACTACCTATCTCTCAATTATCTCCCTCTAACTCATCACCATACCCACTCTCTACTCTCCAGCTAGGTCCCTCTCACTCCAACCCCTTCTCTCCCAGTCCCTCTCTCTTAGAATATCCCTTCCACCCTCTCTCCCTCTCTCCCTCCCACCCTACCTAGACAACTCTCTCTCTCTCTCTCTCTTAAAATTCTCCCTCCCTCTAAAGATATACATAAATACATACATACATACATACAAGAATAATACATATGTGCATACAATCCTACATAAATACAAGCATACATGTACATATGTAGATACAATCTTACATAAATATAGGAATACATACATGCATGCATACATACTTACATACAAGCATGCATATATACATACATGATATACAAGAACAAATGTACATACAAACATACAAATATATAAACATACGTTTAATAGAGTAGAATTTAACATAAAGCAAGACATAATGTGAGCGCGTTATACTACACTCATGAACTATGTCTTGCTAGAAATGTCTTGCGCAAATGCAAAAAATCATGTCAAAACTAAGATATAATACGAGTGCGTTATAACACGCTCATGTTATATCTTTCTTTGGGAATCTCCAAGCCTTAAGCTTGGTATTTTACTTGGAATAACAACCCAAAGGCTTAGAGGGCCTTCCCAATGACTAGAGACATGTTTTTGAAAATTATATAATATTTCACATAATCAGGTTTGTGATCACTGTTAGGATTGTACGTGTTTGAATGTCGAAAAAAAAAACACTTGGGTACTCTTAGGATCTCTCTTAGCTATCCAACAATGTATTTTTTTTCACTTTTTAACAATGTTAAGCTTTTCATCTATAATTTATTTTGTTTGTATGTCTCTTTTTTAGCAAAAAGTAGTGTTTGGTGTTTTTTTGTTACAAATTAGCCATTCATCAAAATTTCAAATAAATTACATTTTTAGAAACTAGAATCCATTCTAAAAAAATTAAAAATGAAAATTTCAATTAGTTTTCAAATTTTGTAGGGGTAGCACAACCAAAATTTTGTTTTTCAAGAAATTTCCACTTTGAAAATTAGTAAAAAATCAAATATTCATTAAAAAATTATCACAAAAATCATGCATCAACTACATATTGTTAGCTAATTTCTCATTGAAGTAATTTTAAAATTACTAAAAAGAAGTTCACTATGGTAGGTACACACAAAAGTTTATATGTTATGTTTTTCTGTCAAAATCAACACCAATTTCTATGTATCCATCTTTTGAACCCATTAATATCAACCATTTTAAAAATTAATTAGTATTTTATAAAGTAGACTTGGAGCACTACGATCATTGTTTTTGTTGCATCTAAAATTTTGAGTGTAACTAGATCCTCAATTTCATGTCCAAGGTCAGTATTTCTCTATTTCAGAAAAAAAGTGGCCACTTAAGCCCCCTTTTTGGCCCCCCATCTTTTTGCACTTACCCACACAAGATGTATGATATGTAGCAGCAAGAGAAGATGTGGAGAACTAAAATGTCAAATACTAAAGAAAGAAAATTAAAAATTAAAAAATGGGTGGATGTAGCCTTGACTATTTGTCCAACTCAATGTGGATCAGACCTTAGTTATTTATCCAAAATTGTTTACAAGTGAAACCCATTGTCCACTATGTAGATAGGAATGCACTCAAATGAGATAGTGCAATTTGATATACACTAGGTGAGCCCTGAAAAAGTGGCTAAGTGAGAAAATCATGCCAAGTCTACAGGCTTTCACTGAATAATAAGAAATTCATGCCAAGTCTATAGGCTCTCATTGTACTATCCATACAAAATTTGTACCTCCTAATAACTTTGATAAGGTGCCACACAATATGAAATTTGAGTTTCATAAGGCTATCAAGCTTCACTATGCTACACACTCATGAAAAAAATTCAAATAAGATAAGGTGTATTCAAAAGGATTTTATTAGTTCATGAAAGGTATCAACTTAGGGAACATAATGCCTAATGTCTTTGAGAGAGGAAAAGTTAAGGATAAAATTTTTACAACTTAGGGAATGTAATCCATAGCATTACCACTAATAGTAATGTCATATGCTCATAAAGTTCATGCTCTTGAAGGAAACCAAGAATAATATCACCATAAATAAGATATGTCACATGAATTGAGAAGGCCCAAATTTGAATAAAAAAGTTCATACTTCCTAGGAGATGTATAATATCATCACTAAGAAGGGAAAATGAAAACAATGAAAGGGGGACAATATGCCCCACACTTAAAATGTCAGCATACTTGCTATGTTGATATTTTAAGTAGAAATAGAGAAAGAGGGGATCCTTGGAAATAATGCATCCCAAAAAACTAGTTATCCTTACACCCCAATCATAGAGATAAAGATAACTACCAAGAACTATCATATTTCTGCCAAGATATGGTTGCACCTAAAATTGTACAACCATAAATGGACATGAGCAAGGAACATAAAGATACCAATGAAACATAGTGATGAGCAATAGGATAGGACAAAAAATCATTATCAATTAGAGGAAATGTGTGCTTCAACACAAGGAAGAGCACCTGAATCCTTAAGATGTTGAATTTTATTACTCAAAGGCTTACATTCAATAGTAGAATAACCATGAACTCTATAATATGCACAAAATGAACTTGTGATATAAAATTTCTTTCATGTTCTTGGAGGGAGAGATATCAAGTGGGCTTGGAGAAGCCTCAAAAGGATACCTTATTGATCAATAGTAGAAGATGTTCCTTTATTTTGCAACAAAGATACCACTTTCTTACTACAAGGTGTCATACATGCACAAGATTCTTTAGATTTGAGATTTTGTACTCCCCCTTAAATGAGGGTGTAAAATCTAATGAACCCTAATCATTACTACGACATGTGGTTGAAGATGTATTAGATATTCCTTATGTGCTGAAATTGATATTAAGTGAAGATTTCTTTATTTCTTTCATGGGACAATAACCAAGATCACTAGTTGTTTCTATCCATTCAGGATACACCAAGGTTAAAGTTGTCTTTGAAGAATATTTTGTAATATTGTTCATATTGAGTGAAGGCTTTTTTGATGCTTTTATTTTTTCAAAGTACTATAACCAAGAAAACTATTGGTTTCTTGTGTGTTAGGCTCTATAGGGAAATAGATACCTTATTATCTAGCACCACATCATCTTCCCCTATAACCAAGTTGTTTCAAAATTTTGTAACCTCTTCCATAAAATTTTTCCATTTCTTTTGGATTCAGTTGTTGTTCATAGTCAACTTCATCAAAGTTTGTTGTGTATGTTGTATCTTCTTCTAAAGTAGTTGAAGTGGATTTTTTTGAAGATTCTTTCAAATTTTGTGTTGACATTACCACCAGTTATTTTCCCCTTTCAGAATCTTTTGTTATGATCTTATATTCTCCCATGAATGTAGGTGCAAAATCTAAGGAACCCCAATCATCCTCCAATAACTTTGTAAATTTTTTAATATTGTTCTCTTTTTTCTTCCTCTTGCACAAGTTCCACTTATGTAGTTGGTCTCAATGTTTACAAAGGAATTTCCTTGTCTTTCTTAGAGTGCAAATAACTTTTTGGTTCATGTTTAGCCTTGATTGTGTACACTTATTTTTTATAGGAATATTTCATTATACGATGAAGGGTCGAAGGAACTGCATGTATTTCATGAACTCATGGTCTATGCAAGAGAAGATTATATGAAATATTATTGGGCATGACATGAATAGGAGTTTGCAATGTGGCCTTTCCAACTATAATAGGTAATGTTATCACACCAACCAATTATTTTTTGACATTATCAAATCCATGAATAGATATAAAGAGTATGATTATATTTCACTTTTTTCTACTCCAAGTCTATCCAAAAGGTTTATGATACCATGGTATGGGCTGAGCCATTGTTAATGAAAGCAAGTTTTTTTTTTTTGCTTTCCCTTTAGGGTTTACAACCTAGAAGGACAATTTTCATTAACTTTCACTCAAGAAAAAACCCTTAAGATCTCAATGGAAAGGGGAAATAGATCTTGTAACAGGGATATCCTTGGGGCTGAATGCAAAATAGTAAGGGGTTCACCACCAGGTTTAGACTTGGAAAATGCAACAAAATGCAAGATGAAATTCAAAAACCCTAATTGAATGTAATGCACTATAAAATGACCTAAAAATGTAAGTAAAACAAAACAAAAAACTACACAAAGGAGTGTGTGCACTTAGAAATATGGAAATGACTGGATGGAGATTTGGAACACTAGAAATTCTAACTTTAATGTTGACTAGGACTCATTCGTTGAGCTGGGCGAATGAGTCCATATTCTGGAAAATTGTGCGGGAACAAAAATCTACCAAAATTATATATGAATCTGCAAGAATATGAGAATTAATTGGAACTGGGACTCATTCACTAGAAGTGGTGAATCAATCTAGTTAGGATTTTTTGAATCTTCAAAGGCTGATCTTTCTCTTCTTTATCTGCTTTGTTCATCTTGAGTGATTTTTAGATCTGAAACCTTGATTTGTAACCTATAGGTCTTGTCCAATATTCTTCAATGCTTGATGAAAACCTTGAAAACTTTGAATGATTTGACAACTTTTCTCCAATCTTTCTCCTTAGGAAATCTACAACCTAGACCTACAAATCACACACAAAGGAAAGGGAAAATTTTTTTTGGGTTAGAGAATAGGGGTTTTCCTTGGTCAAACCACATTTTGGAAATCAATCCTTGAAATGAAATCAAGTAAGAATAGAGAATGATGAATGAACAAACCACAATGTTGTAACTCACCAAACCGTTGCAATAAAGTGCTACAAATATGCTTGAAATGGTTGCAGTGGATGTAGATCTTGAATTTTTCTTGAATGATGTTGATCTTGAATTAAATAATTGCTTGAATCACAAAACCTTACATCATAATTGTTAGAACAATAACAAACATGATTCATGAAATCCTTGACATGATGATAGATGCTTGAATGCTACTATAAAATGCTTGATAATTTTCTCTTGAAAACACTTGAAGACACTTGAATGCTCTTGTGAACCCAACTTGCTACAAGGATGCTCATTCAACTTTCTAGGTGTGAAATGAATGAAAAAAACTTGTATTTATACTTATTATGCAAGAATTCTCAAAATTACAACACTTCAAGCCGACATTAGATCTAGGAGAATAAAATCCCACTATAAATTTAAATTAATTTTGATTTTGGGCCACACGAGACTCATTTTCCCAAGGTGGTGAATGAGTCCCACCAGGATTAATTTTTGGGACCAATTTTAAAATGCCTAGAAATGTGTTAAATTAGGTCCGAGACAAAAATATATAGGTGGGACCCATTCTCCCAAGGTAGTGAGTGAGTCCCAAATCACCAAATCTAGGCCATTCAAACCTAAAACACCTAAATTATGATTGGGTATTGATTTTTGTTAAGATTATCCTAAAAAATATGCAATAAATGAGGCTTGTGGATGTAAAATAGGGCCAATTAAAGCATAATAAATCCCAATTATTAATGAAAATCCTAGAAATATGTGAAAGTGTGTTACAAAACTTAAAATAAGGAAATATTAATATTTATTTTGATTAAAATGAGGTTTATTAGGTGTATTTAATTAATTAGACCTTATAAAAGTGTGCAAGTGAGTTACAACACTTTTGCAAGGTACCATTTAAATCCATTAGTTCATAAGGGCCCAAGACCTAATTTGAATGTGTCAACCACATTACAACACTAAATCAAGGCAACATTAAGATAAATTCAACAAAGAGGGACCAAATAAGTGTGAAAATGTCCCTGATGACATTTTCTAACACTATATTTAGCCCCCAATTTAGTAAGAGGATGAACTTGCTTCAAACTCTCACTAAAGTAGAAAAACATGCATCAAGAGGGGTCTAGGTGCACTAATACCGAAAAGATGGGATGACAACGATCAAGAGGTGAGATCAAGGCCCTAGGATCAAGATCCCATGCCAAACCAACATAGGCACGAAAGAACACATGCATGAGAATGATAGAAAGAGTAACAAAAAAGCACAAGCATACAATATCAAAGATGAAATAAGGAGAAAAGATAAAAAAGATAAAAGAGTCAGATAAAGCTTTGAATATTTTTCCATTGTGATGTGGATTAGATCTAGGCTGTTTTCCCGAAAAATGTATACTCACTCTAAGGAAACGAAACTCCATGCTACTTGATAGGTGAGAAGTCCTAGAAGGTGAGACACATACACTCATGGTTGTTATGCACTCACACACACACACAAGTGGCTATGGGGAAAGTCATGCCTCGGTTGAGATTTTCACTCAAACAATACCAAAGTTATACCCCCTAATAACTTTAATAAGGTGCCACAAAAATGTTTTTCGAGCTTCATGAGATAAGAAAAACTTTGTATGCTTGGATCTTATGAACAAACAAGATGGATGCACAAAAATGCAATTTTTGTTATGCAAGGTCGACATATAAATGTAGATTTAAGAAATGTTTAGAGGATTTTTGCTTAGTTCATGCAAGGTCTTAACTTAGGGAACATTGTGGATAATGTCTCTAAGAGAGGACCAATCAAAGAATAGAAGATTCATAACTTAGGGGATGCAGTGTGTCGCATCAAGCCACCAAGAGATATATAATATGTCGAGAGAGATCATGTTCTTGAAAGAAATTACACCCAATGTCATCCATAAAGCAAAAAAAACATTGTATGAAATAAGAAGACTACACCATGAACCATGAAAGAAAAAAAAAATGCAGAAGAATAATCCCAATGTATGCCTTGAATTTAAAGAAATTGCTAAACATCGTCCTGTGAGCAATTACTTTAAAGTAGAAAATGATAAATTCAACCAAAGAAGAATACATGAGAGCCAAATTGGAAATCCCTATGACAAGTCATATGTTTATGAGTAAAGCTACATCATGTAAGAGGAAAGAGAGGGGTTGCCCCAAAAATGAAAATTCCAAACACATAAGGGATCTATGGATTTAGGTTAGTATGTTCTTGCTACAATGTTTTTAGAGAGCTTAGAACTATCACCATTCCCCAAATACACATAGAACTGGAATAATGACAAAAAGAGGGTGAAAAAAAAGAAAAACCTTTTAGGTCAACATGGAAGAAACATGAATGTCTCGACACCTTGCATCATCCCCAAAAGGAAAACAATAGACAAAGAAAAGATAAAATGTGAAAAGAAAAACCCTTTTGGGTCAACATGGAAGAAACATGGGTGTCTCGATGCCTTGTCTCATCCCCAAAAGGACAACACAAGACAAAATAAAAAATATAAAGGAAAAAGTGAAAAGATGTATTCCATAGAGAAGAATGGAGGTACAAATAGAGGAATGTCACAAAGAGGGAGAGAACATCAAACAAAACGTCACAAGGGATGATAATACACACATGCAATCACATAAAAAATAATGAAAGATGCAAAAGGCTAGTAAGGAACATGTGAGTCAACCTAAAGTAGGTCATCCACATCCCAATCATGTTCCTTATATACCAAATATGGAAAACTAGATAAAAGGACAATAGCAAGTGTCGAACTAGGACCATTGCCAGGTTCAAAATTCTTTTTAGGAGAATTGTTGTTTAAGGTCACAAAAGAGGAAAAAAATGAATTGAATTCATTATGCACCTCTTCATCAATTTTAGCAACCTCATCATCATCATCCAAGTTAATGAAAATAGGAGGTCGATTGATAATTTATAAATAAGGCTTCAACTCTTGTTGTGGTTGTTGTATTAGATTTTTTTTGTTTTGGGGTAGAAGGAGGGTTATCATGCATTGCTTCACTCAAGTTTGGATTTAGATTTTCTTTGTTTAATTCTTCATGTAACATGTGAACAAGGGCATGACATCGATGTCTATTCTCTCTAGCACCTCTATTTCTTTTGGTTTTGTTTTCAAGATGAATTTGTGTAGGAGTGGGTTGATCAACCATAGGTTTCCTTTCTTCCCTAAGGGGAGGAACAAAAGGAACAACAAAGGGTTTCTCAACCATTTTCTCTTTGACCTTGTAAGCCTGCTTTATTATAGGAGGTCTAACAGGGTTGTTTTCATTTTCTTAAGTTGGGCTTGGTTGTTTGACATTTTTTTAGATTCAAGCATGGTTTAATCTAGGATGTTAGGCTCAGTGGTGGGTGGAGACATATTATGGAGGGATAGTTCTACTATCTTCTTTTCCTTGAACTTTTGATAAGATAAGAAAAAAAAGTATTCTTGTTCTTTCATAGGTTCTATAGGTTCAGGCCAAAAGAAGTCCAAGGAAACGTTTCCTTTAGAGGATAATGAGTTAAATCCATTATGATGGATAGTGAATATTTCATTGTCAAAGGGAAACTTTAAGCATTTGTGTACGACTGAAGGGACTACATTCATGGAGTGAATACATTGATAACCAAGCTTCACACAAAATTGGCCTTACTGTGGGATGATGGAAAATGAGATATGTAATGTTTTTGGTTCTATTTGCAATGGTAAGGTTATTGATCCCATCGTAGGGCTAGGAAAACCATTATGTATCTTGATCCATGATTTTAGTTTATTGCATATATCTTGATATATTTCATGCAGAAGTAAGAATTCCTCGGTGATCACGTTCTCTCCATAGGTGGGATCTATTAATATCCCATTAGTGGGCCTATCATAGATATGGGTGACTATGTAAAGAGGACCATCAGGTGAATATTTAAGTATATCTTTAGAGGTGAAATCTTTTTGGGTCAGCCCTTACAATGTTGAGTTTCAACCAATGCAACCAAACCATCAAAAGATTTTTTTTATTGTTTATCAGTATCCATGGGACTTTATTGAATTGTATCTATGTTCTCATCATTTTTTTCAACCTTTATTACATCAGTCTTAGTAATTTCACTAGCTTTGACAAATGAAATACTATGTTTTGGCATGGTATTGGTAAAGATTCGCAAGTTTTTGCTAGGAGAGGCAACATATTTATTTTCTTGATCACTAGCACCTCCAATGGAAAGACAACAAGAATTAATGAGGTCTTGCACACACTAATACATTTGACTGCAAAATACAACGAAACTGTCTGATGAAATATGTAAAATTTGATGTTCGTCGGGTGCTTGCAAGATTTGATGTGTAATTTCCAATTTTTTGAAAGTTTATCCCCGACGTTCGTCAAAATTTTGACAAACCTGGGGTTCGTCAAAATGTTAGCTATTATTTTCGTCGAATTTTTGACAAACATGAAAAATAAAAATAAAATCAAATTGTGGCCGACATAAAGAAAAGTGAGTTCATGCCTGATTTATTGCGACAGTGTTTTTCTCTACTTGAGATAGTTTGTGGAGAACTAAGGACGACTTTTTTGGGAAAAAATAGAAAAAATTGAAGATATTGCCAGGTTGAGGGTAGTCATTGTCTTTTTGCAAAATTTAGTTGTGAAGTCAAATTTGTAGTTCCAGGTTTGAAAATCATATTTTAAAGCAACATCTCATCAGATTTCATTTTTAGAGGTTAAGGGTTTTGAGAATTTCATGTCTAGATTTTGTTGTGTGGAATCACCATAAGATCACAACCGAGGAATAGATTCTTGTGACTGTAATTATGTGATCCATAACTCTATTGGTCATGTGGCACAGTTGTGCTATAAAAAATATATGATGCATTCATATGTGACCCAAGTTTAATGTGGCTATGTTGTGATAGAAATGGAGGCACTCATATAATGTAGTTAATTAAGGTTATATAATGTAGGTGTCAATCATCATTGGGTGCATTTAGGTTGTCTCAAGTTTAAGAGGTTAAGATGTAATTATAGCATGATCGAAGAGTGATTACCTCTTGCTGCAATAAAGAGCCTATAACTCTCGTTGATATGCAGAGTGGTTGTGTTATATCAATTATGTAGTGCATTTAAGCACAACCCATGTTTAATGGGCTATTCTAGAGAGTAATCAAGATTTTCTAAACCTTATGAATGTTACTTGACATATATTTGCATAATCTCAAATTCCTTCAAAGGCATTTGAAGTATCAATGTATCCTATATACGGTTTAGAATGATTTCTTTTAATTAGAAAAATAAATAAATGATGTATTTCCCTATAATTAGATAATGTGGAGATCTCCTAAATCTACCCTAGCACACTATCCTCTTTAGCACTATATTCATTACTCCAACTACAAGGTTTTTGCATGTGACATCTTTAATATCTTCATGATCGTGGCTTTTAAATAGATCCCAGTCTTTGCTTTAATCCTTTTCATGGTAACCCTTGAGTTCCATAATCCACCTTCAATCTCTTCTAAGAACGATGTCTTAAGCTAGAATACATAGTATGCATATAAAGCAAGTCCTTCATACCTACCATTGTTCCAAACCACCACTCACTACCTTGCTTAAAATGTTTCCTCTATAAGCACAATAGCATGTTTTAAAATCATGGTTTCCAGTGATTGACCATTAAGGTCACCACTTTTATCATAAAGATACAATGAGATTTTTGTCTTCAAACTGAAGGCATTATGGAGGATAGCATTGTGAATTGTTTGTTGTGTATGATTCAATTTTCTTGCACATTTACTACTTTGCTAACTTCCTTTAAGATTGGGTATTGCACCCTCAGCTGCAATCTCAAACAGCTCACTCACTATCACTTGAAGATTCCTTTCATGAGCATCCTTCTATAAAATCAAACTATGCCCTATAGACTACCTACTTACTATAGGGGACTCATTGTTTCATGGTGTTGTAGTTCTTAAGATCCTTCAACCTTATTGACATTACTTCATAGCCCACAAGGTATTATTCACTATTCTCCCATCTTTGGTGAGTCTCAAAACACTGCTCAAACATGGAATCCACTACCTCCATTATATAATATTAATGGCTAAGAAGAAACATTCAACCTATGATTACCACTGTTACTTCATTTCGATAGTCATTCCTTGATTGCATTTTCCTTGTCTAACACTACCAAAAGCATTTGAAAAACCCTTAAGGTCAGCAAGGGGGTAAGAAAAATCACTATTAAAATCTCCACTTTACTATGCAAGGTTTGAGCTTTATTATCTTGTCACTGCTTGGCCTATTTTTGACTGTCACATCTCAAGTAACTGTCATTCTTCTTATCATAGATTGCATTTACAAATGTCACTAAGCTACATAGTGTGCTTGTTATTGGCTACAATCTTTAGATTGCAAGATTTTTTTATTACCTACAATGTCTCAATCTTTCTAGTATTGCAACCTCACTAATTCGCTATAGTTATTGTTTATGTTTCTACGGAGGCCTAGGGTTTGTACCCTAATCATGCTCTTACCAATACTTCTGTTGTTTTTTATTAGGGCTCTCTCAATGTTGAGGGCCCTAGGGATAAGCTCATCATAAGAAGTGACACATTGCATCTTTAACTAAAAGGATAAATCCGTATTGACATTAGCAATGATGATTCCTGACTTGTTGCTCCTTAGGAATGGGTCACTTGCTCTTACTAGCTCGCTACCTCCATTGTTGTAGGAATTTTGTGATCAAGTTCAATATTCTGATTTTAGGAGTCTTAATGGTTGGAAATCATAGTAAAATCAGAATTTAATAAGTTTTGGAATTAGCATTGTAAAGTGTTTTTTGGGGTCATTAACTATCTTCTCTTTTTCAGGGTGGTTGCATGCCAAATTTTTTTGGTGTAAAATATCAGAATTATTAGATATATGTTAGAGTTTGATAATTTTTGAAGATCTAAATAGTCAAGCTTGGTAAAAAAAAATTGTCAGATAATATTAGTCCAGAACAAAATGAAGAGACACTTGAGAGATTGTGGGCTAGATTGAAAAGAAAGGGTGATGGGAAATGTTATTGTCCTTGCAATAATTGCAAGGGCTTAAAGACGAGATGACTTTTAATCACAATAGCTGAGAAACATTGTAGGCAGCATGGTCATATTGAAGGGGGCATGATTATCATCCATTGGTAAGTTGTTCATTATATGTGTTTATATTGATTGAATTTGTAAATGTTTATATTGTTTTAACATTATATATATATAATCACCTGATCATGATTATGGTTTATTTATGTCTATCATTATTATAAAGGTGGGGCACCCTAGGGTAGATGATATGGATTATCACGGCCCAGAGAATGTGGTTTTGCAAGCAGACGAGCATGGAGCTGTGAATATCGAAGATGAAGTTAATGATCCTATGGAAGAAGATGATCATGTGCCAGAAAACACAGTTGAAGATGATGGTATGAATAGATTGATCCATGCCACATTTAGTGGCAGAGCTATTTATGATGTTCATGATTTACCTGTACTTGACAAGGCATACGAGCCCCTTTATAAAGGCTCTTAAACAACTCTTCTCTCTACTACATTTTTCTTGTTGAACTTGAAGGTTATGAATGGTTTATCAAACATAGCAATCTCATGGATGTTAAGGTATGTCATTTATGTCATCTTTTTTCATCTATTTTAATTGTTGTTAGTTCATCACTAGTAAATAAAGGATAAAATACATACCATTAATATTCTTTATATGAAAAAAATATTTTTTGTTGTAGATTGATTGGTGAATTTTTGTTACCACCATCAAATATTTTACCTTGCTTATACTAAGATTTATGTGTCATTATGAAAGATATCAAAATGGAGTATCAAGCAATAGATGCATGTCCCAATCATCATATTATATATCATAAACAACAAGAATTTGTAACTGAATAATGTCATATCAGTAGATATCAAACAGATCAGATGGTTCTACATTTAGGGACATGGAGGAAAAATGGCCACACTTTAAAGAAGAACCTCGTAATCTCAGGCTTTCATTGGGAGCGGATGGTGTCAATCCATTTGGAGAGCTGAGATCTATTTACTCAGTGTGGCCTATTTTTGTTATCAGTAATAACATTCCTCAATGGATGTCAATAAAGAGGGAGCACATAATGTTGTCAATGATTGTTCTAGGTATTTGTTTACATCAATTTTCTTTAACATAGTAGCATCTCATTTGTCTTATTTGTTGCATAATGACTTATATTTTTTTCATTCAATAGTCATGTACATTAATTTATATATTCTTGATAAAATAGTTATAATAATTATGTAATGTTTATGTTCATTCAACTAGGTAAGTACCAAGTTAAAGATATGAATGTATATATCGAGCCTCTTATCGACGAGTTACTAAAGTTATGGAATGGCGCCACTATGTATGACGTCTCCAAACCAATAGGACAAAGACAATTTCAATACCATACAGTACAATGCTTGTATGGAAAATTCATGATGCCCCAAGGCTAACATTTTTGTGGTATGTTATAATGTTCAACTGCACTTTAACAAGATTTAATTTGATGAAGTAGATATCATGATTTTTTTAAAAATAATCTATTCATTATATATAATTATAAAATTGACATATTTAATCCAATTATATATCATCTTGTAGGTCTTCAAACAAAGGGAAAATTTGCATGTCCAATTTGTGGTCCAAAGATGAAATCTCATCATTCAACAAGTTTAGGAAAGTGGTGATGAGTATAGCCACTCCCTCCATAGAAATCATAAGTATCGAACTACTGAAAAAATCTTTTCAATGGGAAAGAGGAGACTACATCAAAACCATGAAGAATGTCACCTCGCCTATGGAAGTTGGAATATAATAGAATTAATCGTCAAGGTTATACATCGAATCAAATTGTTTATCTATCATAAATGATATGTTTTGAATTTATATTTTTATATTGTGTTGTGTTTACTCATGTTGTAATTGACAATGATTATCGTTGTTAATTTGTTTAACTTATATGCTTCATGAAGGTCATCAAGGCATTAATGTTTGGCTTCCACAGGGACTGAAAAGTTATCCCAGACAATTTAGTAGGTTGCCCTACTATGAGCAGCTACAAATTGTGCATTTGTTTGATACAATGCATATCAGAAATAATATAACATAAACATTATGGAAATATATTGGATGGAAGGCATGACAAAGAAAAAATTGTCAAAATTTGTAGTGACATTCGGGAAGCCAATCATGTAATGAAAAATGTCATTCAATTAAATAGTGATGGCGACAAATTAATATAAGTTCCCTTCCTTGGTTATTAACAGAGTAGCAAAGCAATGCTATAAAAGAAGTCATACAAAAAATTTGATTTCCACAGGATTTGCTTCAAACATAAACAATATAATAAGAAAGAAAGGTGAATTTGGGTCAGGGATGAAAACGCATGATTGTCATACTTTCATTAAGGTAATTATTCTGGTATATTATATAAACTTGTATAATGCATGTACTTTTCAGTGTATTGTGTTTACTACTTTTGGAAAAATAATGAAAAGATCATTTTATAATTGTTGCAGTACGTTCTACCTCTATCTCTCCCAGACAACTTTGACAACAATGTCAAGTTATATATGACCTTGGAAAATACATGAGGTAAGTAGCGATATTTGTTCAATTCACTATATACATCTTATAATTGCCATTTGTTTTACTTGTTATGTAATATACTATATATTTTTGTTAAATATCATTAATATATTTGTGCCTTGAATCACTTGTAGATGGCTATCATCTAAAGAAATCCATAAAGAAGATATAAATTATTGGAAGAGAAAAATTCTTCGTCTAATGTGTGAAATGAAAAAGTGTCTACCTTCAATATTTTTCAATGCATAAGAACACTACCTCATACACCAAGTTGAGGAGATTGAATTGTGTGGACCTGTACACACAAGGTTAATGAGGATGGTTGAGAGACACTTGAAATTTTTGAAGGCTTTGGTTAGAAAAAGAGCACATCCTGAGGGTTCTATGGTGGAGGGATATATGGTATACTAGACCATGGTGTACATTAGTGAATATCTTTCTAAGTTTGCAACAAAGATCCATTTAGATCGTATTTGGGATCCCAAATCCATTAACAAATTCAAAGGGGAGTACCTGTTGGGGAAAGGTAGATTGAGAAAAGTGAGAGGTAATTATAAGATGGTCATGGAGATTAATTGAAATGCATTATATATATGGTTTTTATGTATATTGTACTTATTTAATATTTAATCTTCAATATACATCAATTATAAATTAAGGTTGTATACTATGGTATTTAACTAATTATACGTCATTTGTGAATTTCAATTTATTTTGGTATTGTTGGTCGAGAGTGGGATGCACTACATTTTTATGTCACCAACAATCTTGATTGAATGATGGTATGGATTGAACGATGTCAACAATCTGGTTGCACATTAACATGGGAAGGTGTGGCTTCATTGGTTAAAGAAGCTCATCGTAATGGAGATTCCAATGTTACACAAAGGGAAATTGATTTAGCATATGGTTTAAGAGATAAAAAAGTATATATAAATATATTAATCACCCATATTATTTAATTATTTTCAAGTATATTGATGTATATATATCTTGAGATTGTTTTCTTTGCATACACTCAGCCAATAATAAATATGTTTATCAACTAACCATATTGCAATAATTTTTACATGTTTGACATATTGCAGGTGAAACACCACAAGGCTATGTGGTGCAATGGTTGTAAATTTTGAATCAAAATGTTGGATGACATGAAGAAAACTTGTGATTCTTATAAAAGTACTAATGTAATCATCTAGAAGCTACATACATCCGAAGTCTTAGAAAATCGATACTATGGGATTTTGGATGATATACTTGAGTGTGACTTTAAGTCCTTCAGATTAATTTTTGTCATCCTATGGTATAGGCTATGATTGAATGAAAATGATCCTTGAGAGAACTATTATTGAACATGATAATGGATTTACCATGGTTAATACAAGGTTGATTGAGCGAGCTGGAAATGAGCCCTATGTTCTTCCAAGCCAATGTGAGAAGGTATTTTACTCAGAGGTTCCAGGTAAACCAGGTTGGTCATTTGTTGTTAGACATGATCCAAGAGGAAGGTTAGTAAAGTATAATGCGGTGGAAGAAGAAGATACCAAAGAACTAGAAGATGATGTAGATGATGATCGGATCAACAGCTAGTTGATGATGTCCGATGAAGATGTCAAGAGGAGGAACTAGATCATGATGATGTAGGAGTTAATGTTCATGAAGATGATATCCGTGTGGATGATGACATTATCAAACTGATATCAATGATGATGATGATGATATGACCAATCCTTACAATGTAAATATGGATCGGATGATACAAACAAAGAGTTGGATGAAGAAGAAGATAAATGACATTGAAATGTATAAAGTTATGCAATTATATTATCTATTTGATATTAATTTATTGATAGAATTATATTTGACTTATATGGTTACATAATTAATTCATGATGTTTTTAATTTTATGCCATTACATAATTAATTTAATGATGTAGTTTTTAATGTTTGAAAGGTCAAAAAATTAAAACATTTCAATAGTGATGTTAACAACCTTGAAATTAGTGTGTTTTATGTTTCATGTGATCATAAAAGATTAAAAATTCAGTTGTAGAGGTGGTTGTTCAATGGTTGACGTGTATGTTGGTTCTTTTTACAATGTAACCAAGTTTTTCTTCTAATATACCTATGGAATTGCCAATTCCAATTGAGGGTAGCTTGAAGGACCTGGACCAACCGACGAGGACTTTAAAAACCTCATACACTTTGGGCTCTGCAAGACCTAGGAGGGTGATCCCTTAATCCATTTACAACCTCTGCACCATTATTATAAACAACATTAACAATAGCAGATGATCTCACTTAATAACTCAACATGATAAGATAATATCAACTAGAATTGGTTGTTCATAGACAATATGAACTATCTGGAGCATGAGATAACTAAACACAATCCATTGTATAAAATAGTCAATGATTTTCAATTTGTAGCAAGTTGTAGGAAAAGACAAACAAATACTAAAATACACGAATAATTACAACTTAGATTAGTGCCATATATCCATTACAGGAGTCAAATTCATAAGCATCTAGAGGTTTATAATAGATTTAATACATCACATATAAGATCCCTGACAATATTGCATTACAATTTCATCAGTGTGCATTCTAACCCAAGACTATTTATCAAATCCTTATATAGCACATATCCACCTATAATCCCATTCAAGCATTTTGATTAATTCCTTGAATTAAAGCTAAAACAGAATCATACACACCACAATAGTGAGATGGATTAAAAAACCCTTAGTTATTTCATTGAAAGTTCATATATGCATGTACAATGGAGATACATGAGCTCAAATTTTTATTTCAACTCAAATGCTAGTATTTTTATACAACATTAAATCTCTATGAACTCAAAACCTATTACATAATGACTCAAAACCTAAATTGCATTTCTCTAAAACCATTGGACTTTACAATTCGCTCTGCAACTTCACCTAGACTCCACAAAAATTATCTAACTTGTTAACCCGTACTTTTGGCCTTGAAATCCTTCTTATAGAAAATGAAGGAGCAAGTAAGCACCGGGCTAGAAAGTACACCTCTCACCAGTCAATTGGAGCACTTGGTGATATTCCAAAATTTGTTACAAACAACCACCACCTTGAAAAATATTCTTGTTCAAAAATTTCTACAACAACAATCATCTTGGAGCATATTCTCGTTCATCATGTCGATGGAGGAAGGTTGATGCAATAACAAAAAACCACGTGAAACCCACCCCAGGAAATTCATTCATACAAAACTGGAAACGCTGTAACCACAACATCTAATTTGCCACCTGTCGGTAGCCCACTCTTTTTACTCATCATCATTCAAATACTTAGCCACCACCTCTAGTATTCTTTGTCAGTTGGCTAGTCAAAATTAATCACCTCTTTTACCTTTGTACTATAAGGAAAATACTTTACCGCTACTTGATTAGCATCTCTTTCAAAAGATTCCAAAAATGAGCCGGTACCAATAATCTTATCCATACAATTTACCAAAAAATAATCATCTGAGTCATCACAAATTATTTTAATTTGATTATTGATGACTTCACTTGTTTGATCCTGCCATTGTTGGAGTGTTCTGATTCCCCCTACTCATTAGTTATATCACGCAACAGTGTGTTACCCCAATCATTGAAGTTCTTTACCAATTCCCTAATCTTCCTACTTAGATCATCTCGTAAGGTCTAAAAACCTTGCAATGATTTAACTAATATATAAGTAGGCTTCAATGATTGGGGCCTGTTATTTACATCAAACCTTGAGGCTTTATTCATAACATCTAGATTATTTTCCCTAGGGATCCAATTTTGAATTATTGGAATCACTATCCCCTAATCCCTATCAATATTATTTATTGCTTCAAATAGAAAAGAATACAAAGAATGTATAGAGGGTAGTTTATTATCCACCTTTTCATTTAAATGCTCCAAAACAAGAGTAACAATTCCTTTTTAAAAAAAAGAAAACCCTCCTCTTTTACCCTTACTGATGTCTATAATTGATCAATTTTCTGCATGAGCTGCCTCTTTGTTGGATCAATAGAGCACTTTTTTTATTCATCAACTTGTTATAGAGGAGGGGTAAGAGTAGGATTTTGAATGGGAGACCCTTGTGTAGAAACATTTGGAGAAGCAGGAGGCATTGACCCTACTGTGGGAGGTGATGTGCTGGTTCCTGGAGCATTGGATGTTTCCCCAGTATGTCTATACTTGAACCTTCCTACTTCAGTTTGCAGCTCAACATTCCTCTGTTTCATTTTACTATATTCTTCAATTAAAATGTTATACTTATCCATTAGGATCTTTCTTTCAGCCTCCTCCCTTTCAGCAGTCTTTTGGGCCAACTTGGCCACATTCAGAGTTAAATTAGTGGCTTCGGTTGTTGTAGTCTCTGAAGCCCTCTTTATTATTAATCCTCCTTTGAAATTTGGATTAATATCAGCAATGTTTGGATTTCTTCCTTGTGGAGCCAATGCCCAAATTGCCAAGGTCTCATATTCTTCACTGAAGGCAGAGTTTTGTAATGCATCCTTAACTTCTTCAAAATCCTAAAAAGGATTCTTGGACTTCATAATGGCATTGAAAGCCACTGCATCTACAATGTCCCATTTAGGAAAAATCAAAACACCAGCCTGATTCACTAGTTGTCTTCCTTCTCCAGGAGTGATTGTTTTGAACTCTTCCATTAGTTCAACTTTCACTTCTTCATCATTCTCCTAATCTAACTTGTCAGGCCTTAGTTCTCTACTCCCCTTGCATTTATTTTGATATTCCTCAAATTTCATCCTCCATGCAATTGCAATAATAAAAGAGTCTTTACAAATGCATTGTCATCTAAGAACTCCTTGCAAGCCTCCATTCTTACATCCTACACACTCTTACCCTTCATATCCAAATTGTATAGAACCAATTCAGTTGACCTAGGAGGGGACGACATACCAACCTGCATGCCTTGATTAGTAACAATAATTTCATCTGTGAGATTCTTAGGTAGGTGATTAGTTCTTTGCCTCTTAGGGCTTGGCTCAGGTGGTTGTGATAGGGGACTGCGCTCTGGTAAAGATTTTAATTCAATGATTTTGATAACCCTAGGTATGTTGAATTTTGTGCCTGGTCGTGAAGACACCTTCATTATTTTCTTCCCTTTTCTTTCTACTTCTTCCTCATCACTACCAGTATCCCTTTTCCTCCTATAGATGGGCCACATTTTTGTAGGCTAACATACTGACCTTGTTTCAATTGGAATATCACTTTGGCCTTGCATATCTAGACTTAGCCTTAAATGTATCTTTTTGGTTGTCAAGGTGTCCATTATCTCCTTGAAATTATTCATTAAAAAATCAATTCTCTTGTGGTATGGAGTGAATTCCATCAATGGATCATACGTCGGATCCATTAAATGCACAATATCCAGTAGATTACTATAAGCTATCCACCTTTTCTTGTTCAATTCCTGTCTATTTAAATCAAATTCATTCCTGATCAGGTCCTCAGGGAAATTGAACTCATGTGAAAATTTGCCACCTTTTATTCTTTGTCTGAAAAGAGCAAAGAAACCTTTAGGATCGTGTTATTTCCTTGGACCAAATCTCAAATGGTAATCAACAAAGAATTTGTCAAAATGTGTCTAGCCTCCCTTTCAAAATGTAAAGTCAGACACTACTGTATAATTAGGGAATAATGTTCCCTTCCCCTTTCAAGTTAGGTTATCTTCATGAATACACCCCATCTGCCACATAACTTCTACAAACCCTAGTCTTGGTAGCACATTATATGGTAGTATGTGAGGGGTTCTTTGAAATCCATATATTCTCAGGATAGTGCTAGCTGGATATGGGATAATGTCACCCCAGTTATGTAAAACCCTCAATTCTAGTTTTCTCTCCTTTGGCCTAAGGAAATCATGCACTTTCTGAGGGATCCTAGGTACATTTACCATCAATCTAGCCCTCAATCTTGCAGCAAAACAATTATCAAATTGCACATAACTGGTGCTTTCCTTATTACATGACAACTCTGCAGCCCATCTCTATACTGGTAATCTTTCTCCATTAACTAATTGTCTTAAGTTCATCTTCTCACCAAAGAAATCAACATTCCTAAAAAAGAACATATGCATCAACATGGAATACCAAAAGAATTGAGTACTAGTATCACCATTCTACAGCTTCAACAGTCCTTCATCTATCCTCTCCACCGAAAAAGAAGCAAAGTCATATGTTACAAAGAAGTTAGGGTGTTGTATTTGCACCCCCATGAACATGTATGCAATCGGCATTACTGCACCAAGGTTGAAACCCAAAATCTGACATAGTGAATAAAAAGTAACTAGGAAAGGCTTTCCAAAACAATTCAATCTGAAGGGTTCATGGTCACTAGGGCTGATGTGAAATTGTGAACCCCCTGCCTTAACCAGATGAGGTGGAAGCAACTTAACCCTAAAAAGAGATTTCAATTTTGTATACTCTTGCTTCATTTCTTCAAGATTAATAGGAACCAAGTCATCACTTGGCTCACTCAAATCGAAAGTCTGTTGGATAACATCTCTGATAATTTCTAATAGAACCCCTCCATCATTATCTCTGATTACCTGTGTGATAGGGTCATATCTTTTGGCCACTACTCTAAGTAAGTCCACATCAGGGAACATATTTGGAACAACCAACTTTCCCATGTCGTACATCCATCCATTTGAAAAAGGATGAGGAAAATTACTCTATCCATACCATAATCTGAACATTTCTAAGCCTGTGAGTGGAACCCTAGCATCAACAATGTTGGAATTATTACACACCAACCCCTCCCCTAGGATTTTCCCTCACATCAACACTAAACCTTTCCTTCTCTCATTTGTTGATAATGGAAATTGATCTAGGAAATCATTGTACACGTTTCTTTTTAAATACTCAATGTGGCCAGAGTCTGCTTGGTTGGTACCATTTTAGACAAACTAGGGCCTTACTACAATGCTACACTTCAAGTGGCTATGACTAAGCAGAGATAGGAAATTACAGAGTAAAAATACCACAATTCCTCACAATTTATGATTAAACAATAGCCCTAACAAAATATTTTAATGAACTCAATGACAAGCATAGCAGACCCCCCTTTCTCAAATTTAGGTGTAGAATGACTGGGAAACAGAGAAAATTAACTCACAAATTTTTTTGCACAAACTCCAATTTCTGGCTGCAGCTGCTCTCAATTTCATCTTTGGCTCTGAAGTAATTTTCATGATATACTTGGATGCTTTGTGATACAAATCAGACAAGTAAATTGATTTTATGTCGATCAAATCCTGCTAGTAGATGTATCATCCGCCATTAAATCCCACTCGTGGGCTGCACGAAGGGCTCCAACCATAATTTGATACATATTTAAATTTGAGTCGTTGATCCTTTAGTTTGATGAAATCATCGACGACCATCTTCAAAACAGGCTAACATAATCACCAACATGGCAATAAAGGGGCCTACTATGTCATACGCCATGAAGGAATGCCATGTGGTGGTTGTCTACGATATCACAATCCTTTGATTTACCATCATGGGATGGAGGGCACCATTGATGTTTTTACCATAAATCATGTTCCTTCAAAAATGGTCGTTGTCCTTTTCCTTTAACCGTCGAGCAACTTTTCCCTTAAAATCATAACATCTACATTGAAACAAAACATGTGCATCTTACAAGCACATTAGTAATATGCCCCATAATACATTTAAAACTAGCGAATGCTTTCTTGAATCATTAGGCTTCATTGGATGAGACACGTGGTAGGAACCTATGACATCGCAATCAAAAAATTCCTAATCGCAGGATGGCGGGCACCGTCAATCTTGAAGAGACAGCTCATGAATCGTCATGCAGATTTCATCCTTTAGGAAGGGCACATGGCACCCACCCATGATATCACGATCCCTATAATCCCTGATCGCAGGATAGCATGTGTCATTAATCTCATTCCTTTAACACAATCGCCAGCCATGCCATTAACCTTCGAGCAGCTTTTCCAACAACATTATAACATATCCGTCGATTTAGAACATGTGCGTCTGGATAACACTTTAGTAATCTGCCACTTAATACATTTAAAGCTGGCTAGTGTTTCCTTTACTCTTTAGGCTTTATCAGATGAGACACATGGCACCTGCCTGTGATTTCACAATCAACCCAAGCACCTGTTGTCAATAGATTTGCACCATGCTGAATGCAATATTCAGCAACCTACTAAAACATGGAAACCTCTTTCAGTTGTGGGTGATCTGAACAAAAGAGGAATCTCCAGAGTGAGTTGGTTCTCTAAATGGTGAATTCTATTCTAAAATAACCTCTGAGGAAAGGGATAAAAGATAACTTTAAAATAAAGCCTATGACTAATAGATGATTCACCAAACTTTATGAAAATTCAGACTTAACCACTCATAACAGCTTCTCTAGTACAATAATTCTCACAATCTCATTGGCACATATCCCATCAGTGATTTGCATGAAGATCTAGAAAACAAATACAACATGCAACCTGAAACATGTAATTCTGAAACACAACCTTATAACAGCAAGACATAAAAGGATTCTGATTTGAAAACACAAATACATCAGATTGCCATTACAAAATCTGAGACAAAAGATAAAAAGGAGAAATCTGTTGTTCTATTAAAATTGAAAGAGTCTTTTCCTGAATCTGAAACTAAGTACCAAAAGGTTTACAAGCTCAAAAAATGTGTATGAGCAAGAAACTCTGATTTGAACTACTGAGAAAAGAGAGCTCAACAGACTAAGTCTTTGAAAAGAACCCCCAAGAAACCCTAATTTGAGCTCAAAAAATAGCTCAAGGAAAAGGCCTTCAAACTATCTCAAAAACTGCCTAAAAGCAGAAAAAGCATACTGCTTTATGATCACACTTTCAATCCTCTAAAAATAGGCTAATCTTGTTTCAAAAGCTCAAAAAACATCTTATCTCTCCAAGATAGGTCTGAAATCCGACCAAGGGAAAAGTCAACAAAAAGCTGCTAAAAATAGCAAGAAATCACAAACAATTTATGAAAGATTGTTTTATGATTTTGCTTTACAAGATGCAGATTTGCACAATTTATCTATTTTTTGTAATTAAAGATTTAAAATCTTTTTCCAAAAAAAAATACAACCTTATCTCTCCATTACAATATTATGATTTTCTCAAAAATCATAAAAATAAAGCACATAATTATCTTCCTCTCACCAAGATTCTCATTGATTTCTCTAAAATCAATCAAAAATAAAACCCTAAAAAAAAATGACCCTAAGTCATAAGGTGTTCACAATTCATCCTTAATTGATTTTCTATATTCAAGTATTCATGATCCACTACGAAAAGAATAAGTCTTAAAGACTTAACCTTTGACTTAACAAAGAAAAATTGGCCCCCTCATATACATTTAGACCTAGATTTTAATAAATCATAATACAAAGGTTCGACCTCCATTGAAATTAAACATGTGTTCTAATAGAATATTATGCATCATCATAGGGTCAAATTAGGGCTTTGATTAAAACAAATTCAAACCCTAATGATCACTCATTTTGCACTCTCCAGCTTGAAGGAAAAGAGCTCTATCTGAAAGCATGCCGCCATGATAGTTGAGCTTGAACTGGTATTCGTGTGTCTTGAGAACTTCATCACGCTTCTTTAGATAGTTAAATCTCCAGTGGGTAAGCTTTGTTTCACAGTATATTATCCTTTTTCACTTCATTTTGAATATCAAGAGACCCCAAGGTTGCGGCCTATCACATTTATCCTTGATCTCTCCTTGCACCTTCTGTGCATTGTTAAGCTTGGCCGACCTGCTATAATCTCGTGTTCATCTGAAAAGCTCTAAGAGGAAGCTCGCCTAGTGGGTTTTGTTCTTCTCTTCCAAGCACGAGGGAAAGCCATCTGCACACAGCTTCATAGCTTTTATGGCATCATATTTTGTTCTTTTGGCCTTGAGGCCACAACTATACACAACCTCTAATACATTTTTCTTGAAGTTTTTGTGTTGGCAACTTGAATTGTTGTGTGAGGTCAACCTTCATTGAAAGCTCGACCATCACTTAAGAGCTCAGACCCAAGGCATTTGGAAGCTTTCTGTAACTCTTGGCCGTGGCTAGGGTGCTTTTCCATAGATCTAGACTGGTAACTTTCTTTGCTAACATTTTCTCTCTGGAGACTTAGAGGGTTTCTTCTTTGTTTATGAATTTTGGCCATGTTCAGACTACACTAGATGTACATTGTAAAAATAAATTCTTTGAGTTTTGGGCTCGACCCAGAACATAAAATTGGCCATTATGTCTATTTGAAAGCATCTCTGCATATGTGTATCACAAAAATTTGAATAAAACTGCAATTTCTTCCTTTTGTTGCTTGACCCAATTCAGGAAACTTGCATCTTTGCATTTTCCTGTTGTCTCTTCTCGTGGGTTATCACTATAATTGAATTTTCTGTATTTTAAAATGAAACTGAATGTGGCAACTTGAAAACTCTAAAGAAAATTGTATCTTCCTTTCCTCCGAAGCTTGATTCAGTCACATAAAAATGCATTTTGTATCCCACTACTGTCCATGTAAAACCTATATGGGGTTGACTCCATTATTACAATTTTCGTTGTTTTAAATGAAACCCTGGAAATAGATATTTGAGACTCAAAATTGAAAATTCTATTTATATGATCTATTTATATGGGCTTGACCCAAAAATAAAATTTCACTGGTACTTGTTAATTCACACAAAGAGTTTCAGCTGGATTGATAGAAATACTGTTTCGTTATTTGGAATAGGAACACCCTCATGGATGATTGGAAGAATGATAAAATTTTGTATATTCTTTTGCATTTACTCTTAAAGGTTTGACTCAAATAACTAGTGCTCCTTCTAAAATTATGTAACAAAAGAATGACTTGAATATTTGTACATCCATTTAATCTCCTTGGCATTCTACACCTCTCAAAAAGAAAGCATCTTCATTGCATTACTTCAGAAATGAGAACTCATGGTGAGAACAATAAGAATTTGTATGTTTCTCTGTAGTTAATTCATTGACTCATATCACTCAGTATTATGTTTCGGCATTTCTGTAGCTCTCCCTGATAGGTGTATAAAACCTAAGGTTCATTTATAATCGTTTCCTTTTGATAAAAACATCTGATTCCTCTTTGTCACAGAATTTGACTTTGGCATGGAATTGGAGACTACCTTTAAAATACATCAAATGCACATTCTGAAAATGTTCTCTAGGTATTTAGAATCTTGGAAAAATAGTGCAATACCTTGAGCATACTTTTGTACTTGTCCATTGTGAAGAGAAGGCTCTCCATGCTTGTATTTTGTACGCACATCAGTGTCTTTTTGACCATTCCTTAATCTTAACACAACAACCCTTTGCCTTATGCTCTTGGATTTTATGTAGAGAAACTAAGTTGAAACATTGTAACATCATGACCACATGCTACTCACTAGCTCATATGCATAACTAACAACTCAGAACTTCTTCTAGAAAGAAAATGCTTACTCTTCCCTTATTATCCTGGAATGATCACTTGTTATTACAATTCATAATGTTGTATCTACTTATTAATCAACTAGAACTGGTGATTCATTCAACACTCAAATGCACTATCTGTCCTTTGTACTCTTGGGCAACATGATACTCTTCATGCATTTTTATGTTCCACTTATCAAATTGCTTTTAGAACTGATCTCTTTCATGATGAGAATCAAAACAAACCATTAAGGTACAATGTATGCTTGTTCACTATCCTTGACCGTGAAAAGAATAAATTGATGAACTAAAACTTGTATGACAAATATGATTACAATCAACAAGATAAAACAAAAGGTTAACTTTGCGGTAATATCTGATCTAAATGTACTCAGCTGAATTCCTTAAGTGAACTAAATTCACTGTTCACCTGTAGCCTTCAAGAAACAAACTTGATCATTATAAATGGACAGTTGATTTAGTTGCTTGATGGATAACTCTATTTTTACTCCTTCAGTTGTACTTCACTTTCACTTGATGAATATGATGATGTATCTTTAAAATAAGCCCATTAATAAATAGGGTAGCATGCCGAGCTCAACCCTTGTGGGATCGCGTTTTTCTCCACATGCTTGGTCTTCGAATAGTGTTCATCTTCATGAGTTCACCTATACCTGCACAAGGAAACAAAGAATGGTAGCATAAAAATAGAACATGATGATCATGATATTGTTATTTCTTCTTCAGATCATTTTTGTCGTACTGCACTTGATTGATTGTTTCAATGCATGGTTAATAGTAGGTTGTACTATTGTGGGTGCCTCATATAGGTTACATCATAATCAGAGCCACTAACACCCCTCTTTTCCATTACAGGTCAACAGAGATCAAGAAGGTATTGGTGAACCATTCAACACCAAACGTCGATAATTAGGCAATGATGATTATGTCGTCACTTATATGTTTTATTTTTTGCATCTTCAATAGTGCAATGTGCTATTAGAAATGTATTGTAACAGTCACATCCACGACTTGTGTGGATCTTTGATTTCAATTCTTTGCTTTTCATTTGAAAAGAAAAATGCATTTAAATGCAATGTTGTAATATCATTCTAATTGTTGAAATTAAATGAAGCCTTGTAAAATATGAGTTTTCATGAAATAAAAGAAAGCATCTGAAATGCTATTTTGCTCATTTAGTCAATTATGTATTTCTTTTAATTCTGTAACATCTGAATGGCACTCTGAAAACTATATTTCTGAAAGTCTATTTCTCCTTTAAAAAATGCATAACTGCTACTCAATGAATAATGATAAAAATGTGCAACAACATTTGAACTTAAGTGCACTTCCACCTTATGATAAATAACATTCAGCCAGCTCCACCAATTGAGCTGAGGCAAAAAATTGGTAACATTTTGGTGATTTCTGCTATATGCTTTCCTGCTAAGCATAGATCGGTGGCCTTTAAACAATTCATTGGGCACGGAGTCAATTCTGCGTACTTCTTGAAACTCAAAAACTTGAATAGCAACACTCCAAACAGCAGCAAGAAAACAAAACAAAACTGAAAGCAAACTAACAAGACTTAATGGCCAACAAAACAATGCGCAGTAGTGCTTGAAGAAAGAAAAACTACTAAAATGAAATGTGTGAAACACACTTATTTGCAAACTACTCTACCTAACAGTGAGATAACTTATCTCAAAGGCAGTTCTTGAGGTGGATCCCATTTACTGGGATAGATAGCACCTCATCGATCATCTTTGAAAGTTGGAATGCGTTGTGCTCCTTGCATTCTGTGATCACATAAGGCCCATCCCAAATTGCATCAAACTTGGAATGTCATTCAGGTCTACTTTTAAATTCATTCCACTTGAAAACTGGATCTCCAACAATGAAATCACGAGGCTTCACCCTCTTGTCAAAAGTATTCTTCATTTGAGCTTGATGTATTTCAAGCAGTCTGAGAGCTTCTTTTCTGGTTTCTTCGAGCTCAATCAACTATGCAAAACTCACTACAAGAGGTTGTTCATTAAGCAACTCCAATTCTTTAACATAACTCAATGTTGGTAATTCAATTGAAATAGGCAACTTAGCCTCCCCGCCATAAGTCAAAAAAAAAGGTGAGCAACTAGTGGCTCTTTTAGGAGTTATTCTGTTAGCCCAAAGGGCTAGCTTCAACTTTTTGTGCCACATCCTCTGATTATCTTCAATAGTCTTCTTGATTATCCGGATTAGATTCTTATTTATGGATTTTTCCTGTCCATTACCCTACGGATAATAATTTGATGACATGTTTAAATAAATATTATTTTTGACAAACCAATATGAAATCTTCAATCCTATAAAGGCTAAACCATTATCTAAAATGATTGAATCTGGAACACCAAATCTCGATATGGGATCCTGATAGAAATTAAGCACTGAAGTCTTGCTTGCTTCCTTTAAAGCAACAACTTCAGTCCACTTTGTAAAATAATTTGTGGCAGTAAGAATCCAATTATGACCTGCACTTGAGGGCCGATTAATAGGGCCAATAAAATCCAAGCCCCACTTAGCAAAGGGTTGTTCTACTTGAATCGAATGTAGGGGCAGTGGTGCATGCCTCTATTTACTAGCAAATAAAGCTCATTTCTCACACTTTCTGACCCATGCAATAGCATCTTTAAACAAATCTGGCTAGTAATAACCAACTCTCATAATCTTCAGAGCTATTGTGCTTGCAGTGAAGTGACCTCTTGAAGGTCCATCATGAAACTCTATTAGTAGCTTGTCAACTTGATCAGGCTGAATACATCTTAGGAAAATACCTTGGAAGTATCTCCTATAAAGAATGCCATCAACGATTGCATAAGGGATGGCTTGTAATTTGTAGCACCTTCTTTTTGCTCTGTCTAAGCCTTCGGGGCATTCACTAGTTTGTAGATAATGTATCATTTGTTGCAACCACATAGTAGGGGGTGCTTGAACAACACTCAGAACATCATTATTTAACACTGTTTCTATATTTGTAGCCTCTTTTAAGCTGTTGTCCTCACTTCCAACAATCTATTCACATAAACCTTTACCTCTAACGAGCTTGGTTACTTGTATATCAACATCGAACTCCATTAATTTAGTGATCCAACAAGCACGCTTATCATTAATATCCTTGTTAAGCAGAAAATATTTAATAGTCGAATGAGCTACCAACAAATGAACCTTGCTATTTGACAGCATGTGTCTGAACTTCTTCAAACTCCTTACAACAACAAAGACATGTTTCTCAACAAAAGAATATTTTACCTCATAATCATGCAATACTTGATTGAAAAATGCTATAGGTTGCTCCAAGCCTTCATCGTTTTGCTAGCATAACATAGTTGAAACTGTATCCACTCCTCCAAAAGAATATAGAATGAATTCTTTGTCAAAGTTTGGATTAATGAGAGTAAGAGCGGTTGTGAGCACTTCTTTGATTTGCTTGAAGCTCCTATTGCCTTCCTTGGTCCAACTGAATGACATATTCTTCTTTAGCATAGAAGTGAGAGGTTGCAGCAAGGCTTCAATATTTGGTATGAACATTCTCGCAAAATTTATTCTCCCAAGAAAGATTTGCAAGCCTTTCTTGTGAGCTGGTAATGGCAATTCAAGAATTGTAGAAACTCTTTCAGGATCAATTGAAATACCTTGCTTTGAGACAATGTGTCCAAGTAGTTTTCCTTCATGTACTAAAAATATACACTTCTTTGGATTGAGTGTTACTCTGAATTCTTTGCACCTCTGAAAAATCTATTCCAAATTATCCAAGTGTTCATTAGCATTTCTGGAAAAAAAATAGTAATATCATCTAAATATACTAGAACAAAAATTTTCATAAGGCCATGAAAGGTCATATCCATAGCACGTTGGAAGGTTGCTCCAGCATTTGATAAGCCGAAAGACATCTTCTTGTAGCCCATCATGCCCCATTTGGTTGTAAACGATGTTTTGAATTGATCTTCTTACTTAACCAGAATCTGGTTATAACCTGAGTAGCCATCTAACAAAGAAAATATGTCAGAACCAGAAACCACTTGTAAAATTTTCTCCATGGAAGGGAGCGAATAATGATCCTTCAATGATGCTCTATTCAGATCTTAGAAATTGACACAAAGTCTGATTTCTCCACTCTTCTTCCTAACTGGCACTAAATTTGACACCCAAGAGGTGTGCTTGATAGGAAAAATAATACTGCTTTCAACCAACTTATTCAATTCAACCTTCATAAGGTGTTCCAACTTGGGGTTAAGCGGTCTTTGCTTTTTCCTTACTAGTTTTACATCAAGTTCAAGATCGATGGTATGTTGTGCTAAATCAGGGTTAAAACCTCTCAAATGTTTGTATTCCCAAGCAAAAATATCACTATACTTCTGACATAACAGAATAAACTCTTGTTGTTCAATTTGACTGCATACCTTACCTAGCTTGAGAAGCTTGCCCTTGAAGATCTCGATGGCTGCATAATGTTTTTCTTTAACTACCAAGCTACACTTGTCCTTTCACATTTGATCATCTGAGTTAAACACTGATTCTAAGGTCACCAATCCTCTTAGCAGCTTATTTGTTTTTAATTGCACAATCTGGTCCTCATACTGTTGCTGCCATTTTTGCTGATTTCCATCTACGAACTCAGCTTCAACAATCAGAAAGTTCATGATTTTCTCATCGCTGTCAAAAACCTACCAGCTCACATTATTGTCCAGTACAGAAGGTCTGACCACTATCTTCACGTACTGGCATGCTTCCACCTTATGAATTTCTTTGGGGATGTCAAATTGGGATCCTATGGCAGCGAGCCTGTCAACATGTTTATTTTGATTATGAGGAATCGACAAGATATTAAAAGCATTAAAATCTTCCATTAAATCCCACACACGATGTTTGTATTTCTTAAGCAAATCATTCTTAACAGCATTTAAATTTCTGACCTGATTCACAATTAACTCGGAATCACCATAAACTTGCAAGCATTTAATACCTCATTTGCGGGTCCACTCAAGGCCATGCACCAACGCTTCATACTTAGTTGTATTATTTGAACAGCTGAAAGCAAATATGAAAGCTGAATAATATTTATCACCTTCAGGTGATATCAACATAGCTTCACCCCTGACACCAACATTGCTTCTTGAACCATCGAAATAAAGCTTCCAAAGTTCATTATCTTTTCCTGTAGATAGTTCATCCTCTTTACAAAGATTTGGCATGTCGCAATCAGACTCTCGAATCATATAGACTCCTAATCCTACCTCATCTGTGTTCTAAAATGGATCAAGCTCATGATCTTCGACTGCCCATTCATCGAGACTGATGTAGTCTTCTTGGGTGCTACAGTCTGAGGTCATGGTTTGCTTCTCCATTGCAAAGGTCGAGTAGAGATTAGCGTTTATAGGGTTTGGTGAGTATTGTTCGATATGGTCTTTGGCGAGAGGCTCAGACTTAATGGTCACTTTCGTACCATACCTCATTCTAAAAAATAGATGAGACCAATCAGAAGACAAAAACCCACCCAACTTAGCTGTAAAATCCCTTGATAGACAAATGGTGAAGTGCGGCGATAAGTCTATGACATGAATATCCTGATGAATAGCGAAACTTGGGGATGTGTGCAAGGTAAGGGCTAGATTTTTTATAATACCAGCAGTTGACCCATCTAATTGCACTACACCGTTATGAGGATTATGCTCATAAACAAAACCTAATTTATTAGCTAAACTCTTAGGCATGATTGAACTATTGGTGCCATAATCAACCATGTAGTTATGAACAATTTTATCACCTATGATTAGACTTAAATAAAACGGAAGGGGATTTACCTCTTTTTCTTTTTGCCCATTCTTATCTTCTAGGTCATTAGCCATTACAACCTTTGCAACTCCTTGATTAGCGTTGTTAGAAATAGATAAATTAGCCAAAGCATTTTGCAGCAAATTTTTATGCCTTGGGAGCTGTAAAGCGTCTAAAATTGACATATTGATAGTGGATTTCTTGAGATGCTCAATAAGATTGAATGATGAAGCAATTACCTTCTGTTGTTTTTTTATGATAGAAGCTTCATTTTTCCTCTACAGGGGCTGAGGATGCATTTTTGACAGCTCCTTGTTAGGTATCTCCAGCCCTCTTTGCAGAATCCGCACTTTAGGCTATGTAGCAGCATTAACTTCTAATAAAATAGGTTGCTTACTGACTAAAGGCTACTGCTGTGAACTTCCAATTTGATGTCCTGAATCCATAGCTCATTTTTTAGATCTAGTATTGGCTGAAATAGGAGAATCCTACCGATCTTGGCCATTCACACAATAGAATTTAGAGCTCTTCCAGTTTGGAAAGGTGACTTCTAAATTATCTTGTTGTTCTTGATTATGATCTGCAACATGTTCTAAAGCAACATATATATTATACACCATTAAAGCCTGATTTCTTACTTAGTTGGCACATGCTGATTAGTTATGGGGCTCATTACACAGATAACACCAATCACAATCCTAGGCAACATTATTTTGTGGCACAAGTTCTTTTGATGAACTGGCTGCATTTAGATTGTATGGCTGGAATGGCCTAGGGTTTAAGTTTCTCTGTTGGGCTTGATAGTCATTTAGGAAAGCGGGTCTATTTTGTTGGCTTTGCTAGTAAGGGGCTTGATAAGGCTTGTGTTCTTGACCAACTTTCTTTTTAATAGTCACGAGATCATTTCTGAATGTCTTCAATATGTTTTTAAGCTCTTGCATCTCTAGATTTAGGGCTAGGGCAGCAACGTCTTAGGCTGTATTATGATACCCTATTGCTGGAACTGGTGGAACAACAACCAAGGGAGGTATAGCAGTAGGAATAGGTGGTTGTATTTCTGGAAATAAAGGCATAGGAGGTCTAGGAGCTATGTCTCTAGCTTGAATGAGGCAATTTTTGGCATTAATGGCAATATTATAAGCATTGGGGAGCGTTAGACCACCATAGACTTTGTCATAACAACAATCTTACTATTTAAAGTTTTTAAATAAAATAGAAATGCATGTGTTGGTAAGGGCTTTACCATTGCTGGGATCCTGTCCCCAGTCCTCTGAAATCTATAATTGAAATCTACCAAGTGTTTGTGTGGTGCCCTTTGAATGGTGCTCAACTGCTCTAATAAAGATAAATTGTCAAATTTATCAGCAAAATGTTGGTACAAGCCATTACCTAATGTATCCCACGTCGCGATTGAATTTTCTACGAGGCTTCTAAACCACTGCAACGCTTTTCCATTAAGTGACACAACTAGCAGCCTTAGAGTGACATTCTCCTGAGTGATATTGTGCACTAAACATAGCGTGGCCATGTCATAGATGTGCTCGACTGGTGTAGTGTAATCCTCTCCGGTGAAATATGGTAGTCCTCGAAGGGCTACAGCTAGAATATCATCATGTTGAGCAATATCTAATGGACTACCTTCATTAAAGGGTGCAAATGGGTGTTGCCTCAGCGGTGCTACCATTGGTGGTATCTATGAGATTGGAACTGGTACACCAGGTGACAGAACCAGGGCACCAAGAATGGAAGGTGTTGACTTCGATCTTGTAGGAGTTTCAAAAAGCCTTCTTACTATCCTACCTCTTCTTCGTGATGGGGACAACACTCGATACTTGAAGGGTACTGAACTTGATCTTGTTTGAATATTTCTTATGCGTGGGTTGCACTAGCATGCAAAAACAAAACTGGAGTCGATAGGTATATTGTAATAGCCTCTAGAAGGCTGGAAAAATCTGTTGCATACACCAAACAGCAAACTGAAATATTAAAAATTCCTTGAAAGTAGCTTTCAAAGTCCCACTGGGCATGCCAAAAATTGTTGTCAATAGATTTGCACCCTGTTGAATGCAATATTCAGTAACCTACTGAAACATGGAAACCTTTTTTAGATGTGGGTGATCTGAACGAAAGAGGAATCTCTAGAGTGAGCTGGTTCTTCGAATGATGAATTCTATTATAAAATAACCTCTGAGGAAAGGGATAAAAGATAACTTGAAAATAAAGCCTATGACTAACAGATGATTCACCAAACTTTATGAAAATTTAGACTTAACCACTCATAACAAATTCTCTATTATAGTAATTCTCACAATCTCATTGGCACATATCCCATCAGTGATTTGCGTGAAGATCTAGAAAACAAATACAGCATGCAACCTGAAACATGTAATTCTGAAACACAACCTTATAATAGCAAGACATAAAAGGATTCTGATTTGGAAACACAAATACATCAGATTTCCATTACAAAATCTGAGACAAAAGATACAAAGGAAAAATCTGCTGTTCTATTAAAACTGAAAGAGTCTTTTCCTAAATCTAAAACTGAGTACCAAAAGGTTTACAAGCTCAAAAAATGTGTCTGAGCAAGAAACTCTGATTTGAACTACTAAGAAAAGAGAGCTCAAAAGACGAAGTCTTTGAAAAGAACTCCCAAGAAACCCTAATCTGAGCTCAGAAAATAGCTCAAGAAAAAGGCCTTCAAACTATCTCAAAAACTGCCTAAAAGCATAAAAAAGCATACTGCTTTTATGATCACACTGTCAAGCCTCTAAAAATAGGCTAATCTTGGTTTAAAAGCTCAAAAAACATCTTATCTCTCCAAGATAGGTCTGAAATCTGACCAAGGGAAAAGTCAACAAAAAGCTGCTAAAAATAGCAAGAAATCACAAATAATTTATAAAAGATTGTTTTATGATTTCTCTTTACAAGATGCAGATGGGTATGTGTAGGATCATGATGGGCCAAAAAGTGGCAATATTATGGGTATTGTAGGGTATGTGGCTGACGACCTTTTTACCCAAAATTGATGAAATAAATTTTTTTAGAGGAGATTCTCAGCTTTCCACCAATATTTAAATTATGCTTTAATTTGAATTTAATAAATAATTATTATTCATTTTCTATTAGAATTACGACTAAAGTCTTGATCGATAGGCTAATTGAAAAACATCTATAACTTTCAAATGATATCACATTTTTGAATCCAAAACATGCATCACATTCTATGCTTCACATACTATAGGATTAAAAAAGAAAATTAAATTTCATTAAGTTTTGACCAAGTTAAGGTGGTTAGACATACGAAGTTTTATATTTTAAAAGTTGTAATAAAAAATTCATAATCAATAATTTACTTGGAAAAAAATTACAAAAAATATGTATCACATCTGGACATGAGTCCTCTACTTATATATAAAATATTATAAAAAAATATTATCATTTTCTTATGGTTAGGTGGTCAGACACCTACTTCTTATTTTTTCCCTGAAATTTAAGTACTACTACATTGAAATTTCAAATTTTCACCAAATAGATTTTATTTATTTTTAAATAAACCTAGTAGTTTAGAAACTACATTCAATTTTCTATAGATTCTATTCTTACATATTTTTGAAATAATATAGATAACTTACTCAAATTTTTATGTCAAGTTCCCTAACATTGATTTTTATGAATTTTTTGCCACTTAAGGGCCTGTTTTTTCCATGATGATCCTGCACATACCCAGATTTGCACAATTTATCTATTTTTTGCAATTAAAGATTTAAAATATTTTGCAAAAACCAATACAACCTTATCTCTCCATTACAATATTCTGATTCTCTCAAAAATCATAAAAATAAAGCACATAATTATCTTCCTCTCACCAAGATTCTCATTGATTTCTCTAAAATCAATCAAAAATAAAACCCTAAAAAAAGATGACCCTAAGTCATAAGCTGTTCACAATTCACCCCTAATTGATTTTCTATATCCAAGTATTCATGATCCACTAAGGAAAGAATAAGGCTTAAAGACATAACCTTTGACTTAACAAAGAAAAATCGGCCCCTTCATATACATTTAGACCTAGATTTTAATAAATTGTAATACAAAGGTTCGGCCTCCATTGAAATTCAACATGTGTTCTAATCGAATATTCTAGATCATCATAGGGTCAAATTAAAGCTTTGATCAAATAAAGGTCAAACCCTAATGATCACTCATTTTGCACTCTCCAGCTTGAAGGAAAAGAGCTCTTTCTAAGAGCACGCCGCCATGACAATTGAGCTTGAATTGGTATTTGTGTGCCTTGAGAACTTCATCACGCTTCTTCAGATAGCTAAATCTCCAGTGGGTAAGCTTTGTTTCACAATATAATAGCCTTTTTCACATCATTTTGAATATCAAGAGACCCCAAGGCCGCGGCCTATCACATTTATCCCTGATCTCTCCTTGCACCTTTTGTGCATTGTTAAGGTTTGTCGACCTGCTATAATCTTGTGTTCATCTCAAAAACTCTAAGAGGAAGCTTGCCTTGTGGGTTTTGTTCTTCTCTTCCAAGCACGAAGGTAAGCCATCTGCACACAGCTTCATAGCTTTTATGGCATCATATTTTGTTCTTCTGGCCCTGAGGCCACGACTATACACAACCTCTAATACATTTTTCTTGAATTTTTTTTGTGTTGGCAACTCGAATTGTTGTGTGAGGTCGACCTTCATTAAAAGCTCAACCATCACTTAAGAGCTCAAACACAAGGCATTTGGAAGCTTTCACGAACTCTTGGCCACGAATAGGGTGCTTTTCCATAGATTTGGACTGGTAACTTTCTTTGCTAACATTTTCTCTCCGAACACTTAGAGGGTTTCTTCTTTGTTTATGAATTTTGGCCATGTTCAGGCCACACCAGATGTACATTGTAGAAAGCAATTCTTTGAGTTTTGGGCTCGACCCAGAACAAAAAATTGGCCATTATGTCTATTTGAAAGCATTTCTGCATATGGGTATCACAGAAATTTGAATAAAATAGCATTTTATTCCTTTTGTTGCTCAACCCAACTCAGGAAACTTCCATCTTCGCATTTTCTTGCTATCTCTTCTCGTGGGTTATCACTATAATTGAATTTTCTGTATTTTAAAACAAAATTGAATGTCGTGACTTGAAAACTCTAAAGAAAACCGTATCTTCTTTTCCTCTGAAGCTCGATTTAGTCACAGAAAAATGTATTTTTATCCAACTACTATCCAAGTAAAACCCATATGGGTTGACTCCATTATTGCAATTTTCTTTGTTTTAAATGAAACCCTGGAAATAGATCTTTGAGACTCAAAATTGCAAATTCTATTTATATGATCTATTCCCAAAAAAAAAAATCACTGGTACTTGTTAATTCACACGAAGAGTTTCAGTTGGATTGATAGAAATACTGTTTCATTATTTGGAATAGGAACACCCTCATGGATGATTGGAAAAATGATTAAATTATGCATATTCTTTTGCATTTACTCTTAAAGGTTTGACTCAAATAACCAGTGATCCTTCTAAACTTTCGTAACAAAAGAATGACTTGAATATTCATACATCCATTTAATCTCCTTGGAATTTTGCACCTCTCAAAAAGAAAGCATCTTCATTACATCACTTCAGAAATGAGAACTCATTGTGAGAACAATAAGAATCTGTATGTTTCTCTATAGTTAATTCATTGACTCATATCACTTGGTATTCTGTTTCAACATTTCTGTAGCTCTCCTTGATAGCTGTATAAAACATAAGCTTGATTTATAATCGTTTCCTTTTGATAAAAACATCTAGTTTCTCTTGTCACAGAATTTGTCTTTGGCATGGAACTGTAGACTACCCTTTAAATACATCAAATGTACATTTTGAAAATGTTCTCTAGGTATTTAGAATCTTGGAAAAATAGTGCAATACCTTGAGCATACTTCTGTACTTGTCCATTGTGAAGAGAAGGCTCTGCATGCTTGTATTTTGTACACACAACAGTGTCTTTTTGACCATTCATTAATCTTAACACAGCAACCCTTTGCCTTCTACTCTTGGATTTTATGTAGAGAAACTAAGTTGAAACATTGTAACATCATGACCACATGCTACTCACCAGCTCATATGCATAACTAACAACTCAGAACTTCTTCTAGAAAGAAAATGCTTGCTCTTCCCTTATTGTCCTAGAATGATCACTTGTTATTACAATTCATAATGTTGTATCTACTTATTAATCAATTGGAACTAGTGATTCATTCAACACTCAAATACACTGTCTATCCTTTGTACTCTTGGGCAACATGATACTCTTCATGCATTTTTATGTTCCACTTATCGAACTACTTTCAGAACTGATCTCTTTCATGATGAGAATCAAAACAAACCATTAAGGCACAATGTATGCTTGTTCACTATCCTTGACCATGAAAAGAATAAATTGATGAACTAAAACTTGTATGAAAAATATGATTACGATCAACAAGATAAAACAAAATGTGAACTTTGCGGTAATATTTGATGTAAATATACTCAGCTGAATTCCTTAAGTGAACTAAATTCACTGTTCACCTGTAGCCTTCAAGAAACAAACCTGATCGTTATGAATGGACAGTTGATTTAGTTGCTTGATGGATAACTTTGTTTTTACTCCTTCAGTTGTACTTCACTTTCACTTGATGAATATGATGATGTATCTTTAAAATCAGCCCATTAATAAATAGGGTAGCATGTCGAGCTCAACCCTTGTGGGAGCCCATTTTTCTCCACATGCTTGGTCTTCGAATAGTGTTCAACTTCATGATTTCACTTATACCTGCACAAGGAAACAAACAATGTTAGCATAAAAATAGAACATGATGATCATGATATTGTTATTTCTTCTTCAGCTCATCTCTTTCTTACTGCACTTTATTGATTGTTTCAATGAATGGTTAATAGTAGGTTGTACTATTATGGGTGCCTCATATAGGTTACGCCATAATCAGAGCCACTGACACCCCTCTTTTCCCTTACAAGTCGACAAAGCTCAAGAAGGCATTGGTGAACCATTCAACATCAAATGTTGATAATCAGGCAATGATGATTATGTTGTCACTTATATGTTTTATTTTCTACATCTTCAATAGTGCAATGTGCTATTAGAAATGTATTGTAACATTCACATCCACGGCTTGTGTGGATATTTGATTTCAATTCTTTGCTTTTCATTTGAAAAGAAAAATGCATTTAAATGCAATGTTATAATATCATTCTGATTGTTGAAATCAAATGAAGCCTTGTAAAATATGAGTTTTCATGGAATAAAAGAAAGCATCTGAAATGCTATTTTGCTCATTTAGTCAATTCTATATTTCTTTTAATTCTACAACATCTGAATGGCACTCTGAATACTCTATTTCTGAAACTCTATTTCTCCTTTAAAAAATGCATAACTGCTACTCAATGAATAATGATAAAAATGAGAAACAACATTTGAACTTAAGTGCAATTCCACCTTATGATAAATAACATTCAGCCATCTCCACCAATTGAGCTAAGGCAAAAAATGTATAATAGCACCATTGCTGGATGGCGGGGAACAACTTAGATCAAATGGTAGTTGGTCAGTGATAGCTCAAATTTGATCCCCTGAATAGGACATGTGGTGCCCGCCCATGATTTCGTGATCCTTTAATTCTTGATCACGGGATGGCAGGCACCATTGATATCTGCAGGATATAGATCAACGTCAGCACTAAATCAACCCTTGCAAAATAAAACATTCATTGAAAGGAGAAGTGGGCATTACTAGGCGAACGACAAATAAAAAAATTATATTTATAGAAGAAAAATAAAATAAATTTACAATTTGTTTTATAATTTCACTTTTAACTTTAAATATATGTTCACTCATTAAGTTGTATTTTTTTACAATCACATTTTTATTTTAGATATTTGTTTATAAAATATAAAGATGCATTAAAAATATATTAGAAATAATTTTCTTTTTATATTATATAGCATTCATAACATTAAATTAACATAGAATAATTTCACAATATCACTTAACCAATCAAGAAAAATTTAATCATTACTATGCAACATTATTCTCACATCAAACTAACAAATAAACATTGAAAACAAACTTATCTTTTTATATTATAACATTCATAACTTAAACCTTTTATACACAATATCAACTTAATTATAAAAAACACATAAAATTATTTATAAGCAACTTAATTTTTTAACAATTTAATAAAATATAATTTAATATAAAAAAAAATTAAATAAGAATTATAGATAAATTTATGAAATATTGATTTACTTATCAAGAAAAAATCAATGATAAATTTACTTATTATAGATAAATTTACTTACCAATCTATTTTAACCATCAAGAAAAAATTAATCATTAGTGATTGCAACATTATTGGCACATCTTTTAAACTGACAAATAAACATTGAAAACACATTTATTTTTTATATTATAACATTCATAAATGAAACCTTTTTATACACAATGTCAAGTTAACTATAAATTGTATAGAGTTTTGAATTGCTATATCTCTCATATATCAACATAGGTAAATTTGAAAATATTTTAAATTATATAATTTCAAAAAAAAATTGAATGAATTTATAGAAGATTATTTTTATTAAACTGATAGAATCTAATCCTAATACTAACATTAATTATAATTCTAACCATAACCCCAACCGTAAAACTAACACTAATTAACTTCAAACCTAACTCTAATTTTATATCCAACCCTAAACATAACTACGATTCTAAAAGTAACATTAATGAAACCCTAATTGAACCATAACCCTAACCCTAATACTAACCCTTGCCCCAATTGAACCCTAACACTAACCCCAAGCTCTATCATAGAACCTTAATATTTACCCCCAACCCCAACCGCAATCCTAATTGAATCCTATACATAATTTTAATTAAAGTCTAACCCTATTTGAACCTAAAACTTAATTGAAATCATGTTTAGGGTTAGGGTTCAATTAAGGTTAGGGTTGAATTATGGTTATGATTAGGGTCAAAATTCAAATAGGATTATGGTTGGGTTTAATTAAGGTTGCTATTCACTTAGGGTTAAGGTTCAATTAGTATTCAATTTAGGTTAGGGATCAATTAGGGTTATAATCTCAAGGGTTTAATTAAGGTCGTATTAGGGTTAGTCTTAAATTAGGCTAGGATTGGAGTTAGGGTTCAATTAGAGTTCTCTAGGGTTTTGATACAATTAGGGTTAGGTTTCAAATACCTAGGGTTACTATTATAGTTCAATTAGTGTTAGAGTTAGGGTTATAATACGAGTTCAATCAGGTTAGGGTCAAGGTTTAATTAGTGTTAGAGTTAGGGTTGCAATAATAAAATTTTCCATAATGATATGGAAAGGCATTCAATTGGATTCATATACAAATGCACAAATAAGAATTGGTAATTAAGAATTCTCTAGAACTAAAGTTATAACAACAAATACAATCCTTAGCTTAATCATTTATTCTTTGTTAGGGTTGGGATAAGAATTTAACGGGGCCAACCGAGACTTAGGAAATAAAACCCTACGAAGGACATAAAGTATTAAAATCAAAGTTGGGTTTTAATTTTAATCCGGTAACCTAAGCCTAAGCCATTAACTTTAGTGGTCATGTTGCCAATAGATTAGCCAAAGCCTTTCATTAAATACTAACCGTGCAATGTGTAGGTTTTGCAGATTCGAAGATATGGGAGAAGATCTCGATCGTACCCCGCCAACTCGCAGACCTAAGGTGTCGCCTTGTTATTTGGTGCGAGGTCAGCAAAAGGTAGATGTATGTCCTATATGGAATGTGGGGCCCAATATCCACTATTGAGCTCATAACCTGTGGTTTTAGATCAACAACCAAGATTAAAAGCTAATGTAAATCTTTGTTGTTCCCTGCTAGCCCGTAGGAGGAAGATGAAGGTTGGTGAAGCATTAATGAATTATTCCTTGCTTGTGTAGTCACGTCAATCTCAATCTGTGTGAAGATGTTGTTGTTGGTAATCATGAAGGGTGATCTTTGGATTCCCATCCAGCTCTAGTTAAATGATGATAGTACATATGCCGCCAAATTGCCATGTTTGCACATGCATATTTACTAAGCATTGATGAAGGTTGCCATTACCTCGCACAATAAATACAAGAGGAATTAACTACTAATAGTGTCATTCTTGTAGTAGTTAGAGAACTTTGTGGGCTGAGTCTAATCAAGTTTGAGTGCTTGTTTGAGAAGAGAAATTGAGTAACTCAGTAAGGAGGTCTATTCGTTTGAGCTCACAAAAGCTCGGTCCTACTATTCAAGAAGGTGCTTTGGTTGAGTAGCAATGTCCTGTAATTGCAACCTTCTACTACTTTGGTTGTATTAGAAGGTTGCAATTCTAGGACATTGCTACTCAATTGGTAGATGACAAAGGCAAGCAATCGGTGTGCTCTGGATGTGGCCAACACTTGCCCATTGACCTTACGAGCAACACTTCTGATGATGTAACTGAGACCGACTCGAGCTACTGTCGGTATTTAAGTCGCTTCAATCACATTCTTTCCTTTGATGAGGAAATGATATCTATCGACACATAACCTATTAAAACCCCAAGTGGACGGACTAGAACCGTATTGGGCAAGGACAAGAAAGAAGAGGAGGCTGAGGGTCTACTATATTCGGCAACAACTAGAAGCGGGCGTGTATACCAGGGTCTGAGTGTTGGTAAGGGTAGGGTGGTAGGTAAATAAGAAGTTGTTGTGGTGTCTTCGTGGCAATTTGGTTGCCTGGTTTTTTTGCATGGATAGCGACAAGGGGATTTTGATGACAATTTGTGTTCCCTATTCTTTTACGCTACCCTAGTTCATGCACTATATATGTTTTGCAGATTCAACGTGTGGGAAGTTTTGTAATGAAAGTCAAATGCAATGGAGAATTTGTTCAAATGAAAATTTGTGGTGAAATTGCATTTGAGCCCGAAGCTTGTTGCTCTCTTGTCATATAAAAGGGAATTCAAGGCTCATTTGTAGGGAGAGAACTGATGAAAGCTCTAGCTAGGTTTTGAGTTGAATATATGGGTAGAAAGATATATGTCCTCTGATGAGGAAGTGATATCTGTGGTGCCATTGGTTGTTAAAACCCCAAGCGGATGGAATAGAATAGATAGACTATTTTGAGTTTTGGATGAATATATGCAAATTATCTTAAATTGTATGCAGATATGACTTATAAGCATGAATAAACGTATAATTCTAATATATTTTCTCTCCTTATGTGGATTTGAGTGAATTTTGAATGAGATGTTAATGATGTTTTCATTCTTCTTTTGAGAAGTTGTTCAATTGTGTGTCTATGTTTTGGGTAGAATTCAATTTTAAAATGTTGAGGTTTCATATTTATATGTGTGAGATTGATCTAATATTCCAGAAAATGAATGTTAAAATATCATGAAAAAAATGGGCATAGAATGAATGTAGAGGTAAAATTATATTTGCATATATTCATAAAATAAGATCTAATAAACAAAAAATATATGCAATTAAAAATAAAGGAAAAATAATTCAACCCAAATTTAGATAAGAGAGATAATTATATGATAACTTTAAGGCTAGGGTTAGGGTTTGATTAGGATTTGTGTTTGCTTAGGGTTATGATTAGAGTTATGAATCTAAAATTAGGGTTCAATTAATGTTCACTTAGGGTTTCTTTCTTGGGAGAAGTTTATTGAATGGTAAGTGTATTTTATAAAATTAATATGTCAAGAATTAATTTTAGATAATATTACATGTGGTTTTTCATATGGTATTAAATTGTAGATTAAAATTGATAATATATTTCCTTCCTTCTTTTTCATTGTAAGCTACCATAATATATGGCCTTAAAATCCTATTCATATTTTGAGCTTTTCTAAACTATACAACACGACATCCAACAAAAAAAATTGTTATGCATTTTTTCCAAGCACAAATCCTTAGAATTATTAATGTGTTACTTAGGTTAATTCTTTATTGCAATAAATAAATACACACTAATATATATATTATGGATTTGAGGGAAAATATTAAAATATTTATATATATAGAAAAATTTAAATGCAAGGGATTCAAGTACATACCTTTGCTTTTGTTAATGTTGATGAAGATACAAATCTTGATGAAGTGCCAAATTTGATGACATGATATAAAAAAATGGAATATCTTTGCTCTATGTGGCACTTGAAATTTTGTACAAAACTATAACTAACTCTACGTCAAATTTGTGACTTTGGACCTATTTTGCATCAATAAATATGAGCTTTGACACATGCCTCCTAATCTAGCATACAATATGTACTTAAATGCTCAAAATAGTTGGGAGTAGTGTTGAGATTGGTGGATCTTTGGGAAGGTCCAATGCTTCACCTTTGTATCTCTCCCTATAGATAGAGGTAGAGATGAATATAGAATGAGAGAGGAAAAGGGATAAAAATAGATAGAGATATATAGAGAGAGATAGAGGGAGAAATAAATATATAGAGAGATAGGAAGATTTATATATATATATATATAGAGAGAGAGAGAGATAGAGATATGGCAAGATAGATAGATAAGGAGATATAGAGAGGGGAAAGAGAGAGAGAGAGATAAGTATAGAAAGACATAGATATAGAGATATATGGGAAGATAAAGGGACTGTAAATAGGTTGAGATATGAAGATAGAAAGGGGTATAGGGAGGGAGCAAGAGATCAGGGAGAGATGGGGAGAGATAGAGAGAGGGAGGGAGAAAGGGAGAGAGAAATGTAGAGGAGGGAGAGATAGAAGATGGGGATGAGGGAGGTATATGTAGAGAGGGGGAGAGAGGGAGAGCGAGAGGGGGAGGCTAATTTTTTAGTTTAAATTCTATAAAATATTCAATAAATAATAATATAAATATTATAAGAATTATATAATTTGTATTTTAAATTACACACTATATTTTATTTTTTGAAAATATGTAATTTTTTAACCATTTTCCTATATATTATTTAGTATTAAGATTTTTACATCTTTTAACAATTCAATATATAATATAAATAAAATATAGTTAATAATTTAATTAACTAGCATACCTATATTAATTAATAATATATATATATATGTAAAACACACCGAGAGTTATCTTTATCAAGATGCCTATTGACTTGAAAAAATGCTTACATTTTCATGAATATGAATTTGGAAAGCAATCAATTTGATTTCATTATTGTTTGTGTCATTGTTTATCTGAATTCCCATATATAAGGGTACACATTGAAATTTGAAATCATACCAACTTGTCTATAACAACAATCAACCAAGAACAATAAATTTAAAAGCAGAAATGTTCATCAATCATTAGATTTAGTATTGAAAGCATCAAAGAAGTATATCATGACAAAATGGCATTAACTAACTTAGATATATCCACTATTTTTTTTTTTCAAATGTTTGAATACATTGTTAACATTATATACATTCAAGCATATGAATGTTATGAAACCTATAGCTTTGCAATTGAGTCTAATAAAGCTTTACTCTCAGATGAATAATCAAACTATGTTATTTTTATGACTATGCATTTAATCCTTTGTTCAAGTATATAAGTCTCTTTTTTCACTTGAAGTTTAAATATGTATCTGTTGAAAAGGACCTTTTGTATAATGTGTGAAAAATTAACATCATATTTTTTTCATGCTTCAAAATGTTCAATTATTTTGTTGTTACACCCTTAATTTCTTCTGCCACTTCTTCAAAAGTTGTAATCCAAGTGAATGAAGTATGGTCTTGCACTTTGCATTGAAGTATATATTTATAATCACATTCTTGGGGAAAGTTTTATCACATCTTCCACAATACCACTGACCATTTTCATTAGTGTTTACCTTCTTTTTGCAATGCCTATCTCCAATTTTCAAGGGGCATGTTGTATAACAAAAAATTTCT
>VDFB02058242.1:116735719-116848285 GCA_007258455.2 Sequoia sempervirens | reverse complement strand
GTGGGAGAGTGGGAGAGAGTGAAAGTGTGGCTACATAGGTTTTCTATACATAGTATTTGTAAGAGAATGGTATCTCTATTTTTGAATTATTCTAAACCTTGTTTCTATGTAGTAGTTTTTAAATTCATTTTGTTGTTATACTCTATAATTTGTAGTTTATATATTGTACTTTCTCTATACATGATTTTAGCAAGATTGGGGACACTAATAGAACCTTCATTTTATTTTTTTAAAGACTAAGAAATGTATGAAAATTTGACAACATGAAAACCATGAAAATAAAAGTGAAAATAAAAATTTAACATAGTAAAAATGAAAAGAACCATTTGTTGTTACTCTAGTATTTCAACCACATACTAAATTACCAAGTGCATTTTATAAATGTATCATGCAATTGGAGCACAATATTGGGAATCAATGTGAATGATTCTCATCAAGAAATTAGACTAGCTTTGAGATTGAAGGACCCAAGCTCTTTGTAGGTTTTCAATGAAGATTTAATTAGCCACTAATAGGAACAATAAGAAAATAGATAAATGTGAAAATAAATCCTAATCTCTAAGAGTGTTGTGCTAAGAATTACATACACATCTCATAAATTTCAATAGAGACATGAGACACATTTATAGAAATAAAGGAAAGAAATAGCTATTTAGATAGTTATTAATCTACAAAATATTAGGACCTATGTACTTCAAGAGATTAATAAAAATAAGTTTTTATTTATAATTTTTAAATTTGATAATTTTGAAATTATCATAGATGTAAAGTAAAGATAAAATATTTTTCAACAAAACAAAGAAAAATGACAAACAAATAATGTGATTAATCAAGAATAACATGATATTGCAAAAAATATAATAAATAAAAGAATATGCATAATTGTACATAAGCCATAAAAAGTCTAAATATACCCATCTTTATAAAAAAAATAAAAAATCTTTAAAATGACTAAAAATTATTAAAACTTATTAAGCTCCATAACAAAACACTACCTTCCATATAAAGAGTATACAACATGATACTTATAGAAAACAAATTATGTAGGATACCAAAAAATTGTTAAAAAGATAAGATAAAATTATAAATGAAATTAATCATATTAATTTCATAGTTAAAAAGATAATTCTATGGATCTTTAAATATAAATTATATATAATAATCTTTAAATCTTTATTTAAAAAAATATATATTATATTTTATAAATTAATACATTAAATGTTTTAATATTTAAGTTATACTAAAATCTAAGATATTCAATATTCATTATTATTTTTAAATTATAATATTGATTAAAGATATATAATTATATTTATAAGATTTAAATTCAATAATGAAATTAGAAAATATTAAATCAATCAAAATTATTTCTATTATCCAAAATACTATATAAGTAAATTATAAACTATTATAATATAATATTTAAATTTTCTATATTTCAAATGTTAAATAATTCTAATGTTAAATTTTTATAATTATAAACTTACCTTTTAATGATGTTAATAGGTTTTTTAATTAAAATTAGTTTTTCAGCATATATTAACATACCTAGATATATTCACCAAAATCTATTATCTATTATTGATTATGTAATTTTGTATGTATAATATATTTTTTTAAAAATAAAAAATATATTTTTGAAAAAATAAATATATATTTTAAAAATTAAACAATATATTTTTTAAATTAGAAATATATTAGAAATATTTTGAATGTATTCAACTACCAAAATATGATTTTTTTTTTAATATACCATTAAAATCACTAGCTGCCCTAATTTCTCCACTTTTGCTCATTTTTAATGAATTTCCCCCCGGCCTTGTCAAATATTTTATTTTAAATGTTTTGATTTGGAAGCAATGAAACATTTAAAATATATCGCACAAAAATTTCCTTGGGCCCCACCTTGTACAGACCACATGGCAGCTGCCCGTGATTTTGCAATCAACCAAAGCACCATCGTGGGATGGTGTGGAACAACTCAGATCATAGGACAATTGATGAACAGTCACACAAATTTGATCCCTAGATGGGACACGTGTCACCCGCCCGCGATATCGCCATCCTACAATTCCCAATCACAGGATGGTAGGCAGCCATTGATCTTGAAGGCATTTTGATCGACGACAACGCGAATTTCATCCTTCTGAAAAATAAAACATTCATTAAAGGGAAAGGGGACATTACTAGGCGGATGGAAAACAACGACATAAGTTTTTTTAAAACCGTTCAGCACAGGGCCAACCAGGACTTAGGAAAATAAAACCCGTGAAGGAAATAAAATATTAAGACCAAAGGGACCAGGCCTAGATGAAACAATGGAGCATAAGATGTTTTTAAAACCCTTCAAAAAAGGTAATGGCGAAATAGATCCCGACCAAGGAATTAGGTAAACACAAGGGTTTAAGATAAAGACAGCTAAAACCCCAGCTCTAAGAAATTTTCCAACACCATGAAAGACCACTGACATAAGTCAGGGCATGAGTGAAACATTAGGAACAATGTTTGAAGTTCCATCAGTACAAGCATTGGATAATTTTATATTAATAGTTTGTCCTATCACAAATATAAAAGGTGAGCACAATAAATAACATGCATTTTCCCATTAAATGTGAAGGATTTTCAAAAATTTATAGTGTTCAACTATTGGTCCATTTTTGTTCAATATAAGTTGTATTTTAAATCATTATGTGCTATTTTTATAATAACAAATAGATTTTTTGTGTTCAACTATTAGTCCATATGTATTGTTTTTATAGAATAGAACACTCAGAACAAAACTTTGAAGTTCCATCACTACCCATAACCCTAAACCATAAACCATTAACCCTTAACCTTTAAACCCCAAACCCTTAAACCCTCTACCCTCTCTCTCTCTCAAGTCTCTCCCTCCTACCCCCTCTCCCTCTCAGGTATCTCTCTCAAGTCTCTCCTCCTACTCCTTCTCCCTCTCTTAGGTCTTTCTCTCACTCACTCACTCCCTCTCTTAGGTCTTTCTCTCACTCACTCACTCCCTCTATCTCTATCCCTTCCACCCTTAACCTTAAACCCTTAAACCATCTACACTCTAGCCTTCACCCTCCCTCCCTCGATCTCTCCCACTCCCTCCCTCTCTCTATCTCTCTCTCAATCTATCTCTTCAATATCCTACCCCCCTCCCTCTCTTAGGTCTCTCTCTCACTCACTCACTCCCTCTATCTCTATCCCCTCCACCCTTAACCTTAAACAATTAAACCATCTACCCTCTACCATTAACCCTCCCTCCCTCTATCTCTCTCCCACTCCCTCCCTCTCTCTCTCAAGTCTCTCCCTCCTAGCACCACTCCCTCTTCGAGGTCTCTCTCTCACTCATTCACTCTATCTCAAGTCTTGCCCTCCTACCCCTTCTCCCTCTCTTAGGTCTTTCTTTCACTCACTCACTCACTCTATCTCTCTCCACTCCATACCCTTAAACTCTAAACCCTTAATCCATCTACCCTCTACATTTAACCCTCTACCCCATATCTCTCTCCCACTCCCTCCCTCTTTTCCTCTTTCCCTCTTTCCATCTTCAATATTCATATTATGTTTTTTTAACTTCTAATTTTGCATTTTAAATGAAAAAACTTGGTTTTACACCTTATTTAAGTCATTTAATCCTTGATTTTTGTCTCCAGTAGATTTATTTAAAACTATAGACACCATCCAATTGAATTATGATATTCCTCTCTTCTATTAGGATGGAAGAAAAATCATTTGAGAGGTCATTTTTTATCTTAGCCATTCTACTTTCAAGGAGATCCTTTCTTTGAAAAGGTTTCTAAAGACTTGGATATTCCACTCTTTTAGTCCGAGTTTTATGAATTTTAAATTTTGATTGAATATGCACATCTTAGTGCAATGATCAACTGCTTGGGTGAGCCAAGATTCAGTGACAACCATTCCTCTCTCTCTCCCCTTCCCCTCTCTCATAACTCATAAAGAAGTGACATATTTCCTAAAGAAGTGAAATAAATATTTTTTTTGTTTCAAATAAAATATCACAACTCTCCACTATATGTATATCATTTAAAAAATAAAATGGTCATTTAATAAAATAAGACACTCATTGAAACAAGTGTTGTTATCATAGTGAAAAAATATTTTTCTTATCTGTACAACAATTGGGGTAGCAACGTATAAACCCTTAAACCATCTACCCTTAACCCTTAACCCTCCCTCCTTCTATTTGTCTCCCACTCCCTCCCTCTCTCTCTCTCTCTCTCTCTCTCTCTCTCTCTCTCTCTCTCGTATCTTCAATATCCTACCCCTCTCCTCCCTTGGTTCTCTCCTCTCACTCCTCCTCCTCTATCTCTCTCCCTTGACACACAAACCCTAAACCCTTAGCCTGTAATAAACCCTCTACCCTCCCCTTAACCCTCAGCCTAGCAGCTATCTCTCCTGCTCCCTCCCTCTCTCTCTCTCAAGTCTCTCTCACCGGCAGAGGGAAGAGATAGGAGGAAGAGAGGAGGAAAATGAGGAGTAGAGGATAGAAGGTTTAAGGAGTTTATGGTTGAGGTAGGAGGAAAGACCTAAGAGAGGGAGTAATGAGAAGAAAGAACTAGAAGGAGGGTAGGAAGGAGAACTGAAGATCGAGAGAGGGAGAGGGTAGGAGGAAGACTTGAGAGAGAGAGGGTAGAGGGTTTAAGGGTTTAAGGGCTTAAGGTTAAGGTTAATGGATTTTAGGGTTTAGGGTTATGGGTAGTGATGGAACTTCAAAGTTTTGTTCTGAGTGTTCTATTTTATAAAAACAATACATATGGACTAATAGTTGAACACAAAAAATCTATTTGTTGTTATAAAAACAACACATAATGATTTAAAATATAACTTATATTGAACAAAAATGGACCAATAGTTGAATCTTATTTTCATATTTATCTATTTTCTTATTGTTCCTATTAGTGCCTAATTAAATATTCATTAAAAACTTACAAAGATCTTGGGTCCTTCAATCTCAAAACTTGTCTAATTTCTTGATGAGAATCATTCACATTGATTCCCAATATTGTGCTCCTTGCATGATACATTTATAAAATGAACTTGGTAATTTAGTATGTGGTTGAAATATTAGAGTAACAACAAATGGTTCTTTTCATTTTTGGCACATGATTGACCATTTTTACTATGTTAAATTTTTATTTTCACTTTTATTTTCATGGTTTTCATATTGTCAAATTTTCATTCATTTCTTAGTCTTTTTTAAAAAACAAATGAAGGTTCTATTAGTGTTCCCAATCTTGCTAAAAATCATGTATAGAGAGAGTACAATATATAAACTATTAATTATAGAGTATAACAACAAAATGAATTTAAAAACTACTACATAGAAACAAGGTTTAGAATAATTCAAAATAGAGATACCATTCTCCTACAAATGCTATGTATAGAAACCCTATGTAGCCACACTTTCACTCTCTCCCACTCTCCCACACTCTCTCCTCTCTCTCAAGCTCTCTTACACCCTCTCCACTCTCTCCTGCTCTCTCCTCCTATTTCACTCTCCTCTCTCCCCATTCTCCTCCACCCTCCTCTCTCCACCTTCTTCCCTCCTCCTCTCCATTCTCCTCACTTTCTTCCTCCTCCTCCTCTCTCTCCTCTCTCCCACCCTCTCCCACCCTCTCACTTGCTCTCCCACTCCCTCTTATCTCTCCTCCTCTCCCAATCTCCCCTCTCCCACTATCTTCTTCCTCTCTCTCCCTCCTCCCATTCTCTTTCCACCTCTCTCACCTCTCCTCTGCCACCCTCTCCCTGCTCTCTCCTTCGCCCTCCCTCCCTCCCTTATGCCCACCCTCCACCTCCTAGTACTCTCAGTTATATAGAGAGGAGTAAGAAGGAGATAAAAAGCTCTCAAAAGAATGAGAATATAGTGTAGGAGATGGAGAGAATAGATGAAATAATGGGAGAGGAGAATCAACTCAACTCGATAGAGGCCCGACAGTGACATAAATAATTAGGAGATATAGAGAGAAATAGGGGGGGATATATCAATCACCCTCCTATATCTCTATCTATTCATCCTTATCTCTTTATCTCTCTACCCCTCTCTATCTCTTTGTCTCCCTTTCTATTTGTATATTTGTCATTATCTCCCTCTCTCTCTATATTTTCTTCCCTATATTTATCTTTGTCTCCTTAAGTGTGCAATGGGTACATTGAAGAGGTCTTAAAGGAGAACTATCATATCTTTAATCAAATGGCATGCTACCTTGAGCATAACTCCCCAAGGACACATGCCATCCTGGATTGTTGACATGAAACAACCAATCAAAATTTAGTTTCTCTCTCATATTAATATATATTACTATTATATTAAATATATATTATATTAATTATATTTTGTATTTATAAAAATATGCTTATTATTAATTATTAATTATAATAATTTTATACGTATTTAATAATTTTGTTAATGAATATAATATTAATTATAATAAGTTGAATAATTATATTATTTATTATGTAAATATATAGCTAATATATACTTAACTATATTGTAGAATATTAAAACCTAGCTAAATGGTGCCAAAATTTTGAACTTAATTAACATACTATAAAAGCTAACAAAACCAGGTTGTAGCTCATCAAATTGGAGAAGTGAAAGGTCAATGCCAGCACTGAGGAAGAGTTTGGAGTAGTGAAAACAAAGTCAATGCCAGCACCAAGGAAGAGTTTGGAGGAGTGAAAACAAGGTCAATACCAGCACCGAGGAAGAGTTTGGAGTTAAAACAAGGTCAATACCAGCGCCAACAAAGAGTTTGGAGGAGTGAAAACAAGGTCAATATCAATGTCGAGGAAGAGTTTGGAGGAGTGACAACAAGGTCAATACCAGCAGTGAGGACGAGGTTGAGGACACTCATGGAAAATCGATGACCAAGGGGCAATGAGTATTGTAAGTTTGGCACCTCCATTCTCTTTAACCTTCAATTTTCATGCCTAGTTTCCAAAGATCTTCTCATACATTAGCACCCCCATTCTCGTAAAATGGTATAAGATAAGACAAAAAAAAAAAGCTTATACAGAACATATCCACCTACAATCCCATTCAAGCATTTTAATTAATTCCTTGAATTAAAACTAAAACAAGAATCATACAGACCACAACAGTGAGATGAACAAAACAACCCTTGATCATTTTATTCAAAATTCAAATATGCTTGTACAATGGAGAGACTTGAGTTTGAATTAATCATATCAATTCAAATGTCAGTACTATCATAAAACATCAAATCCCCATGAGTTCAAAACCTACTACAAAATGACTCAAAACCTAAATTGCAGTTTCCCTAAAACCATCAAACTTTACAATTTTCTCTACAACTTCATCTAGACTCAACCAAAAATATCTAACTTGTTAACCTGTACTTCTGGCTTTGAAATCCTTCTTATAGAAAAAGGAGGAGCAAACAAGCATCAGGCCATAAAGCACACATGTCACCAGCCAATTGGACCGCCTTGTACTCTTCATCAGTTGGAAAATCAAAATTGATCACCTCATTCACCTTGACACTATAAGGTTTGTACTTAACTGCCACTTGATTCAATTCTCTTTCAAAAGACTCCAAGAATGAGCTAGTGCTAATGATTTTGTCCATACAGCTCACCAACAAATCATAATCTGAGTTACCCCATTTTTCAAGGTTTTGTAGTCCAAACATGATATAAAGTGGCTCTTACACTTATTGTGATTATTGTAGCTTGTGTAAGAGGCCCCATGGATACTGTTGTAATTGTAGGATGCATGAATAGGGCATAGGTTTCAACAAAACATGTATGGAAGATTTCATTTTATGAATTTTTATCCATGTGTAGACCTAATGGGTTGTTTCTGAACACTAAATATAAATCACACACACACACACACACATATGTATGTATATGTATTCTTAAATGTAAATGTAAATGCAATTACTGGATGCTCTCCTAGAACAATAAATGCAAGATATCATTAAAGAAATCTATATCTATGTATATAAATGTGTATTTCTAAATGCAAGTGTAAATGTATAGAGCATATGGTTTTGTAGTGTTATAGATACAACATATCCATAAATTAATGTAATTGAAATTCTAAAGTCTTCAACACATATAATATGAAATTGATCAAACTATTAAACTACATGAGAAATAAATGAAAACAGTAAATGCATATGTATGTGTATTTGTAAATGTAGGTGTAAAATAAATAAGAATAATGAAAATTATAAAAGAATAGAAAGGTCTCCTCCCTTCTTGGTAGTGATAACCTCCTCCACACACAACCCTTAAAAATTATGAATAGAGGAATATAATCTTTGAAGAACTCAAAGTTGATTCTCTCCTACTTGATGCAGTTAGTCATTTTATCCTTACAAACATTTATAGTGATTACTAGAGACACATAGACCAATTATTCATAATAGAAGAATTTGATCATACTTTTCCAATGATGGCATTATGAGAAAACCTTAGGTTAAATGAATAATTCTTAGCTAAGTTATTTAAATCATGTCCAACCGTATAAGAGAAGACCGCTGCTATGTGTACCTGGATACCATGGAGAAAGGCTAGTCTTTGGGATCTTTCATCAATCATCCTACCTTAAAACAAACCAAAAATATCCTAGCAATTAGACATGGACAGATTTAATATGACTTAAAAAAAAATTATTGCCAAATCGTAAACTTATGATGACTTAACTAGGCCTAGTACACACTCCCTCCCCATTAACCACTTAGACATATGGAAATTAATGTTAATTTGATTTTATTTTTTGTCATGTAGGTGTCCAATAAACCACTTGGTGGTGTTTCCCTTCAAGTTTATTTACTTGAATGAAGAGAAAAAGTCATTTGATTACAATTAGATAATACATTTGAGGCCTTGGTTGTGTAACTGGTGGACCATAGTCACATTTAACACTTGTTACAAAGTTTGGGAGTTAAAACGTTAAGTAGATTTGATTTTTGATGGACACATTTGGATGGTAGTAACAATAGCTTGCAATCTATCAAGACTTGATTACCTTGTAACTTGTGAAATTCTAGCGATGAAATGATAGATTAATCATGATGTCACCTTGGGATCACATCACCACGAAAGAACTTCATCCAACATCCTTACGAGTGTAGGTACCACCAAATAGGTATTTGTCAGATCTGTCTTCCTCGAGCGAGGGAAATTCAGGAAGAGAAGAGGAAAGCGAGCCATGTAGTATCTCTAAAAGAGGGAGATCAACTAGAGGTCAAAAGATTAGAAGGAAATTCTGTAAACGCATGGAATTTTTTCTTGCTAAAGGGGGTTCATGTTCTTATGATGATGAGAGTATAGGCGACGTCAAGGTGCCCTTGAGGTACAAACATCTACGGAAACAATGTGTACCCAAGGAACTTCCTCCAATAAACACCAATTTTTGTGTCAACAAGAGGATATATCACATAACACCATTGTCATTACATGGTTTGGGCCTATTTTGCATGGACGACATAAAGGTTTGTTACGACAAAGTTACTGAATTGATGAAGTATGTTGGACCCTGTTATAGTTACAAACATTGGATGCAACTGGTTCGATATACACAAAGTATGTGTAGGTATGCACTGTCAGCAAATTATATACAACTAAAAGATAAGGATCAAAATAAAGGAGTGGCTATGTACATTAATGAAAGGCCAAAAGCATTAGGGAATATTGGAGGGTTTATAAATAGTACATGACCTAGGTCAACAAATAAGCAACCCAATTGCATATTCGAGGCACACGAGGGAAACCATCTATTTGTATGTGCGATAAAATCAATAACTGCAGGGGAAGAGTTGCTAATCGATTACAATTTGAATCACTTAGTTACAAACATAGTTACTATGGGGGTGGTACGTACTATGTACCATTTTACCCAACCTCCAATTAATGACTCCAATATACCATTTTTTTTAATTTTTATTTTTCATAAGTCTACTAGTTTCAGTTTGGTAATGTTTTTTTATATTTAATTTTTGTCACAGGGGGACATTGATCATACGAAGAAGGCTCTGGCCTAGAGCATAGATTGTGATGTATCTTCAGGCACTTCTACCTGACAGGTTTACCTCATTGTAGTTGTACAAATTAGATATGAGGAAAATGTTTTATTATTATGCTTTTTTCATAAGTTTTTTGGGTTAATTTCGATAATATTTTTAATATTCTTGTTGCAGTTGACTGATCAGGGAAAGGCACCAGCAGTAGAGGAGAGTATCCATAGTGAGGTGCAGTCAATATTTTATGATGATGACATGGCTTATTCAACAAACCCTTTCAATATGATAAAGAAGCTCATGAAAAAATGCAATGAAGAAATGACTCAGTTGATGTTCAAAATTCCTCAAATAGATGAGATAAGAAAGAGGGTTAAAGTATTGACAGAGAGATTACAAAATTTGCAAGTTGTCATGAGGTCTTTGATTATAACATAAGTTCATTCATGGTTTTATATTTTGTACTCTTTTATGTCATGAACTAAAATATGTGTTGTTTTTATAGGGTTATTTTCCTCGTCATGATGCTCCTAGCCATGATCAGGGTACTGCAAGTGCTTCCCGAGGAGTAAGGGTTGGTACAAGTGTCCATCCTGATCTTCCTACGCATACATCACATTATCTGACCCCATCATCTGTGCCTATATTGTCGTTTGAAATGTTGGCAACACATACCATGCAGGCATCCATTAATGCACCCTTTGGTAGCAAACACATACCAGAACATGCATCAAGACATGTACCTGGGGATGCAGAGGCCACTAGTATTGGTGATGTTTTAGCAGCATTTCCTGGATCTTCCCGTATTACTAGTACAGGAACATTGCCAGTCACACCTGTGGTGACCGAGGATTTCGTTCCCATAAAGATAGAGAAGGTCCTAGGTACTTTAAAATGTTTTAATTATTATTCTATATAATCCAATTGAAATTTACTTATTGATCGCTATTTTTAGACTATTGATCCCATGATCATTTTGTAGGAAATGATGTTTTTTATAAACATCTAAGTGATATTCCATTGGAGCTCTTCGGGCCCACCATACGTACACAGTGGAATGCCCAAAATGAAGATTTAAAAGATGAGATCATTAGTCATTTAGTTGTGCTATTGGGTGATAAAACATTCAACCAAACCAAGGTCCTTAAGAAAGCTGGTACCTATCTAAAGTATGCGAGGGACCAATATAGGTCACATTTAGAGAAGAACAAAAAGTATGAGCATCCCCCCATGATTTCGAAGAGGGAGTGGAAGGACCTGGTGTCCGATGGAAAGGAGAAGGCTGAAAAGAAAAAAGGAAAGACACCACTGGGCCAAGGAAGGTATGTGATATAGAAGCATAAATCTGCAAAAAATCCTGATTAATCGCAATTTAAAAAAAAAATGTAGGCTACACGATTTTTTCCCTGATTTTTTGAAAAAATCATTGAATTTTTGGTCAATGATTTTTTTCCATTTCAAACTTCAAAATTTCCAAAAAACGTGTTTAAAATCTGCAAAAAAATGTGAATAAAATTGAGCTGATTTTAAAAAAACCATGAGACCATGGCTTGTTGCTTACTATTATGCTTTGATAGATTTTTCCAAGCATCCATAGCTTGTTTGAAAGCACATGTTTTAGGCTTTTAGCCATAGCAACAAGCCAATGAATTGTTTGATAAAATGCTTTGGTAGACATGTATGAAAAATGTAGTAGCATAGACAAGGCAATGGCCTTGAAAAAATGTCTCAAAGAAATGTAGTCTCATGGTGATGGAATGCCATGAATGCCATGACAAGATAATTTCTATGGATTGTCATGGAATTCCATCACCCGTGAGACCATTTCTTGAGGCTTTTCAAACAATTCACTCCCTTTTTCTATGTTATTGCTTACTATTATGCTTTGGTAGATTTTTTCCAAGCATCCATAGCTTGTTCAAAAGCACCTATTTGAGGTTTTTAATTTTTAGCCATAGCATGAAGGCGTTGAATTGTTTGATAAAATGATTTGTAGACATGTATGAAAAATTTGGTAGCATAGAAAAGGTAGTAACATTTGAAAAATGCTTCAAAAATGTGGTCCTCATGGTGATGGAATGCCATAACGAATGCCATGAAAGCAAATTGATATGGATTATGGCATTCCATCACCATGAGACTCACATTTCTTTGAGGCATTTTGAAATAGTTCACTTGTCTATGCTATTGCTTACTATTATGCTTTGATAGATTTTCCAAGCATCCATAGCTTGTTTGAAAGCACACTGCTTTAGGCTTTTAGCCATAGCAGCAAGGAAATGAAATGTTTGATAAAATGCTTTGGTAGACATGTATGAAAAATGTAGTAGCATAGACAAGGCAATGAACTGCTTGAAAAAAATGTCTCAAAGAAATGTAGTCTCATGGTGATGGAATGGCATGACGAATGCCATGACAAGAAAATTGCTATGGATTGTCATGGCATTCCATCACCGTGAACTACATTTCTTTTAGGCTTTTTTTCAAACAATTCACTGCCTTGTCTATGTTATTGCTTACTATTATGCTTTGGTAGATTTTTTCCAAGCATCCATAGCTTCTTCAAAGCTTTATTTGAGGTTTTTAATTTTTAGCCATAGCATGAAGCGTTGAACTGTTTATAAAATGCTTTGTAGACATGTATGAAAAATGTGGTAAATAGAAAGGTAGTGAACTATTTGAAAAAATGCTTCAAAATGTGGTCTCATGGTGATGGAATTCCATAATGAATGCCATGACAAGCAAATTGCTATGGATTGTCATGGCATTCCATCACCATGAGACCACATTTCTTTGAGGCATTTTTTGAAACAGTTCACTACCTTGTCTATGCTTTTACTATTATGCTTTGATAGATTTTTCCAAGCATCCATAGCTTGTTTGAAAGCACCATTTTAGGCTTTTAGCCATAGCAGCAAGGAAATGAAATGTTTGATAAAATGCTTTGGTAGACATGTATGAAAAAATGTAGCATAGACAAGGCAATGAAATGCTTGAAAATAAAAGTCTCAAAGAAATGTAGTCTCATGGTGATGGAATGCCATGACAAAATGCCATGACAAGCAAATTGCTATGGATCGCCATGGCATTTCATCCTTTGGATACTACATATTTTTAGGCATTTTTTCAAACAATTCACTACCTTGTCTATGTTATTGCTTACTATTATGCTTTGCAGATTTTTCCAAGCATCCATAGCTTGTTCGAAGCACCTATTTGAGGCTTTTAATTTTAGCCATAGCATGAAAGCGCTGAACTCGCTTTGATAAAAATGCTTTGATAGACATGTATGAAAATGTGGTAGCATAGAAAAGGTAGTGAACTATTTGAAAAATGCTTCAAATGTGGTCTCATGGTGATGGAATTCCATAATGAATGCCATGACAAGCAAATTGCTATGGATTGTCATGGCATTCCATCACCATGAGACCACATTTCTTTGAGGCATTTTGAAATAGTTCACTACCTTGTCTATGATATTGCTTACTATTATGCTTTGATAGATTTTTTCCAAGCATCCATAGCTTGTTTGAAAGCACCTATTTTAGGCTTTTAGCCATAGTAGCAAGGCAGTGAACTGTTTGATAAAATGCTTTGGTAGACATGTATGAAAAATGTGATAGCATAGACAACTGTCACCATCTGATATTTATGCAGTTGTAGTATGTTTTGTGCAATGTAATCAACAATATGAATGTAACCAACAAAAATCTATTTTCTATAATTCATGGATTGAAATCTGTATTTTATATGCTCTCAATGTCTGTATGCTATGGAAATGCCATTAATTTTTTTTTTTAAAGTAGTATGCTATGTGTGATATTATCAACAATGTAATTATTTACTGATTACTCTTTCTTTTTACATAATCTAATGTATTTCAAACTTTTCATAGGTTGGCCGACACATTGAAGGCAACAAAGGAAAGACTAGAAAAGCACGGGCAACACAAACTTGGCTCTGGTGCTTATATGAAATTAGCCACATGAATTGTAAGTATCAATAAATGAAATATTGCATCCAAATTATAATAAATTGAAAACAATTTTGGTTTTATCACACCATAGAAGCAAAATTCATGATCTTCTGCAAAAATGTAGGGCTCTGAATTCAACAGAGTTCCCATAGAAGAGGACATGAATATTGCCTTCTAGCAAGGCTATGGAGTCATGGCTGAATGCCTAAGAGTCTTGACTGGGCAAACACAATCTTCCATTGCATCCGACACACAGGTAAATAAACTCAATAAAGTTTATTTAAAATTGAAAACTTGTGCAATCTATTCAATATTAATTTCCACCATAAAGTAATTACATGCCTATTTGTTTTAAACATTTAAGCAATGATATTATTCCACATGGCATTGGAATGCAGCTTGGTGAGGGTGGAGCAAAACGTGTAGATGAAGTTCATGGTGTGCATCCTGGTACTTTAGAGCATGTAGAGTGTGATCAACATGTTGAGAATGATCAAGCTAGAGAAGATCGGGAATATGATGTGGCCCCATCAGGTAACGAGGACCACTCTAAAGTTTTTTTAAACATATTTAATTGTAATTGGTGTATTAATTAAGGTAACCTTTTGTGTTTCAACTTTAGATCATGTAGAGTGTGATCAACATGTTGAGCATGATCAGGCTAGAGAAGATCAGGAACATGATGTGGCCCCATCAGGTAAAGAGGACCACACTCATGTTCTCTTAAACATATTTAATTTCAATTGGTGTATTAATTAATGTAACCTTTCATGTTTCAACTGTAAATCAAGATTTAGAGGGTGTTCAACATGTTGAGTATGAGTCTATAACAAAAATTTAGGAACATGATGTGCACCCATTAGGTAAAGAGAACCACTCTATTGTTCTTTTAATTAATGAAATACTTGTAACAATAATAATAAAACATATCAGTTTAACATTTCTTTCTTATTGCAGCAGATCCCCCTTGAAGTGGCATCCACGTCATGAGCAGACGACTATGCATACATTAAGATCAAAAGCAAAGGGAAGAACAACTAAAGGGGGGATAGATATTGATTTAGAAAATGATACTCCATTTCAGCTTTATGTAGCTTTCAAAAAGAAACAAAAAAAAGTGATTGTAATCATATCATGACAACCATATTTTTGATAATATGTAAAAACTGAAAGAATGAATATTATATGTTAATGAATGAATGTGAATATGTTAATTAATGAATTTTATATGTTAATGAATGAATGTTATATGTTATTAATGGATGAATGAATGATTAATGTTATATGATTGGGTATGGGGAGTTGAGAGTGATGTGAGGGGCCAAATGAGCTTCCACCGTCATGTGGTTGGCCCTATTAAGTAGAGAATATTAAACCATTCTCAAAAAAAAGAGACGCTACTCCTTGCCCATTTTGTCACACTTGTGACAAACTTTTGGTGTTCTTTTGATGCTACTCCTTCCTAATTTTGTTGCAAAGTCGACGAACTCTTGGTGTTGTTTCGATGGTACTACTTGAATATTTCATCACACATTCGACGAATGTTTTGTGGTGTTTCGACACTATTCCTTTCCCATTTCATCGAAATGGCGATGAAATTTTGTTGTTGTTTCGATGCTATTGCTTGCCCATTTTTTCGAACTGGCAACGAACTTCTGGTGTGATTCGTCGATGGATACACAAAGTATTCATCAATATTCTGATGAATGTCCAAGGAATTTCACGATGCCATCGACTGATGATTCTTCGCCATTAGTTCGACGTTTAATTCGTCATCGAAATTTTGACAAAAAAATAGCAATGGAAATATTTTTGCCATTTTGTCACTCTTCCGACAAAGATTTTTCGGGCTACCGATGAACGACCGTCAGAAAATGGTGTCAAATTCAGTAGTGACAAGATGTTAAAGATGCTTAAATTTTTCGTAGCATGTCCATTTTTTCAGTAGTAGTGGTAGTAAGCATTTTCTCTAAAGCTTGAGGGTAAGGGAACTTATTGGGTTTGGGTGTTTTGAGGGGAGGCAAGGTAATCATTTTTTGTTCTAAAATTTGGGACATTGTGTTATGAATGGTATTGGGTAAGGGAGTGAATTGTATCTTCGGGCCACCATAGCTAAAGGGTATCATAGCTTTAACAACAACTACTTTGTTATTGACATTTTGAGTTTTATGTTGAGGGGGATTAAATTGAAGGAACCCTTTATTCTATTTTCTAAATGGTTGGGAATTGTTTTGGTTTTTAGGCTCAAATTTTTCAACTCAGCTAGAGGTGGATTTTGTATCTTGACTACTAACCAGATTTTGATAATAATGGAGGGTAGTACATAGGTGCATGAAGGATGGGAGTTTCATCATGGTAAGCTTTCCTTGTATTTTTCTTTGAATTTTTTTTATAAACATCTTCTGAAGATGAGGGTCAGGGATCTTGACATTAAGAGGGAATAAATCGATTGATAGCATGAGATAAATTCAATTATCTTTTCTTTTTCTTTTTTCTTGCATCTCATCAAATCGACCAAGGTCATCTTAAGGGTCATATACACTTGGAAGTGGTTTACAAATTCCTCAAAAATTTCATTGAATGAATAAATTGAGTTGTTTGGTCAAGAAGAAAACCATTCAAAGGTAGTATCTTTCAACAACCTAGGAAAAAGCTTAGCAAAAAATTTATCATCAAGGAAAAAGTCACTAAATAAGGTGGTATAAGCATTAACATGGTTAGAAGGATCTCCCTTTCCTCTGTAATTTTTAAATCTAGGCACCTCTATACCTTGTGGCATCGTTGTTCCCAATATCTCCAAGGACAATGGGCTGCATTTGACATAATATGTAGGTGGTCCATTTTGATTTTGATTGATGGTGGAAATCTATTTTTGAAGAGATGAAACAATTTGCTAAAGTTGGTTTATGAGAGGGTTATTACTTGTGTTATGATATGGAAGTGAAAATGGTAAAGGGGTGTATGTGTTTGAGGGAAAAGTGAATGTAATGCTTATAGGTGGTAAGGTGGTAAGATATATGATGTACGATGCCACATAGGAACTAGGGATGCTAGCAAGAATACCCAAGGAAGGAATCACATTACTAGTTGGTTGCATTATTGTTGTGAGTTCAGGGTTGGCATAGGTAGGTATTGAGGAAATTGTTGTGGGAGGAGGAATTTGAGTTCCTCCTTGGTTGGTGACATTGCTTATAGGAAAAACAAAACTAGTGGTTGGGGTGAGGTTCTTTCTATAGATTTGAAATATTTTTTTCACAAGGTCAAGTCCATCTTCACTTTCAAGCATGTAGTGAATGTTATCTATTTTAGGGATGGTAGTAGTGTAAATGTTGTCGTTTTGTACTTTATGTTGTAATTTTTTTAGGTCCTCTTCAATTTGGATTATGTTTTCTTGTCAGACACTATCATTCCTTTTTTCAAAATGCATCGCACTACTTGAAGGCAAGGAGTTGTTAAGGATGTTGTCCATACCTAGTGTACTATTGTCAATACTAGGATTGAAAGAGCTAGATAACCCAAGATCCACAATGATTGTGCTATCGCAGGATGACATGAGTCTTGAACTTCATCTCACTATAGTATTAGCAATAGGACACTAAATACTCATACAAGGGCTACTAAATGCAAGGTGAATGCAAATTCAATGTAAGCTATGAACAATGAAATGCTTATAATAGAAATTATAGAAATTAAAGTAAAAAGGAAATAAAAAGTGGAAACTAACTTAAAAACAAAACTTTGAATGTCAGAAAATGTAGTGCAGAATATTTAGAGGGATTGGTTCACCAAAGGTGATGAATGAGTCCCAATAGGGATGTTTTTAAAAAGAAATAATAATAATAATTAAATTTTATGATTTTTAGGTTTTATGATCTATATCTTGGATGAAAATGTAGATGTTGTATGAATTTCAATGAAATGAGATGGAAAAATGTAAGCTATATGATCTTTCACTAATGAAAAATTTTAAAACCCTAGAATGAAAATTAAGCAATGCAAATCCTAATGCAAAGTTAATGCAAGCCAAAACTAGGATGATGATGTACTCAAAATTAGAATTATGATGATCTAAATGTAGGCTCACCAATATCAAAGGTGGAAAATTGGTTTTTCTTTCCTTTTAGGGTTTAGGACAAACAAGGAAAATTTTCACTAACTTCCACTCAAGAACAAACCATTGAGATCTCAATGCAAAGGGGAAAGATATCTTGCAAGAGGGTTGTCCTAGGGGTTGAATGAAAACTATTAAGTGGTTCATCACCAATATTAGACCTAGAAAAGACAATGAAATGAAATATGGAATGAAAAAACCCTAATTGAATTTAATGCACTATAAAATGACCTAAAAATGTAAGTAAAAAATAGAAAACTACAGGGAGAAATGTGTGCACTTGGAAATCTAGAAATGACTAGATGGAGATCTGGAACACTGGAAATTATAACTTTAATATTGACTAGGAATCATTCACCAAGTTGGGTGAATCGGTTCAGATTCTTGAAAATTGTGTGGGAATAAGAATCTACCGAAAGGGTATTTGAATTTGCAAGAATTTGAGATTTGAATGGAACTAGGAATCATTTGCTAGAAGTGGTGAATTAGTCTAGTTAGGATTTTTTGAAGCTTCAAAGTCTGATCTTGCTCTTCTCTATCTACTTTTTTCTTCCTGAGTGATTTCTAGATCTGAAACCCTAATTTTTAACATGTAGGTCTTCTTCAATTTTCTTCAATGCTTGATGATAACATTGACAACTTTGAATGATTTGAAAAAATTTCTCCAATCTTTCTCCTTATGAAATCTATAACCTATACCTACAAATGACACAAAAAGGAGAGGGAAAAATGTTGGGTTAGAGAATAGGGTTTTTCCTTGGTCAAACGCCATTTTGGAAATCAATCCTTGAAATGAAATCAAGTAAGAATAGAGAATGTTGAATGAACAAATGAAAATATTGCAACTCACCAAACCCTTGCAATAAAGTGCTACTAATATTCTTTAAATGGTTGGAATGGATGTAGATATTGAATCTTTCTTTAATGATGTTGATCTTGAATGAAATACTTGCTTGAATCACAAAACCCTATGTCACAATTGTTAGCACAATAACAAAGATGATGCATGAAATCCTTGACATGATGACTAATTCTTGAATGCTACTCTAAAATGCTTGATAATATACTCTTGAAGACACTTGAATGCTCTTATGAACTCAATTTTCTATAAGGATTCTCATTCAACTTGCTAAGTGTAAAATGAATGAAAGAAACTTTTATTTATACTCAATTATGCAAGAATTCCTAAAATTACAACACTAGAAACTGTCATCAAATCTAGGAGAATAAAATACTACTAGAAATTTGAATTAATTTTGATTTTGGGCCACATGGGACTCATTCACCCAAGGTGGTGAATGAGTCCCACTGGTGAATGAGTCCCACTAGGCTTAATTTTTGGGAACAATTTTAAAAATGACTAGAAGTGTGTGAAATTAAATTTGTGACAAAAAGATCTAGGCGGGACCCATTCGCTCAAGTGGCAAATGAGTCCCATATCACTAAATCTAGGCTATTCAAACCTAAAACACTTGAATTATGATTAGGGATTGATTTGTGTCAGGATTATCCTCAAAAAGATGCAATAAATGAGGCTTGTGGATGCAAAATAGGGCCAATTAAAGTATAAAAAAGCCTGGTTATTAATGACAAACCTAGAAAATGTCAAAGTGTGTTACAACAGTTTACAACACTTAAAACAAGGCAAGATTAAGATTTATTTTTATTAAAAAGAAGTTTATTAGTTGTAGTTAATTAATAAGACCTTAGAAAAGTGTAAAAATGAGTTACAACACTTCACAACACTTTTGCAAGGTACCATTTAAATCCATTAGTTCACAAGGGCCCAAGACCCAATGTGAATGTGTCAACCACATTACAACACTAAATCAAGGAAACATTAAGCTCAATTCAACAAGGAGGGCCCAAACAAGTGTGAAAATGTCCTCGACGAAATTTTTCAACATTGTAGTTAACAAGGGTTTTGTTTATCTTGGTCCTATTAATAAGAGCTATTATCATGGAAGCTTCATTTTTTTGGCACTACCATAGGAGGTAGCTCACTTTGGTGGAAAACAATGTTTGAATTCATTCCTTTAAATAGGGATGCTATGCCATTTGGTTTCACATTAGGAGGGATAGGAAATTGTTGTAAAGCACTTTGAAGCACTCTATGATAAATAGGTGATGCTTGAATAAGGTCCCATAAGGATATCTTTGTAGGAGTATTTTTAAGTTTCTCAACAGGGTAATACTCCTTCCCATTATGTAAAGGAAAATAAGGAGTACTAAGAAAGATAGGTTGAGGCAATGGTAATGATACGAGAGTTGTTTGTGCCTATTGTTCCTTGTATTATATGTGTGAGAAATGGAATTATAGCCCAGTTACTGTGAAACTTTGTTACTATCAAGTTTCCTTGTAAAGTTCAAGGTATATCTTTGACTTAATGGTTTCTTTTTAGGTGGTTATAAGATAAGAATAGTTTTATTTTGAACTTGAGGTTAATGTGAAGGTGGGTGAAGGATAATAAGTGGCTTAGGAGATGGCTTAGGAGGTCTAAGAATTAGAGGACTTGTAGGAGGACTCAAGGGATATCTAATGTTCATAACATCAAAATACTTATCCTCATTGTGATGATCCTTTACCAAAGGGGATTCTAATGTCACCTTGTCATTTTCATCTAATGAAGCCACATTACTATTTTTTGAAAGAAATGTATCAATTCTATAATTTTCTTGCACCATGATATCTTCTCTAGTAGGAGAGTTTTTAGGAGAGGAGAAAAAAAGGTGTTGATCATATTCCATGGTTCTAAAGATTTTGTAAGGTAACTTTGTTGGAAATAGAGGAGGAATCAAGAGAAGAACATCTATCATTTTATTTCTTATCAATGAATGTATCATTTTGTTCAATAATATGTTCCCTAGTGAGAGAAGGATTATGAGAGGGAGAAACGAGACTCTCATGACTCTCTATGAGTGTATCTTCTAACACTATAATATCTTCCTTACAAATAGGAGAGATATTAGGTGAATCTAACAAATTTTATTTTCATGGTTATCTATGACGATGAGTGTATCTTCTAACACTATAATATCTTCCTTAAACATAGGAGAGATATTAAGTGAATCTAACAAATTTTATTTTCATGGTTATCTATGATTTCATTATGTTTCACTAAAGTATTCTCACAAGAAAGAGATAAATGGAGACTAGATAAAGAGATGTTAAGGAATGTGTCAATGATCTCATTCTTTTGTGTCATAATATCTTCCCAAATAGGAGTGTTTTTGGAAGAGGAGATTTTAGGATTGTCATGATTCTCAATGGGTATATCTTCTAACACCAAAATACCTTCATCACAAATAGGAGAGGTATTGGGAGAAGAGCAACTATGATTATCATGATTGTCTATGCTTACATCTTCTTTCACTAAAATTTTCTCACAAATAGGAGAGATATTAAGGGATGTAGAATTAGGGAATGTGCTAAAAATTTTACTCTCTTGCACTAAGAGACTCTTGTGACTACATAATATATTGGAAGAATGACTAACATTCTTGTTAATGATCCTTTTCTTGGCATACTTCGAAAGGAAAGATACTAGCATTGTGAAAAGTACTTTTATCCAACTTATGCAATGCTTTGGGAATGTAAATATTATTTACTAAAAAATGAAAAGTACTTTTATCCATGTTATGCAATGCTTCAATAATGTAAACATTGTGTACCGAAAAATGAAAAGTAATTTTATCCATCTTATGCAATGGTTCATGAATGTAAACATTGTGTGCCCAAAAATGAAAAGTACTTTTATCCAAATTGTGTAATTCTTTAGGAATGTAAACATTTTCCCTATAGATATGATGCTTGTCACTACTAAAATAATTTTGGAATTATTTAAAATGGCTACACTAAATGGATGATTTAAACCCAATGCATAAAACAAAAATTCCTAAAAATTGACCAACTGAAATAGTGGGTTACTAGCAGATCTAATATGTGTAGAAAACTAGAAAAAGGCTGATAAAAGTTAGTTTTTATAGGCCTTAAAGGACTCATTCGCCTATGGGTGAGCGGATCTATGTTCAAGATTTTAAAAAATGAAAAATACAATTTATGAGTTGTTTTATGTGTTCTCTATTCTAGGTTGCAAACTAGTACTGATAGTTTCAAAATTTTGGAAAATCAAAGTTGAATGCAAGTGTAAAATGATGCTAAATGACAACAAAAATGACCTATATTAAAATACAATTTTGATCCAATTTTTTGATTTAAGTGATTTAAAGTATTCTATTATATAAATACTATGCAAATTCAATCTAACATTATGCAATTTTTGTTTAATTTTTACATTTAAATTGAATGCAAAATACAAGTTTACACCTAAAATGTAAGGAAACTTTATGCAAAATTTACAATTACTAAATGAAATGATTCAATTCAAATCCTATCTCTAGAGTTTTAACACACTCCAAATCATAAATTAAAATGTTCAAAATGTCAGATTCACGATAATGAAACATAGAAAAATAGGTTGGGGACCAAAACATATAGGGTTTTATACTAAATTTGGAATGTTTCACCAAACTTGCTATAAATAGAAAAGAAAAGATGAGGTGTAATAAAACTACCTATTTTCTGTTTCTTTCAGGAAATGAGATCCCCCAAGATATAATTAACCTTCATCCCTTAGGTGAGTCAATTCTAGGGAAGATCTGATAATTTCATTTATGTATGTGTGGATGGGGGTTAATGTTCAAACAACACTTTTGGGAAATGAAAATAAAATAGCAAATGACCTCAAATCTATAACATAAGACCTAATTCATGTAGAGGAAGCATATCTCTAACAAAAAATATTCAATTTTCTACAAATTAGATGAGTGGAAGACACTTCAAACTTACCTAAAAAATAGTTGTAGTTTCTTGTTTGGTTGCAAACTGTCCAGGACCCCCCTGTCCAAAATGGTGAATGCGTCCTACGATAGCTTTTTCAACTAAATTGTTGGGAGCCTTTGAACACATATCTAAGACAAAATATCCCACTAGTTTCACATGAAAATGGTGAAAAATGAGCTCGAGATCTGAGTTTCTATGAGATGACAAATTTTCTTGGAACTTTGACAACTTTTGCAATTTTGCACTTTAGAGATCTCCAATCTTCAATTTTCCTTCAACCTAAAATCTGCAACACAAACAAAAAAAGGGATTTTTATTTTTATTTTTGGTTAATGGGGGTTCTAATTGGTCAAACCTTATTTTGGTAATTAAGCCTTGAAATAAAATAATGAAAGTATGAAAGGAATAATGAATGAACACTACAATGTTGCAATTCAACAAAACCTTGAATAAACCTTGGAAAGACTAAAATATTACATTATATGGCTTCTATGGATTTGGATCTTGATGCTTGAATATTAATTTGAATCTTTGACTTGAATTCTTGGATTAGATCTTGAAACCTACATTAGAATGTTAGGTCCAAAAACATGCATGAATGAACATAACTTTGACATGATTCTCGAGATTTTTATTTTTTGCAACAAATGCTTGATAAATTTTCTCTTCAATGCTCTTGACAAAAATATTTTCTCTTGTGAAAGTACTCTTGAAAATCTCTAGTTGATTTGAAAAACTCACCTTGTATTTATAGACATTTATCCTTAATTTCCCAAAATTTAAATATTACAAGCCAACATTTGAAATTTGAATTTGAGATGATAAAAATACTACCAAAGCATGTTTTTAAAATGGGTTCCAAGGCTTAGGGAGGACCCATTCACCCATGGGTGAATGGATCCCAGGTCCCTATTCCTAGAACACAAATTGCTCAAGGTGTTTAATTATGTGTTGGCATTAATTATTTTCAAGTTCCCCCTTCAAAAAATGTAATTTATTAGTCTTGTAGATGAATAATAAGGCTCTTTTAGGCCTAATTGTATCCAATTTAATGAAGAGGGCCCAAACAAGCATGAAAATGTAAAGGAGTGAATTTTTCAACACTACATTAAGCCATTATTAAGTCCATTTTAATTGAAGGGCCCAAGTAGAAAGTGTGAAAATGTAAAGGGATACATTTTTCTACACTACACTATGTGATGCAAATGACATGATCATATCAACATAGTGACAATAAATATTATTAATAAAAATAAACAATGACACCAATACATAACAACATGTAGGAAACAATAATGAAGTAGAGATATGTTATTTAAGAAATTACAACCAACCAAATTGAGGACACTCATATATGAAAAAATTAAAAAAATATATAACTAACCATCTATAGTTGTTAATCATTTCTAACCACATTTATATGCTAGCGTGATAACATCCTCCCCTATTATACTCTAGTTTTCCAATGATGAACCTCAAGTAAACAAAGAGAGTAAAAAATGACATATTAGTCCAAACTAAGACACATTTATAAATAAGCATTAGTAAAAAATTATTAATTATAGTAAAATTTTAATAGATAACTAACATTTAGACCGATTAGATACATAAGTAATTAGTACTACAACTTATAAGAATATAAATTATTTGGTAACTCATCAATTATGATTAGTTATATAAGTAGGCAATCATCATCAACTAAAATATAGAACTTAAAACAAACAAAATATAGCATGACATATGTTTACCTAATTAAATATAGACATTTCAAAAACCAATAAATAATATATTTAGTTTATTGGAGTAATACATATTACATGTATATGGAAATGTTTCAACAAATTCTCAAATTGAAACCTCTCCATAATGTTTGTTTGTTTCCAAACAAAACACCATGACCTCTTGATCATCCCAACATAACCCTATCATTTCTATCACTAAATAGGTGGCCTTAATTTTTCATAAATATAATGACAACCAAACAATTTGATCATCTCTTTCCATTAAAAGAATAGCATGCACCTCATAAAGAAACTATTTATTTTCATGCTAAAGTGTGATGCATACTATTTGAACTTATCTCCCTCTCATTACAAGTTGCATGATGCACCAAACACACTCATGGATGAATATGGTCTTTCATATTCATAAAAATATTTTATTTGTGTCTTAATGTCACTTATTAACAATTATGTTAAGTCGCATGTCATAGAATAATGGTGGTAACTAATCCACATTTATAAACCAAATGGCCTGTAATAATTCCTTTTTCAAACTAATGGGTGTAACAATTTCATGTTTTATAAAAATAAAAATTATGGTCACTCACACATATCTAACTCATTCTACATTCATGGGAACATAAAAATAATTTTTAGCACACATATACTTTAAAAAACAATTAAAATTACTATAATCAATATATGAACATGTCACCATTATTCTGGAGTTTCATTCCTATTACTTAACTTTTTTAACTTAGTCTCCAAAATATTTTAGTTACCATAATATCTTGTGAAAAATAGTTGGGAGTTTTAGTGGAAAATATTCCCTAAAATGAAAAAAAATTATAGGTCTTTCCCTTACCATTCACATTCTCAAGTCTTCCCAAACTTTGGCACAAAGTTATTTAAATTTTTAAACCTTGTGATATTATGATATTGTGCATGTATTCCTTTTCATCATGCATTTTTTATAATGTATTGTTATGCTTCATAACACACCATATCTACCACTCTTCAAGAGAATGATCAATGCATTGAATTCTCAATTATATTTATGAGTGTACCCATAAATAAATACAAGTTAAATAATTATCATTAAAGAGACACACATGTGTTGTTAAATATTTGAAGCAATTTAGATTCTATATTTTGTGCTTTCATATTGGATTTATGTGTCTAACCTAGTGTAAATACTATTCTAACTTAACAAGAAATAGGTTATAACAAAAAATGATATAATATTTCTAAATTATATTAATAGGAATATATATCAAGCCCTCTAAGTGAGTAATAATACATATGGTATGTAAATTTATTATGGAGAATGAACCTGAAAAAGTGGAAGATCTTCCTCACTCTCCTTATAGGACATAAAAATGAATGATTTTCCAATATAGACTATGTATTTATTTGTGGAGAATTTATAAACCATCTCTCTACAAAATAGAAAAGAAACATTAAGGTCAAGATAGAAAAATACATCATCTTGGGAGATATTAGAGGAAACATTGTTTATATGAAATGTGTTGATGACCCAGTTTTAAGGTATGTTGATAAGGAATATTGGAGGAAATTACTCAATATATTTTATTATGATGTATAAATATGAAATTAAGATTTATTAGTGAAATCAATAATAGTCCTAAGACAATGTTATTATTGTATAATTATGTGCATGTAGTGTTGAACATAGGTTTTCTTTGATGTCAAAAGTGTTAGTAAGTTCCATCATTATTATCATGGTATCTTGAAGGAGGTTTTCTAGAATGCTCTTTGTGCTCTTGGGTTACAAGAAATATATAATAGGTTTTTGTATCAATTGTTTTATGATTGTAATATCATCTTATATTCTTTCCTAAATTGGTGGAATTTATCTAAAAGTTTGATTTGGAATGTTTCAAGTAAATTTCTCAAGGTGGAGAGTCTTCTTTGGAAATATGGTTATGCTATGTATCCCCTTCTAGATGTGGGTTTTGTATCTATGGTTTTGAAACAATGGAAATAGGTGGTTCCAAGATATTTTTAGGGAATGGAACACAAGGAGATAGTCCTATTTACTTCAAGTTTCAATCAAGGATACCTTAGATATCTCAATCCAATGATAGAATGGGGGAAAGAGATCTGCAATGGGGTGTCCTAGGGTATTATTTGAGACTACAAAGGGGTTCACCACTAATCTAGGGCTTGGAAAGACTAGTAACATGCAAAATCTAATTATGAAACTTAATGATATGCAAGAATTGAATAAATAACACAGAAATGAATGTTAAACATAACAAAAAAATGAGAAATTGGAGGGGTGCATCTAGAAACCTAAATAAGCTCATAAAAAACTCTAAAATGATAAAAATATTCAATTTAAGGCACACTAGGACTCATAAACTAGATTGGGTGTATCAATCCCAGATTAGGGTTTTTGGGCTGAAGCAAGAATCTGGTGATGACAAGTTTTGATCTTCAAAAATCTGGAAAAGTGGCTATACTGGGACTCATACACCAGAAGTGGCGTACCATCCCTACTTGGATTTTTCATAAGATCAAGATGTGAATCTATTCTTCTATCACTACTCTTCCTTCCAATCTTGATTTCCAGATTTGAAATGTAAAACTTTGCTCTGTAGATGTCTTTTAGTGATCTAAATAAGATGACAACTTCTTTCCAATATTACTATTTAATGTGTCTTCCACTTAGATCTACAAATCACACACTAAAGAAAGGGAAAAATGTTGTATCATTAAATGAACAAAATGATATGTTGCAACTCACCAAACCCTGGAAATAAATTGCTGCAAACATGTATGAAATGGCCCTAAAGGATGTAGACATTGATTCTTACTTGAATGATATGGATCTTGACTTGAATTCTTGCTTGAATCATGAAAACATTCATCACAAATGTTAGCTCAAAAACAAACATTATGCACATGACGACTTTGACATGATGCTTGACACATGAATAATGCTCCAAAACACTTGATAATTAACTCTTGAATGCTCTTGTGAACTAAAATTTTCTATAATGCATAATACTTGAAAGATTAGGAGAAAATAAGTGAAATAACCTTGTATTTATACTTTTTTATGACAAATTTCTTGAAATTACAACACTTCAAGCCAACATCAGATCTAGGAGAATAAAATTGTGCCAAGAATTTAAATTTAATTTAGGTTTAAGCCACATGGAACTCATACACTAGAAGTGGTGTCTGAGTCCCATTAGGCTAGGATTTGGGACACATTTTTGAACAAAGGCTTAGATTTATGTGAAATCCATATCAGAGCCCCAAAACTTAGGTGGGACCCATACGCCCAAGGCAGCGTATGATTCCCGGATCACTAAATTTAGGCCATACAATCCAAAAACACATGAGTTATGATTGGATGTTTGTTTATTTTAAGATTATCCTTAGAAATATGCATTTAATAAGGCTTGTGGATGCAAAATAATGCTAAATAAGGCATAAAGAAACTTAATCAATTAATAAAACCCTAGATTAGTGTGAAAGTGTGATGCAGGAACATCTAGTGGTGTAAGGGAACTATTACATCACTCAAAACTATTTTTCCTTTTTGTTAGCTTTTTGGTAATGTTTTTGCATTTCTAGATACCCTTTTCATCAAATAAGAATCCCCAACTTTCAAAACTGCAACTACTTTTCTACTTTTTCTGGTCAAACTGCTATTTTTAGCAAGTATGAATTTGAAGGTGTGAGGAGTTAGAAATTTTAAGGAAGCTGAGGACAAAAAAATAGACACTTTTCTAAAATAATCAGGCCAAGATCATTCCTTTTTTCAAAGATATTCAAGTTTCATTTTCTCAAAATTTCCTTGAAAACTCTTCTAAGTTCAGCTTGAGGCACTAAACAATCTCGTACGATCGCAAAAATCATCAGAACTAGAAAAGAAGGTTCTTAGAATAGTATACACTCCAAGACCTTTCCAATGGTTTAAACGACACGTCGAAAAAAGTCTTAGATCAAAAATTATGGCTTCCAGAAGTTGGTTTATTTTTGGAAAATTGCCAATTTTTTAATTGGAACTCAATTTATGAATTTCAAATTTGAAATGTCAGTGCACAACTGCCTACATTAAAAATTCAAATTACATTTTTGGGCTCAATCTGGAAAAAATCTATTTAGGACTCATTTTGGAAATTTTGGGGGGGATTTTTTGAGAAGGAAAATTGCATTAGGAAAAGGGGTTTCTTTTTTTAAAATAGTAAAAAGTTGCACGTATTGCAGCTTGTCAGGATTTGATCCTTTGGAATATAATTTCTCTACAACTAAAACATATTTCCAATAAATAAATAAATAAATAATTTATTGCTTCTATTGTGTTCTTTTTTGAGTCTCAAGTTGTGGCTCTCATCAAAGTGCAAGAAAACACTTTACAACACCCTAAACAAGGTACAATTAAGTCCATTTAGCTCACAAGGGCCCAAACAACTGTAAAAATGTAGAGGGATACATTTTTCTACACTACATTTAGCCCCCACTTTAGTGAGAGGAGGAACTTTCTTCAAACTCACACTAAAGTAGATGAAATCGCATCAAGAGGAATTCAAACGTATCAATGCTAGTAAGATATGATGACAACAATCGAGAGGATTGTGCAATTCTCTAGGATCAAGATCCTATGGAAAACCAACATAGATACAAAATAACACATGAAAAATAATGTAAGGAGCAATAACAAGGCACAAGCATACACTACCAGAGATAAAGAGAAAGAAAAACAAAAACAAAAAGGGGTGGGTCAAGCTTTGATCATTTGTCTCACACATTGTGGATCATATCTAAGTCGGTTTTCTTAAAAATGCATTATCACTCTGAGGCAATGGAAGTTCAGGTTGTCTGCTAGGTGAGTATCCAAAAGGGTGAGACACATACACACGCATTTAGTATGTACTCACATAAACAAGCAAGTGGCTATTGGAAATTCATGCCTAAGTTTTGCTTCCCATTCAACCAGACCAAAGCTATACCTCCTGATAACTTTGATAAGGAACCACACAACAATGAACTTCAAGCTTCATGAGGCAAGTAAAGCTTCATATGCTTTATACTCATAAAAAAATAAGATGGCTCCACAGGAAAGGAAAGTGTGTTATGCAAGGTGGCCATATAACCAAAAATGGAAAATAGTGTAAGGTACATTCAAAGGAGTCTTTCTTAGTTCATGTAAGGTTTTAACTTAGGGAACACTATGCCTAATGTCTCAAAAGAGGACTAATCTAAGGATAAAAGATTCACAACTTAGGGGATGTAGTGTGTCACATCAATCCACTAAGAGGAATATAATATGATAAGAGACATCATGCTTTTGAGGGAAATCACACCCAATGGACTTACAAAGAAAAAGACACATCGCATGAAGTAAGAAGACTACACAATGAAATATTAAATGAAAAAGAATAATACCAATGTATGCCCCCACTTTAAAGAAATTACTAAACACCATGTTGTGAGAAATTACTATAAAGTAGCAAATGATAATTCTAACAATAAAAGGGACATGATAGCTTAGTTGGAAAGCCCTATGCCAAGTCATATGTTTCCAAATAAAGCTATGTCATGAAAAAGGAACAGAGGGGTTTCCCCTACATGAAACTCCAAACACATGAGGGATCCATGCATTCGAGGTCAGTATGTTCTTGCTACAATATTTTTAAGAGAGCTTAGAACTATCATTATTCCCCAAATAGTCATGAAATAGGAAGAATGACACAAAGAGAGTGAAAGAAAAGAAAAACCTTTCAAGTCAACATGGAAGAGACAAGGGGGTATGTGCAGGATCATCAAGGAAAAAATAGACCCTTAAGTGGCAAAAAATTTAGAAAGATCAAAGTTAGGCAACTGGAGGTAAAAATTTGAATAAGTTATCTATATTATTTCAAAAATATGTAAGAATAGAATATGTAGAAAATTGAATGTAGTTTCTAAACTAGTAGGTTTATTTAAAAAATAAAAATCTATTTGGTGAAAATTTGAAATTTCAATGCAGTAGTACTTAAATTTTAGGGAAAAAAAAAAAAGTAGGTGTTTGTCTGACCACCCTAACCACAATAAAATGATAATATTTTTTATAATATTTTAGACATAAGTAGAGGACTCATGTCCCATGTGATGCATATTTTTTGTAATTTTTTTCCAAGTAAATAATAAATTATGATTTTTTATTACAACTTTTAAAATATAAAAACTCATATGTTTGACCACCTTAACTTGGTCAAAACTTCATGAATTTCAATTTTATTTTTAATCCTATAGTATGTGAAGCATAGAATGTGACACATGTTTTGGATTCAAAAATGTGATACCATTTGAAAGCTATAGATGTTTTTCAATCAGCCTATCAATCAAGAATTTAGTCATAATTCAAATAGAAAATGAATAATAATTATTTATTAAATTGAATGTAAAGCATAATTTATATTTGTGGAAAGTTGACAATCTCCTTTAAAAACCCTTTTCATTTCATCAATTTTTGGTAAAAAAATGTCGTCAGCCACATACCCTATACATACCCATCATATTGCCTCTTTTTGGCCCATCATGATCCTGCACATACCCATGAATGTCTCAACGCCTTGCATCATCACCAAAAGGAAAAAAAGAAAAGATAAAGAATTTTTTTTTAGTCAACATGGAAGAGACATGAATATCTTGACAACTTGCATCATTGCCAAAAGGAAAACACAAGACAAATGAAAAAGACAAAGAAAAAACTTTTGGGTCAACATGGAAGAGACATGAATGTCTCAATTCCTTGTGTCATCCTTAAAAGGCAAACACAAGAAATTGTTTATGACATAGAGAAGAATGTAGTTACAAATAGAGGAATGTCACAAAGAGAGAGAGAGAGAGATACATCAAACAAAATAGTATGGGGGATCACATTACACACATGCAATCACAAAAAAAACATGAAAGGAAAATAATGTAAAAGACTAGTAAGGCACATGCAAGTCAACCTATTAGTAGGAAATTTGTTTCCCAATCATGTTCATCCTATATAGAAAGTGAAAAACTATTCATAGGGACAATAGCAAGTGTGGAAGTAGGATTATCACCAAGTTCAACACTCTTCCTAGGGGAATTATCGTTTAAGGTCATAAAAGAAGAAAAAATGTATTCAATTCATTATGCACTTCTTCATCAATTTTAGCAACCTCATCATTGTCATCCATGTTAATCACAATTGGAGGTTGAATAATAATTTCCAAAGAAGGATTTAGCTCCTATTGCAGTTGCAGTATATGATATTTTTGTTGCAGCGAAGGGGAGACTCATTGTGTATTGCTCCAGTCAAGTTTGGATTTTTATTTTCTTTTTTGTTTTCTTTGTTTAACCTTTGAGAAAGATCACGACATCTACACCTATGCTCTCTAGCATTTCTAATTATTTTAATATGATTTTCAAGTTGTAGCTATGTAGGAGTGGGTTTATCAACCATAGGTTTCCTTTCTTCCCTAAGGGGAGGAATAGAAGGAACCATGAAAGGTTGTTCAACCACTTTCTCTTTAGCTTTGTAAACTTGCTTTATCGTAGGAGGCATGACAAGATTGTTTTCATTATCTCTTGGCCTTTTGTAGGAAATAGGCAAAGGATTTTTCTTGGGTGGGTCTTGGTTGTTTTGGAATGTCTTTAGGTTCAATCATGGTTTTTTCAAGGATGGTAGGCTCAAGCATAGGTTGAGGCATGTTTTTAAGGGATAGTTTTTCTATACATTTCACCTTAAAATTTTGATAGGAATTGAAAAAGAAGTCTTCTTAAGGTTTAATAGGTTCCATAGGCTCAGGCCAAAAGAAATCTAATAAAAAATTTGCATGGGAAGACAAAGGGTTAAAGCCAATATGGTGTACAGTAAAAATTTCATTATCAAAGGGAAACTTTAAGAATTTATGCACAAATGATGGGATGTATTCCATAGGGCATAGACATGGGTAACCAAGCTTCACACAAAATTATTCCAACATCAAGATGATGGAGAATGAGACATCTAATTTTTCTAGTCCTATTTGTAAAGAAAGGGTGATTGATCCCATCGTAGGGCAAGCAAAATCATCATGAATCTTTATCATTCTTTAAGTTTGTTATATATTTCTTGATATAGCTCATGCACAAGTAAGAATTCCTCAGTGATCACATTTTCTCCATAGATGGGATCAATTAATATCCCATTAGTGGCTTTGTCATTGATTTTAATGGCTATGTAAATAAGACCATTAGGTTCATTTCAAATAATATCCTTAGGGGAGAAAGCAATGTCAAGAGGCTTTTTAGTTTGATGCTTATGAGTTTTATTTTTGATTAATACAATTAAACCCTTTTTAATAGTATCCATATCCATAGGATTTTGTTCAATAGTATCCATGTTTTCATCATCTGTGTCAACATTCATCACATCATTCTTTAAAGTTTCACTATCTTTGAAAAATGAAATATTATGTTTTGGCGTAGGGTTGGTAAAGATTTGAAAGTTTTGGTTAGGAGTGGAAACAAACATATTTCCTTGATCATTAGCACCTCCAATTGAAATCTAACAGGAATCAATGAGGTATTTCATAAGAAGTTTACGATGCTTACAATGTTTCATGTCGTGTCCATTTTTTTGATAATAATGGTAATAAGAACTTGATCTCATGTTTAGAGGTAAAGGGTTATTAGGATCGTGAGTTTTCAAGGAGGCAAAGTCATTATTTTCTATTCTAAAATTTGTGACATTATGTTATGGAGGGTATCGGGTAAGGGAGTGAATTTCCTAGCCAGATCCCCAAATGCAAAAGGACTCATCTTCCTTAGAGAAGACACTTGGGTATCAACATGTTGATTTGTTTGTTGAGGGGGATTTATTTAAAGAAAGAATTTGTTCTATTTTCTAAAAGGTTGGTATTTTTTTTGGGTTTACAGATTCAAACTTCTTAGGATGGCTAGAGGTGGATTTTGTAGTGCCTCTCATACTAAATTTCCATAATAGAATAGCAATTGATCTATTTTATTATGAGACATTATGATACATTATATAATTTTGGAATTATTGTTATGGTGATGCCATTGATGACACTTCTGTTACTTGAGGTCTTATGATCATATTATGATCAATATGTGATTATCTTATCATGACTATTATGTGATTATCATGTGATTGATTTTATCCTAATTGAGCTATGTAGCTGATTGTTATATGAGTTGATTTGATTAATAGGCGTTGTTCTTACTAATGTGATTGAGTGAAAGGGATAGTGTCACATTACTCACTTGTGAGTACCTTGCAACATTGTGATTCCCTTTCACAATGTGTCTATTTATGTGTATATGTATATGCACAAATGTTTTGTGTGTTGCAGCTTGCAAGTACTAGGCATCAACTCCACCTAAATTTGTAGGTCTGATCATGCCTTGAAACCCAATGGATTAGTTTATTGAAGATAGAACTTGATCCCCTACCCAAGCCATCATCCTCGAAGAGCATGAGTATCTAGTTTGGCACCCTGTCAGTTTTGTTAGTGTGGTAGAAAAATGGCCCCTTATCATTTTCATGGTCTTTAAGGTCTTGTTTCATGGTTTTTTTCTATTTTACTATGATTTTATGTTACAACATGGCTTGAACATGCTTATTTAGGTACTAAAATTCAAATAACAATCTCTTTTGAAGGTGTTGTGAAGTGTTGTAAGACATTTCTACATTCTTCTAGACTCTATTAATTACAATTCACCTAAAAATGACCTTTTTACTCATCAACAAGTTGTATTTTGAAGTGTTGTAAAGTCTTGTAACAAGATTTCATGCTTTCTAGGCATATTTTCACTATTTATCCCTTTTTTCATGCTTTTATTTGGCCCCTTTATGCTCCTATATGCTTAATTAAGTGTATTTTTGAGTATTATCCCAACAAACAACATTAAATACAACATAATTCCTAATACACACTTTTAGGTCCTAGGTGGAACCCATTTGCCATGGGTGGCGAATGAGTCCCCCTTGGCCCCAAATTCAAAAAATTTTAAATTTTCTTTCAATATTTTATTCAAAAACACATGATGTCGGCCGGTGATGTGGTATGAATGGGTAATTAAGGAACAAGTGTGTATAAATAAGTGATTTTCACCTCATTTCAACCCCCATTCATCAAGTTCACTTATTCACCTATTCATTCAAGCATTCAAGCAATTTACAACATTTTTTCAAGCATTATTCAAGCACTTTGAAGAACCCATTGAAATTACTTCAAACTAGCATCACCAAGGGTTTGGTAAGTTGATAGCATTTACATGTTATTAGTTTATCATTCCTTTGCATTTCATTTTATTAAGGGTTTGATTACCAAAAATGGGGTTTGACAAAAGCAAACCCCTATTCACTAACCCTAAACTATTTTTCCCCTATTAGATGTTTATTTGTATCCTTTTGTGTGCAGATTTCATAAGATTTTTGGTGTTGAGTATGTGCAGGATCATGATGGACAAAAAGGTTGTGATATGATGGGTATGTGTAGGGTATGTGGCTGATGACTTTTTTTTAACCCAAAATTGATGAAATGAAAAGAGTTTTTAAAGGAGATTATTAGCTTTCCATCAATATAATCTATGTCTTACTTTGAATTTAATAAATAATTATTATTTATTTTCTATTTGAATTATGACTAAAGTCATGATTGATAGGCTAATTGAAAAACATCTATACCTTTCAAACAGTATCACATTTTTTGAATCCAAAAGATGCATCACATTCTATGCTTTGCATACTATAGGATTAAAAAATAATAATTTCATGAAGTTTTGACCAAGTTAAGGTGGCCAGACATACATGTTTTTATATTTTTTAAAAGTTATAATAAAAAAATCATAATTAATTATTTTCTTAGATAAAAGTTACAAAAAAATGTGCATCACATTAGGACATGAGTCCTCTACTTATATCTAAATTCTTATAGAAAAATATAATTATTTTATTGTGGTTAGGGTGGTCAGAGAGACACTTACATTTTTTCCCTAAAATTTAATTACTACTGCATTGAAATTTCAAAATTTCACCTTATAGATTTTAAAAAAATAAACCTAGTATTTTAGAAACTAAATTCAATTTGCTACAAATTCTATTCTTACATATTTTTGAAATAGTATAGATAAATTATTCAAATTTTTACGTCAAGTTGCCTAACTCTGAGTTTTTTTTAATTTTTCGCCACTTAAGAGCTCATTTTTTCCATGATGATCCTACACATACCCTATTGAAGATTGGTTTACAAGTCAACTAGGTGCTTCAAGTCAACACAAGTCTATTTCCAGCTTGGAGAAGGTTTTTTTTCTGTTTCCTATAGAATTGACTTTAACAACCCAACAAGCAGTGATTTCCAGATCTAATGTTGTAGAGTTGTCTCCTAATTTTTTAGATACTTGGGAGAGGACTAATTCACCACATGTGGAAAATGAGTCCCACCTTAGCACTAGAAATCTGATTTTTTTCAAATTTCAGATCCTGGTAGATAGAAACTTGTTCCCAACAGTTTTTCACTAGGAGGAGGACTAATTTTCCACCCTGGGCGAATGAGTCCCACTATGAAAAATAAGTGACTTCATCCAACATCCACAATATTCCAGTTTTATCATACTTCACCTACGTGCAATCTGATTTAACTCATTTCTTTCTGTTTTGCATATTTTCTTCATTTACTTCATTCTTTGCATATCACAATGTGTTTTCAAATATAGCTTTAATTTCACTTTTTCATTCATATTCATTCATTTAGATCATTCAATTGCATTTAGTTAACCTCGTTTAATTTATAAAACATCAAAGACTACATAATTTAAATGAACCATTAGCATTTTTGCTCCTATCTCTCTCCTTTTAGGTGAAAAACCCTAAAGAGCAAGAGTTGTCCATAGGAGCCAAAAATCAATGGTTCATTTTGGTGAACATGAATTTTGAGCACTTTTCATTTTTGATTTCATATTGCATCCTAGTTTACATTTTCATTAACATTTAATTAGTACATTTTTTTGTTTTTGCATTCTAGGACTTTTTATCTTGCATTAGTGAAAGCTTCATTTAGATTTCATTTTTGCATTGTATCTCATTGAAGAAAATAAAAATATGAATTCTACACATTTTATTGCATTCTATAGAACATTAAAATCATATTAATTTTTTTGAAAAACACAAAAAAACCTCATATTGGGACTCTTTCGCCACCCAGGGAAAATTAGACCCTCTACACTTGTTAAACAACATTTTTAACATTTTTCTACATTTCTATTTTTTTAGTTAGATCTCTATTATAGTTAGTAGCATAACTAATATTTTCATTTCAAACTCTTAGATTAGTTTGCATTTGTATTCACCCCTCTTTTAAATGGTACTTGTATTAGTGTTTGGTGCCCCATTGATAATACTTTAGTGAGAGGAAGTTCTAGACTCATGGCCTCCCATGATAGCACTTTCGTTGTGGACCTTGGGATCTCACGAGCTCCTAATCCTAGTATGGACAATGGTGCATTAGGCCTTGGCAATACCACTTATGTGCTTTCACCTTTCCATGCAATGAATGTTGACAACAAAAACAACTCCCTCCCGCAAGACAAGGCCATTAATATTCATGAGGATTTTGCACACTTACAACAAGACTTGTCACTTGAAAATATTTCCACCAGTTCCATACCCGTCATTGAAAACCTTCATCATTTAATTGAAAGTGATGATGGCTTGCAAGTGATGAAGAAGATTGCCAAGATTTACAGTAAGCATGCTTCTTCTAACATCCAATCTGCAAACATTCCTGTAAGCCGAGGACCTCAAGTTCCTCCTCCTTCAACCATAGCTCCCATACCAACTTATACCAATATGCATGCTCACACAACTATGCATCAAGTTAATTATGTGACTACCTCTTTCCCGATTTCCACTAGCATTCCTACTTATCTTGTGGCATTGCAAGTCCCTTCCACCACCCTTACACCCCTTAATATTCCTTTCACTTCCCCTCACATCACCTATAATCCATCACCATTTTCCCTTCCACCTCAACACACATACCTCGATCCCCTTCTTACACAACTCCTTACCACCATTTCATCCATGCAACATCAACTTTTCACCATTAGCCAAGGCCAATCCGCTCCACCTACATATCATGTCTGTAGTAGCCCTTTATCATTAAAAAAATTACATACCCCGATGCCACAAGGGATAGAAATGCCTCAGTTTGAGAAATATGGAGGAAAAGGAGACCCTATCAACAATGTTGATGCTTATAGAAATTTTTGTAGTGATTTCGTCCTTGATGGTAAACTATTAGCCAAACTATTCCCAAGGACCTTGAAAGACACGTAGACCTTAGAGTGGTTTTCCAACTTGCCTAATAATTCCATCTGTTCTTTCAATGAATTGGTGGATGCCTTTTGTTGTGACCTTTTCATACATCACCCCATCATAAATGGGGACCCGCAGTAGTCTGCTAGTTTTTAGGGTTTTGTCTCCTTGCAATGGTTTCATGAGGTCACCTTGTTCAGAGTTTCAAGTGATTTTTCTAAGAGTCATCCGATCCAAGTCAATACTCCATGCTTGAATCAATGCATAAATGTCATGGAAGTGCTCAAAAGGCCTGGGAGATGAGAATCACCTATTCTTTTTGGCCAATTCTAACACTTACTATTTTTTAGGGAATCTACTTTTTTGCTTTTTCATTTTTTCATTTTTGGCATTTTTCAACCAAACGGGATTCCCTATTTTTCAGGGATTTTGATTTTTCTATTTTTAGAAAGTCAACCTTGGTTAGTGAGTCAACTTTCCATCTTTAGATCCAAAAATCAACCTAAAAATTGAAAAATCATTGAAAAATCAAGTGAAAAATTAGGAAAAGCATGTCAAAAACTATGAGAAACTCAATTGAAAAGCATGAGAAAATATGGAAAATCAGTCAAAAATTAGTTAGATCTAAGAGGGAAATTATAGAAAAAATTGACCAAAAGAGCATAAAATTCATGGTAAAATTCTGTCTAAGTCTAGAAAATTCGCCATTAAGCAACATGTTCAACCTTGAGGAAGTTGGCCCTTAAAATGTGGGACGTAAAAAAAAAAATGGCAAACCTTGTCCAAAGTCCACCATGCCTAAGGAAAGAATGGCAAGGACTTAAGAAAGTTTTCCCAGCAATAAGGGAAGGATAGCAAAATATCTCTAAAGTCCGCCCTTAAAAAGTGGGACTTGGCAAAGAGATTCTAAAGTCCGCCTAGACTTGGCAGAGACCATTCAAAGTCCGCCCAACCTTAAGGAAGATGGCTAAGACCTAGGAAACTCCGCCATGACTTAAGAAGGGGTTGGAAAGCCTTCTTTAAACTCTACCACACCTTGGCATAACAAGTGGAAAGTCTGCCTAGGCATAGAAAAGGGAAAAAATTAAATTTTTGTTAAGGGTTTGGTGCCTTAAAGGGGAAACTCCAAAAATTCCCTAAGTATAGAGGCCAAAAGGGAAGGAAAATTGAATTTTGGCTAAGTATTTTAACATTTTCAAGAGGATAAGTGTGAATTTTGGCTAAGTGTGAAAGGAAAGCCTAGTAGAAAGTCTGCCATACCTTGAGGAAAGATGGAAAAGACCTTGGAAAGTCCGCCTGGGACATGGAAAAGAATAAAATGAAGTTCACCTAGCATGAAAGAGAAGAAGGAATAAAATTCGCCTAAGTATGGATGTCTGGAGAAAAAATGGATAAATTTGGTCAAGTATACAAAGGAAAATGCATGAGGAAAAGAGGCAAGAAAGTCCACCCTTGGCTAAGAGGGTTAAAATTTTGTCAAGTATCATGGAATTTCTCCTAATGAAGACATCCAAACAAAGACTTTGCCTAGAGAATTTTGTCCAAGCAGAAGAAGATTTGACTTTGGCATGAGAAAATGTGCCCAGGGCAATTGAAAGTCCACCATGGTAGGAGAAAATAAGGATCCAGCATAACATTTTGCCAGTGAAATGGCTAGAATTTTGACTTGGCTAAACGAAAATTGGAAGAAAATTGGAAAATAAACTTTTAGCCAAAGAAAATGGAGAGGAAATCAAAATAGCCATGGGTCCAAAACGAATGGGTTGGAATAAATTCAAATATTTCAATATTTTAATAATTTATTTCCACTACTTAGAAATTCAAATGTTCACCTTGGACGAAATAAATTTTTCCAAAGATATATTGGGAGAAAATAAATTACATCGGACAAAGATAAAAATCCAATAGGAAAAATTAAATTTACTTGGACATTTAATGTTTTTTTTTTCAAAGATTCAAGAATTAAAGATAAACTTTTGAGCAAAAAATCAATTTTTTGAAAATAAAAGAGATTTTCCTGGATAAGATCACCATGGAATTTTTTCAAAAAATAATGGAAACTTGCCTGTATCAAGAAGAGAAAAAAAATTGAAATCAAGAGAGAAGAAGGCAGTTGCTAAACCAAATCAAGTTCTTCAGCATTATAATGACTTTCAGCAACTCATTTTTCACAAACACAGCTAAAGAAAAGTTAATCTCTCTCAAAATTCTAAGGCAATCATTTTTTCAGCAGGCAAGATCAAATTTCCCAGAGGAAGAAGTAATTTTATGCTGAAGAAGAATTTTTCTTGAGGAAGGAAAGGATTTATTTGCTAAAAGTCAAACTTCTGTGCAAGAGAGGCGCACTTCATCACTTGCTTTTTGATTAAATTCTTGAAGTTTAAATCTAATTTGCAGCCAGAAGTCTTTTACTAAGGTTTGAAGTTCAATTGAATAATTTCACCATTATTATTTTGTCTCTTTCATGTTGGTTAAGTTATGGCTAAAATTTTAGCTTAATCCATTTATTTTCAGCTTGCTTTTTCATAGAAGTTTAATTATTTAATAAGCTAAAAGTAAAATATTCAAACACAAGGCACAAAGTATATTTAAATAAAAAAAATTCTTTGTATTAATGTTAGTATTTTTTACTGCAGGTTGATGACCACGGTGGGAAAATCATCAAAGAAGGCAGCAATGAAGTTCACCAGCAAAGGTGTCCAGCGAGAGTCTAAAATAAATTCAAAATGGAAAAATGTTGCAGACACAGATCTAGGACATGTCGACTTTGAAGAGTTCAAGAAAAGAGTATATGGACATAGCGAACTTCCGACACCAATAGTTAGGCGGATGGTGAGAAATGGGATTTTTCAGGCAGCTGGATTCCCACCTGCAATGGACTATGCTGAGCTAATGGTAGAATGTGTTATCCACTACAATTCTTAGACAAGATAGATCATTGCACCTAACAACATAATTTTGGCACACTTGGGCGAGGTAGCAATTCAAGAGACCTTTGGCATCCCAACATATTCTCGTACTATCTACAAGACCAAGGAGGAAGCTAAGCATTTGTATGATAGCCAGTTAGACTTATGCACTACAAATGTTAACAAGGCATGGTTGGAGAAGCCTAAAACATCAATAAAGAAGATGCCTAAGAGACCATGCTGGGTAGACTTTAAAGAAGATTATGGGGACATCATATTGATGTTGAACAGAAGAGCTGGCAACTCTCAAGGAGCATTTTTTGAAAATTGGATGTATTACTTCATAGAAGAAATCACTTCCGATATAAAAATGTTCAATTGGTCTCAAATGATAAGTAACAATCTTCTCGAGCAATTGGAAAATTTGGAAGAGACTTAGTCTTTTCACATGAGCTCGTATATTGTCTACTTATTGGCTAGGTCATATAAATACCTAGGACTAGTTTGCAAAGGCAAAGATGGCAACAGAGAAAATGAACTCAGACCTTATGATTGCTACCCACAACTCTAGGTGAAGGAGAAGTCCTATTTCAGAAGGGTTCACGATTCCTTCTTAATGCATATTACCAGAACACTTCAAGGAGGAGTGCATCAAAGGCTGAGTCATGAGGCAAAGAGTTTGATCAATAAATACGGATCCTGGCTCATCTAGTTTCCAAAATTTACCTATGTCAGGATCCAGGGATTTACTAGAAATCCCTATAAGTAGCCCATCTATCTGAGAAATTGGATGATCCTACTTGAAGTCTTGAGGCAGTGGAAGAATATTAGAACATCCACAGACTGACTAAAAAGACAGCTGTTACATTCCCATTTTTCATCAGGAATATGTTAGAATCTTGTCCGTTAGCGCAAGTAGCTGAGAGTGTCAGGCTAGAGATCCAGTGGTACCCATTCACAACCTAAAAGTCGAGGGCCAATTTTGACCCACATCATATATCCAGATAGTGGATGGAAGAAGGTACAAGGACAGAGTGGAGTTGGAGGACTTCTGGGAAAATGTCACTTATGAATATGAAGTTAGAAGAAGATTATGGTCCAGAATGCCAGTTGACTTCATGAGGGTGATTGTACTTTGTCGAGTGTGGATCAGTTATAGGATGATGGAAACTACATCCAACCATACTTCAAGGAAAGCCAACCTCTTCCTCCCGTAAAGTGGTAAGATCCTAAGCACTCAGACTTAGCAACCTTGATGAGACTAGTGACCAAATATTCTCATTGGTGAGTTGAATATCGTGTCTAGAAGATGAGACAAAAAATAATAACGCTCACGTATGATTTACTAAGCAAGACAAAATAGTTTTTCTCCAATGTTGGTGCATCCCATCAGGATTTTATTGAGATTGGAGTGAAGAGGAAGGAAGTGGTTCCAAGTATAGAGCCTATTTAGAAAAGATAGAGGGGAGAACCATCTTGCTCGGCGGCATCTCAAAATATTGTTGAACTAGTGGCCACTATAGAGGAGTCCTTGATTGAAATGATTGGAGCTTCTGCAGTCCAAGTAGAGAACAATGAGCCTATTCAGTTGGATGACAAGGAGCCCTCATCTCATACAAGCACATAAATATTAGGTTTAGATGATGAACTAGATAATTCTGTCTCAACTATCAAGGCGAGACTGAAAAAAGAAGTGGTGAAAAAGGAGTATAAAAGGGAAGTTGAATGCATGAAGGAGTACATACGACATCTGACCCAACCACTCAATCATGGTGATGCAGTAGCTCCCCCTCTCCTTAATCCCTCATAGGAAATAGCTAAGGATGTAGAGCATGGGATGGTTATAGCCAAGGAGGCTAAGGAATGGATGATAAACGAAGGCACTGAAGTAGCCTTGTTCATGGAGAAACTGGAACTTGCCTATGGGAAAACTTCTTCTTTTCTTTCCAGACTTGTTGATATGGCAGAATTTTGGGACAACCTTCCAAATATTTAGGAGAGGCTTATTCCATGCCTTAGGGTCCTCAAGGGCCTCCCAAGAGAAGAGTTGGTTGAAAGAAAGGTGATTGCTACAGGATCAGCATATGATTTTCACCATTGGTTTTGGGAAATGACTATACGGAAAGAGGCTCTGGAGAGGGTGAAAGTGGATGGGCTCAGAGTTGAAGAGCAGGTCAAAGAAATCTGAGAGAAAATTTATATGACAGCTATAGAGGTGTTTGACCGTGAGATTGTCTAGGAAAATGACATGTAGCTAGAGAGGTTGAAACATAAGGTTCAGGAGGTTTTCTTCTCGGCTATTGGACCAATTATGAGATGGGACTTCAACAAAGTGGTGAGTCTCTTGGCCATATAGAATGATTTTGTGAAGGAGGAGGTGGATTGGGAAGGCACCTTCGCCAAATGTGTTGAGGACTTGGATGGACTGGAATTCCGGATTAGCATGTTTCCACCCATCACGATGGAGGAGGTTTTCATGGTCATGTCCAGATTCATCAAGCACAATGCTAACCACAAATAATGGCGACTCTCCTTGATGATAGCTCCAGCTGCCACTTTACTGCCTATTACTGATTGTTCACTGATTGATAATTGATGTTATTTTGGGCAACCCTAATTAGGGTTGAGTTGTAATAATCTTGGCTGTCGATATTGTTTTAATCGCATCCCTTTATTTCATTTTGAAAACTCTATTTAAACTAGTGATCTATAACTTTCATTAGTGTGGAGACAGTATATTAAATTTTTGCATTGAGACTATTTCCTATAATAAAAGCTCTTATGCATGATTTTCTTTGAATAACTTTTATTCTCAAGTAGTAAGCAAGGTTGCATATCTTCTTCTACCATAGATTAGAATTAGAATTAAGTTAAGTAGAATTTTCTTTTGAAGATTGGTTAAGTGAATGAGATTGATCGTATAGATTCAATGGTGAAGTATTAATCATACTTTCTTCGAATGGATGATTTGCATTCGATGCGTAAAGTTAGCCTAAGCTTATAATTGTGGAAGCTTAACTTCAATCTCATTCAAGGCTTGAAAATAATTATCACACCCCTTGAAGATTGCACCCACTTTGGGTAAGTTATCCAAGGGAGGAAAAACAAAGTGCGGTTATCCCTTTCACCGAATATTTACTGTCTCTTAAATTTTTAGGCATAGAATAGATCCCCTAGATCCTTATCCTTTTGCCCTTTTTTTTGAGATCCAAATTGAAGTCCTAATTGAAGAGATCCTTTAATGATAAATCCACCTAAGTCCTAAACTTGTGAAAATTTCTTTAACGTAATTCCCCTTGTGTATTACTAGCAAATCACAATGCCCATTGAGCTTATCCACATGTCAAGACCTGACAAAAGAAACCTTGGAATCGCCATATGATCTTCTTACAATCTTAGCATACGTGGTGGTTTTTCAAGAGAGCATAGAGTGTCTTTGGACTTTTTATTATGTGTGTTGGGTGCATGATAAAATGTACACCAACATATAATTGGTGCTAGAAGGAGGGTGAATGAAAAGAAATCTTTGCTACATCACAGGGGATCACTCACAAGTTAAGGCAGTAGGCATGATGCAAAATGGTAGTACCACATGAGTTTCCTTTTCATGTACCTTTTGAACAACTAGATCAACCTCTGACGGATATTATTGATTAGTTGTATACACTAGCTTGGAAGTCACAGACCAACCTTGCTCAATTCGAATAGGCAAGCCATGTCCTTGCTAGAGAAGAAGAAAAAGGAAAGAGATTTGAGGAAGCAATCAAGAGAGACTTGATAAGATAGAAGATCGATAGTCTAAAGCAAACCTTTGATGAGATAGAATGATCAGTTGCTATAGGCTCATCCTCAAATCCAAGCGTTGATAGTAAGATGAAGAATGGTGCTCCCGACCAACATTCCTGATCTAGATCAAGATCCCCAGCCAATGTTATAGCCTAACTTGGGTTTTCATGACAAACAAGAGGATATCATTAACGAATTATTCAGCCTCACGTGGAAAGTGAGAAGAAGTGCTCCTGATTGGTTTCGTATGCGTTATATTCTTGAAGAGGAAGAAGAAAGAGCACACTGAATTGAATTCAATATTCAAAGGGACCTCCTTATTGAAAGATTTGAAGCTCTTCAACAAGAGAAAAATTGGCAAGCCAACCGATAGGCGAACCAACAAGTCCCACAGCAAGCGAACTAAGCACCTCCTGTACCACCAAACCCTGCACCACATCAACAAGAGTGAAGAACACACTGGATCGAGTTGGCTCTTTCTCAGTAGATAGACTTCAGAGAATTACCAGATCCACTCCAAATTATTTTAAGGAATTTATAGAGCTACCGCCTTACAAAAATAGGCAGAAGAAGAGATTTGAAGCATCACAGGAGGGAACATCTAATGCAGTTGGTGAGGAAATTCCTTTTGGTCTCTTCCAAGCCTCACCACCACATACTCCAGTTCTAGATCATCAACAAGTTCCAATGGCTGCACAACCTGTGTGACCAGTTCCACCAATTCAACCAGTCCAAGTGAACCACCCAAATGCTTCAATGGCATGGTGTCCAGCCAATGCATCGCCTATGATGTTTGGTGTTTACCATGATTTACCTAGGAATCCATAACATTTTTGTTCCAAGTTTCATAGTGGTGACCTGAACCACATTGTAGATGAACATATCAATCTTTTTGAAGATCTTCTTCAGAATAGAGATATCCAAGAAGAAGATGTTTCATGTAGATTGTTCCCTTACACATTCGATGAGGAGGTTTCATATTGGTATATCCATTTTCCAACCAACTTCATTCGCAATTGGCAACAAATGAAGACTACTTTCCTAGAGAAGTTCAAGGTACCAATTTGCCCATCTGATCTATATAGGAAATTTGTGGAAGTAAAAAGATAAGAACATGAACCGATTACTACGTTCAACAAAATATTCCATAGAGCTTATACAAGGCTAAGCGATCCTTATCAGTTGGACAATGCAGCAACATTACCAATCTATTACAAAACTTTGGATCATCTTACCACCATGTTCATGAAGTCAACTAACCCACTCCCAATGGATTTGAAGGAAGCATATGTTGCAGCAATAAAGGCCAGTAATGGTCTAGGAGTAGGCATGGCTCCAGGGCCACTCAATTACTTGGGAAACGTAGCCTCTCAGAATCAAGTTCAAGGTATTAATCGGGCATTGGCTCATCAAATGCATATGTTGAACCTAGTTCCTCTAGTGGGAAATCAAATGGTCCTCCACCTAGGAGTGCCTATATCCTAAGTACCACCAGCTCAGCCCATATATCTTCAAAATGTGACAACTTCAATGCAAACTCAAGAGAAGGATGAAATGAAGGACTTGATTGAATAAGTCAAGAAGTTGTCGACTGAAGTGACATACTTGAAAGGTAAAAATAGCCAAATTCAAAGTTTCCAAAAGAACTATCAGACACCTCAAGGGAATTGGCAAGGTCAAGGGAATTCTGGGTATCAAAGGGATAGTCAAAATTATCAAGGGAATAATCAAGGTTTTTGGAATAACAATTTAGGCTTCCAAAAGAAGGCTTGGAACACTAGACCTAACAATGGTACTATAGCATCACCCTTGGATAATCTGCCTGCTAATAATCATCTGGAAGACAAGGTATTCCTAGCTGAAGCAACATTATCAGGATGGTACAGAGTGAATAACACAGATCAACATTCTGAGTTACATTGTCACGAGTTCCAAGTAGCCGCAGATATTTTTAGGAGTGAAATAAGGAATTTGGAAGCAAAAGATCCTCCAGTAACTGGATATGAATTAGCTCCTGCACCAAGGTATGATCAAGCCCTTGTGACTGAAAGTGTTCGATTTCCTCCCTAGGAATACCCATAGTATCAACATAATCAGAGATTTCCTCCCGCATCTGCAAACGACCTAGTGGAGACGCCAAGATACCAAGTTGGACCAGAAATTCAAGACCCATCTAGTAAGCCATCTACGGTCAATGGTTACAATTTCCCTCCACTATATAATAGTGTTCTAGTGGAAGGAACCAAAGAAGTGCTTCAATAGGCATCTGGAAATCCATTTAGGATATACCAGAGGAATAACCATCAAAAAAAACCTTTGACTATGTCTGTTCCACCAAACAACTTCCAAACCCCACAAAATCCAAATGCTACCAATGCACCATCTCTTCCCAGAGATTCCAAAGAATACCATCAGCAAAATGCTTAGGAAAATGGAGCTAGACAAGTCACCGTTCCATGAATAGAACAAACAAGACAAGCTACTATTCCCCAAGCGAAACAAACAAGACAAGTGAACCCTCACGTGGAACATTTTCAAGCTCAGACAAAATACCGTCCCTGAGAAGAGCTAAAGAGGTTAAGTTCGTATGTGTTAGAGGAATTTAAAAGGATGAAGGTCAGCTTACCTCTGATTGAGCTAATGAGAATCCTTGAGATTCAAGAAACACTTTTGGGAATTTTGAGTGAAGCAGTTGTTCCAAGAAATGTTCCACAAAGTGTGCCAAACTGAGTACCCAATGCTCTGCCAAATACCAATATGGCCAAATTAGAAGTAATGGAAAATATATTTGATGCTCTATGACAACCTTCTGGTGTTGTAGGAATGACTCAGACATCATCTGAAAGTTCCAATCAAAAGGACATGTCACCAGAAGAAGTCCTTATGGACATAGATATTTTTTGAGAAGAAGTCCTAGCAAACGAGCAATTGCATACCCCGTCAAAAAGAGACATTGTTCCTAGAACACAAAAAGAGAAGAACCAAGATATCAACAATTAGGAAAAACACTTGGTAGTCTTCTACTAGGGAAAAGACAAGCCTACCCCATTTTTATTGTCAGTTAGGATATTTGGTAAAATGCTACACAACTGCCTAGTGGATTATGTGCTTCAGGCAACATGATGCCGCTTGTTTTCTGCCATAGGTTGGGACTTGTACCTACAAGAACCAACAAGAAAGTCACATAGTTAGATAAAATGAAAGTCCCAGTTATGGGAAAATTAAACAATATCTACATGCAATTAGTGGTAGACCCAAGAAAACAAAGTTGTATAGACATCTCAGTGGTGGATATCCCTAATGGGTACGACATGCTCTTGAGTAGAGACTGGGCGAGGAGGCTGAGCAGATATATTGCTACAGACTTTTCCCATATGTGGCTACCGTGGGAAGGAGTCCCAAACCAAATAAGGATTGATAGCACACCGAGACTCAAGTTAATGATTACTGAATACAAAGAGAACAATGAGATATTGTTTCTAGAGACAAATTTAGGTACTTACAGGCCTAAAACAAATGAAGTTATCATGTTGCATGAATCAATCCAGGGAAGTAATCAGAGGGCTGACTCCACAAATGTGTTGATTGAAAAAGGGGAGAGCTCCCAAGACAATGATAGAGGGATGTTTGAAAGTTTCAGAAACTTTGTCAAGAGGAGTGTCCAAATGAAGATAGAATTACATGAAGATATTCATATTCAAGATTTATTGCTACCAAATTGGTGTTTAGTACACAACATGGCTCATTCAGAATTCATTTGTAAGATGTGCCATAAGGCCATAAAAGAGGTACAAAGAAGTATTCCACAAATGTTAGGCTTTTCATACCATGCAGTGGTCAATCACATTGATGGCTTTGCCTCAGTGAGAATACAGGAGATGGAACCTGAGCAAAAACATCAAGAAGAAAATGAAAACCCACAAACTCCATAGAATCCGCAACAAGAACAAGTTTGGATCTTAAAGTTTGATGGATCTTGATCAAAGAAATGAGATGGAGCTGGTTTCAAGTTAATCAATCTGAAAGGAGAAGTATATCTTGCTGCTCATAGACTAGAATTCCCATGCACTAATAATGTAGTAGAATATGAATCTCTGATTCATGGGTTACTACTAGTGGTAAGGAAAGGGGCAAGAGTATTGCATGCTCTTGGAGATTCATAGATAATCATGAAGCAGGTGAAGAAACAATATGTTTTCCATAATAAAAGATTAACTTGTTACCACAACAGAGTGTGGGATATTGTTGAGAGCTTTGATGCTTTCAATATTCAATCCATGAATCGATCAAATAATCAAGTAGAAAATTCTTTGGCACAAGCAGCTAGTTCACTGGAGCCACTAGCCATGGATGGCATAAGTCAGTTCATAGTGGAGCTATCAGATCCATACCATCTATTCTAGATAATATTACAAACTTTCAATTTTTTGAAGATGATGACCACATTCAGATGTTTTTGCAGGGCAAGTTATTGATGAGGAAGAAACACAAAGGGAAGCTGAATTTGATGATGATGGCATCCTGAACTTAAAGACAAACATCATTCTGAGAGGGATGATACAATTAGAGAGAATATTTGACCAAGATAAAATTGATCAGATGAAAATTCAAAGGATTGAAGGTGATCAGTATGAGAAAGTGAACCTGGGATCAGCGCATGAGATTAAAAATGTATGCATATGAAAGAATTGCACACCTGAAAAGAAGGTGGGAATTATTTAGAGCTTAAGACATTTTCCTAACGTCATAGCATGGAGCTATGAAGATTTGAGAACCTACGATACCTCCATCATCATGCATACAATTCTGCTTAGGCCAGGAAGTAAGCCTTTCAGACAACGCCAAAGACCAGTTAATCTGTTGCTGGAACCACTCATCCATCAGGAGGTCAAGAAACTATTGACAGCAAGAATCATATTCCTAGTGTGCCACTCAATGTGGGTTGCCAATCGAGTCCTAGTACGGAAGAAAAAAAGAGAAATTAGACTATGTGTTGACTTCCAGAATTTAAATAGAGCATCAAAAAAAGATAATTATATGTTGCCATCACCTGATGAAGTATTACAAATTGTCAATGGGCCGCGGATAATGTCCTTTTTGGATGGATATTTTGGGTACAACCAGGTCCTAGTGGAATATGAAGAGATATTGAAAACGACTTTCACAACGAACTGGGGAACCTTTTCCTATAAAATAATTCCCTTTGGGATAATTAATGTAGGGGCCACATTTCAGAGGGTCATGGACATCGCCTTCCGAGATCTAGTTGGAAAGTGTATAATCATCTATATGGATGATCTGACAGTGTTCTCGAAGAAGAGAGAAGACCATGTGGAGGACCTAAGGAAGGTATTCCAAAGATGCCAAAGGTATGGGATTTCCTTAAATCCAAAGAAGTGCATATTCGGGGTTACCGACGGAAAATTGTTAGGTCACCTGATCACTAAGAGAGGAATATTGATTGATCATGAATACATAGAGGCAATATTAAGAATTCATCTACCTACTAGGAAAAAGGAACTGAGATCTTTCTTCGGGAAGATCAATTTTGTTAGAAAAATTATCACCAATTTTGCTAAGATAGTGAATCCTTTAAATGAGATGTTAAAGAAGGATGCAAAAATGGAGTGGACCACACTGACAAAGAAAGCATTTGAAGAAATCAAGCAGGCCATCGTTGATGCTCCTGTCTTGGTTAGCCCAGATTATATGAAGCCTTTCTACTTGTACTCCTTTGCATTGGAACATTCTTGGACAAAAATGTTAACCCAAAGAATAGAAGAGAGGGACAAGCATCCCATAGCTTTGATGAGCTCACCTCTCAAGGATACTGAATTAAGATATCCAAGTATCGTAAAGTAGGCCTATGCATTGGTAAAGGCCATCAAAAAATTCAGGCATTATATCTTGAGGAGTGAAGTCTTCGCCATCATTCCTGATGCAACTGTCAAGACACTGCTAATTTAAAATGAGCTAGGGGAGAGAAGAGGAAAGTTGGTCACCACTATCCAAGAGTATGATATTGAGTTGCAACCAATGAAGCTAGTCTGCAGACAAGCTTTAGCTCAGACAATGGCCATTGAAGAGCCTGGCTTAGTGCAACAGACATATGTATTGACTGATACTTCCCTAGAAGAATGGTACTATGACATCATCGCATACTTGATAAATCACAAGTATCCTACACAGATGAACCCAGCACAAAAGCGAGCCTTTAGGCTCAAATGTCAATGCTATATGCTCCAGGGGTCAATTCTCCATAGAAGGAATCACGAAGGAATTTACTTAAGATGTGTGGGAAATGATGAAGCTAAAAGAATTATGGAGCATTTCCATTCTAAGTTCAGGATAGGACATGGAGGAATTTAGGCCACAACTTATTAGATCTTAAGAGCAGGATACTATTAGTCCTCTAGTTTCAAAGATGCATATGAGCATGTTAAAACTTGTTACCCCTGCCAAGTTACCGGAACCCGTCAAAAGAATCCCGCTATGCCATTACAACCAATCACAGAAGTGAAACCATTTGCGATGTGGGGACTTGATTTTATCGGCATGATAAACCCACCATTGTCAGCACAACATTGATAGAATATTGCACGAGATGGTCTAAGGCACAAGCACTGAAGAATTGCATGAGATATGTAGTAATCAGGTTCTTAGAGGAACATATCATCACTAGATTCAGTTTTCCTAAGGCTCTGGTTTACGAAAATGGTTTCGCATTCACTTCATTAAACTTTTCAAATTGGGCATTCGATTATGGGATCACTCTAAAATTTTCTACGAATTATTACCCCCAAGGTAATGGAATGGCAGAGTTCACGAATAAGAATCTGCTCAATGTCATCAAGAAATTGTTGGATCAAAATCTTAGAGATTAGCATTCTCAACTCAGGTTTGCTCTATGGGCAGACAAGACAAGAGCCAAGAGGTCATTGGGAAAGACCCTGTCTTTCCCATCCAATTGAGGATTCCAACACTTAGATTCATGTAAGAGTATCTAGATCCAGATGATATAGTTCATATTCATCTCTCACATCTATTGCTACTGGAAGAAAAGAGAGATAAAGCTCTCAAAAATTTTGCTAAACACCAAGGGGTTGTCGAATGATGGTTTAATAAATGTGCAACAACGAAGTCCTTCAAAATATCCGACTTGGTCCTATATTGGGATAAAGCCCATGAACGGAGAGGGGATCATGATAAGTTTGATAACTTATGGAAAGGACCATACCAAATTGGTGAGATATTGGGAGAAAATGCATTTAGGTTAAAGACCTTGATAGGGGAAGACATCCCACTACCCCTCAATGGGCAGTTTCTGAAACATTATTTACACCCCTAAGTTCCTTGATGGAGCTTGCTTGTACATAGTTAGAGTAGTTGCTTTCAGGTTTTGTTTTTTCTTTCCTTAGATTAGTTGCTTTCCTCACTTTCCTTAGGCTAGTCATCTTTGTTTTCTTAGATTATTTTTTTCTTAGATTAGTTTGCTTTCATGTTGCTTTGCTTTAGTTAGTTTTTGAATAAGGAGGGTGTCCCATTTTGTGAGAAAGGTGATGTTGCTTACATGCACACATTTTGGCTTGACCTCGCTAAAGTGTGTTATGAATATTCCTCAGGTAAATGTTTGTGCAAAATCTGTGAAACCTAGATTAATTGTTTCTAAAGTATCTTAAGGTTGAGGTTAGTACTTGACTAGAAAGGAAGTCATCTATTGTTTCTTGACACCAAGTCTTACCGTTATTATATCTTATGCACTTAAAGAATTCTTTGAGTCATTATGGTCTCCTAGGAAAAGTTGTTGGCTAGAAGGTAATCAAAAGTCTTGCTTCAGAGCCACTATAATGCTCAAACCCAAGTGAGCTTCATTGCTTACAGGCCAAAGTGTAGAAATATATGAAAAAAAGAAAGAATATCAAAATGAATCAAAATAAAAGAATGAAAATCAAGAACACTTGGCTTTTGGGTGTGCGGACATCTCTACAGGTGTACAAAACAATCAAAATAAGAAAAATAATAAATCACCGAAAGTAGAGCAATCTCCGTGAGATTATAGCAGATAACCTTGACGGGGCTATGGATGCTTGCTAGCAACAAGGCTCTATCCAAGGATGCTTTTGGAGCTAAGATAAAAATACAATAGAAAGACATGATGGAACCAAAGGATCATATCAGTCTTAAAAGATAGGAATAAATGCATTTACACACACTTATAACTAGAGGATAAAATGCCTTGATACAGTTTAGGATTTCTCTTTCCTTTGGAGTATTCTTCTTGGTCAAAGGATAACTTAGTCAAAATTAATCTAAGATTTCGTATTTGAATTGGGTACTATCTTTGGAACATTTAGAAACATTCCCCACATGGAGTCACCAAATGTTGTGACCTTTTCACACATCACCCCATCACAAATGGGGACCCCCAGTAGTCTGCTTGTTTTTACGGTTTTGTCTCGTTGCACTAGTTTCATGAGGTCACCTTGTTCAGAGTTTCAAGTCAGTTTTCTGAGAGTCATTTGAGCCAAGTCAATAATCCATGCTTGAATCAGTGCATAAACATCATGGAAATGCTCAAAAGGCCCGAGAGACAAGGATCGCCTATGCTTTTGGCCAATTCTGATACTTCCTATTTTTTAGGGAATCTGCTTTTTTGCTTTTTCTTTTTTTCATTTTTGGCATTTTTAGATCAAATGGATTTCCCTATTTTTTAGGGATTTTTATTTTTATATTTTTAGAAAGTCAACCCTAGTCAGTGAGTCAAATTTCCATCTTTAGATCCAAAAATCAACCTAAAAATCAAAAAATCGTTGAAAAATCAAAGAGAAAATCGAAAAATCAAGTGAAAAATCAAGAAAAGCATGTCAAAAAATCTCAGAAAATCAACTGAAAAACATGAGAAAATCTTGAAAATCAGTCAAAATTTAGTCAGATCTGAGAGGAAATCACATTAAAATTTGACCAAAAGAGCATAAAATTCATGGTAAAATTTTGTCTAAGTCTGGAAAATTCGCCATTAAGCAACATGTTCAGCCTTGAGGAAGTTGGCCCTTAAAATGTGGGACATAAAAAATAAAAATGGCAAACCTTATCCAAAGTCCACCATGCCTAAGGAAAGAATGGAAAGGACTTAAGAAAGTCTGCTCGACAATAAGGGAAGTATGGTAAAATGTCTCAGAAGTCTGCCCTTAAAAAGTGGGACTTGGCAAAGAGGTTCTAAAGTCTACCTAGACTTGGCAGAGACCATTCAAAGTCCTCCCAACCTGAAGGAAGATGGCTAAGACCTAGGAAACTCCGCCTTGGAATTGGCAAGGACCATTCAAAGTCCACCATGACTTAAGAAGGGGTTGGAAACCCTTCTTTAAACTCTGCCACACCTTGGCATAACAAGTGGAAAGTCTTCCTAGGCATAGAAAAGGGAAAAAAATAAATTTTCAATAAATGTTTGGTGCCTTAAAGGGGAAAATCCAAAAATTGCCTAAGTATAGAGGCCAAAAGGGAAGGAAAATTGAATTTTGGCTAAGTTTTTTAAAATTTTGAAGAGGAGAAGTGTGAATTTTGGCTAAGTGTGAAAGGAAAGCCTAGTAGAAAGTCCGCCATACCTTGAGGAAAGATGGAAAAGACCTTGGAAAGTCCACCTGAGACATGGAAAACAATAAAATGAAGTTTTCCTAGCATGAAAGAGAACAAGGAATAAAATTTGCCTAAGTATGGATGTCTAGAGAAAAAATGGATAAAGTTGGTCAAGTATACAAAGGAAAATGCATGAGGCAAAGAGGCAAGAAAGTCTGCCCTTGGCTAAGAGGGTTAAAATTTTGTCAAGTATCATGGAATTTCACCTAATGAAGACATCCAAACAAAGACTTTTCCTAGATAATTTCATCTGAGCAAGAGAAGATTTGACTTTGGAATAGGAAAATGTGCCCAACGCAATTCAAAGTCCACCATGACAGGAGAAAATAAGGATTTGGCATAAGATTTGCCGGTGAAATGGCTAGAATTTTGACTTGGCTAAACGAAAATTGGAATAAAATTGGAAAATAAACTTTTAGCCAAAGAAAATGGAGAGGAAATTGAAATAGCCATGGGTCCAAAACAAATGGTTTGGAATAAATTAAAATATTTTAATATTTTAATAATTTATTTCCACTACTCAGAAATTCAAAATGCCTCAGATGACATAAAGTTTGCTAGATATATATTGGGAGAAAATAAATTACGCCAGACAAAGATAAAAATCCTATAGGAAAAATTAAATTCGCCATGATTTAAAACTTGGTAAATCGAATTTAATTAGAAATTTAATGTTTTTTTTTCAAAGATTCAAGAATTAAAGACAAACATTTGAGAAAAATGTCAATTTTTTGAAAATCAAAGAGATTTGTCTAGATAAGATTGCCATGGAGTTTTTTCGAAAATAAATGGAAAAATTCCTATATGAAGAAGAGAAAACAAATCGAGATCGAGAGAGAAGAAGGCAGTTGCTAAAACAAATCAAGTTCTTCAGCATTATAATGACTTTCAGCAACTCATTTTTCACAAAGATAGCTGAAGAAAAGTTAATCTCTCTCGAAATTCTAAGGCAATCAATTTTTCAGCAAGCAAGATTGAATTTCCCAGAGGAAGAAGTAATTTTATGCTGAAGAAGAATTTTTCTCGAGGAAGGAAAGGATTTATTTGTTGAAAGTCAAACTTCTGTGCAAGAGAGGCTCACTTCATCACTTACTTTTTGATTAAATTCTCGAAGCTTAAATCTGATTTGTAGCCTGAAGTCTTTTACTGAGGTTTGAAGTTCAATTGAATAAGTTTGCCATTCTTCTTATGTCTCTTTCATGTTGGTTAAGTTCTGCCTAAAATTTCAGATTAATCCATTTATTTTCAACTTGCTTTTTCGCAAAAGTTTAATTATTAAATAAGTTGAAAGTAAAATATTCAAACACAAGGCGCAAAGTATATTTAAAAAAAATAAAAATTCTTTGTATTAATGTTTGTATTTTTTACTGTAGGTTGATGACCACGGTGGGTGAATTATCAAAGAAGGCAGCAATGAAGTTCGCCAGTAAAGGTGTCTAGTGAGAGTCTAAAATAAATTCAAAATGGAAAAATGTTGCAGACACCAATCTAAGACATGTCAACTTTGAAGAGTTCAAGAAATGAGTATATGGATAGAACAAACTTCAAACACCAATAGCCAGGCGGATGGTGAGAAATGGGATTTTTTAGGTAGCTAGATTCCCGCCTGCAATGGACTATGTTGAACTAATGGTAGAATGTGCTATCCACTACAATGCTCAGACAAGACATATCATTGCACCTAATGGCAGAATTTTGGCACACTTGGGCGAGGTAGAAATTCAAGAGACCTTTGGCATCCCAACACATTCTCGTACTATCTACAAGACCAAGGAGGAAGCTAAGTGTTTTTATGATAGCCATTCAGACTTATGCACTACAAATGTTAACAAGGCATGGCTGGAGAAGCCTAAAATGTTAATAAAGATGCCTAAGAGAGCACACCAGAAAAACTTTAAAGAAGATTATGGGGACATCATATTGATGCTAAACATAATAGCTTGCAACCCTCAAGGAGCATTTTTTGAAAATTAGATGTATTACTTCATAGACAAAATCACTTCCAGCATAAAAATGTTCAATTGGTCTCTAATGATAAGTAACAATCTTCACGAGCAATTGGTAAATTTGGAAGAGACTAAGTCTTTTCGCATGAGCTCATTTATTGTCTACTTATTGGCTAGTTCATATAAATACCCAGGACTAGTTTGCAAAGGAAAAGTTGGCAATGGAGAAAATGAACTCAGACCTTATGATTGCTACCCACAACTCCAGCTAAAGGAGAAGTCCCATTTTAGAAAGGTGCACGAATCCTTCTTAATGCATATTACCATAACACTTCAAGGAGGAGTGCATCAAATGCTGAGTCGTGAGGTGAAGATTTTGATCAGTAAATACAAATCCTGGTTCATCCAGTTTCCAAAATTTATGTATGTCAGGATCCAGGGATTTACTAGAAATCCCTATAAGTTTTCCATCTATCTAACAAATCAAATGATCCTACTTGAAGTCCTAAGGCAGCCAGAAGAATATCAAAACATCCAGAGACCAACTAAAAAGGTAGTTGTTACATTCCCATTTTTCATCAGGAATATGTTAGAATCATGTCTGTCAGCGCAAGCAGCTGGGAGCACCAAGCTGGAGATCTAGTGGTACCAATTCACAGCCTATAAGTGCAGGGCCAATTTTGACCCACATCATCATATCTAGATAGTGGATGGAGAAGGTACAAGCACAGAGTGGAGTTGGAGGACCTCTGGGCAAATGTCGCTAATGAATATGAAGTTAGAAGAAGATTATGGTCCAGAATGCAAGTTGACTTCATGAGGGCGATTGAACTTTGTCGGGTTCTTGATTAGTTGCAGGATGATGGAAACTACATCTAGCCATGCTTCAAGGAAAGCCGAGCTCTTCCTCCCGTAAAGTGGTCAGAGCCTGAGCACTCAAACTTAGCAACCTTGATGAGACCAGTGACCAAATACTCTTAGTGGTGGGTTGACCATCATATCCAAGAGATGAGAAAAAAAAAGAATAATGCTCATGTATGATTTACTGAGCAAGATTGAATCATATTCCTTCAATGCTGGCACATCCCATTAGGATTTTGTTGAGATTGGAGAGAAGAAGGAAGTGGTTCCAAGTATAGAGCCTATTTAGAAAAGATAGATGGGAGAACCATCTCGCTCTGCGACATCTCAGAATATTCATGAACTAGTGGCCACTATAGAGGAGTCCTTTATTGAAATGATTGGAGCTTCTATAGTCCAAGTAGAGAACAATGAGCCTATTCAGTTGCATGATGAGGAGCCCTCATTTGATACGGGCACATAAATATTAGGTTCAAATAATGAGATGGTATTTCAAGATGATGACTTCGAAGAGGGAATGATTTCCACCCTCAGAGGAGTCTTGGATGTTCCCAATGAAGAGAACGTTTGGGAGGAAGATGGCATTGAGCAACCTACCATCCCAGATTGGCCGATAGAAAGGATGAAGATTCAGGAACCTAAGGAAGCCTAAGAGGAAGATGATACTGTGTATTTCTTGGCAAGGTTGGAACAAGTTGCAATTAAGAAGCCTACCAAGAAATTTTCTACCATTTAGCGGGATGAGGCAGGCAGTCATTCCATACACATCGCAGTACCGACAGTGGACAAGCCACAGGATGAGATCACTGTTCAAGCATACACCATAACCACCATAGATCTTGTCCCAACTACAAAAGGTTAGAAAGTGGATAAACTAGATAATTCTATCTCAACTATCAAGGAGAGACTGGAAAAAGAAGTGGCAAAAAAGGAGTATAAAAGGGAAGTTGAATGCCTGAAGGAGTACATAAGACATCTGACCCAACCACTCAATCAGGGTGATGCAGTAGCTCCTCCTCTCCTTAATCCCTCATAGGAAATAGCCAAGGATGTAGAGCACTAGATGGTCACAGCCAAGGAGGCTCAGGAATGGATGATAAACAAAGGCACTGAAGCAGCCTCGTTCATGGAGAAACTAGCACTTGCCTATGGGAAAACTTCTTCTTTTCTTTCCAGACTTTTTGATATGTTAGAAATTTGGGACAACCTTCTAAATATTCAGGAGAAGCTTATTCCATGCCTTAGGGTCCTAAAGGGACTCCCAAGAGAAGAGTTGGTTGAAAGAGAGGTGATTGCTATAGGAGCAGCATATGATTTTCACCACTGGTTTTGGGCAGTGACTATACAAAAAGAGGTTCTGGTGAGGCGAAAGCGGATGGGCTCATAGTTGAAGAGCAGGTCAAAGAAATATGGGAGAAAATTTATATGACAGCTGCAGAGGTGTTTGACAGTGAGATTGTCTAGGAAAATGACATGCAGCTAGAGAGGTTGAAACATAAGGTTCAAGAGGTTTTCTTCTCGGCTACTAGACCAATTATGCGATATGACTTCACAAAAGTGGTGAGTCTCTTGGCCATCTGGAATGATTTTGTGAAGCAAGAGGTGGATTGGGAAGGAACCTTCGCCAAATGTGTTAAGGACTTGGATGGACTAGAATTCTAGATTACCATGTTGCCACCCATCACAATGGAGGAGGTTGTCATGGTCGTGTCCAGATTCATCGAGCACAATCTTGACCAAGCAAATAGGGACGCCTCTCCTTGATGATAGCTCCAACTGCCACTTCACCACCTGTTACTAATTGTTCATTGATTGATAATTAATGTTATTTTGGGCAACCCTAATTAGGTTTGAGTTGTAATAATCTTGGCTGTCGATATTGTTTTAATCTCAGCCCTTTATTTCATTTTGAAAACTCTATTTAAACTGGTGTTCTCTCACTTTCATTGGTGTGGAGACAGTATATGAAATTTTTGCATTGAGACTATTTCCGATAATAAAAGCTCTTATGCATGATTTTCTTTGAATAACTTTTATTGTCAAGTAGTAAGCAAGGTTGCATATCTTCTTCTACCATAGATTAGAATTAGAATTAAGTTAAGTAGAATTTTCTTTTGAATATTGGTTAAGTGAATGAGATTGATTGTATAGATTCAATGGTGGAGTATTTCTCATACTTTCTTCGAATGGATGATTTGCATTCGATGCGTAAAGTTAGCATGAGCTTATAATTGTGGAAGCTTAACTTCAGTCTCATTTGAGGCTTGAAAATCATTATCACACCCCTTGAAAAGTTCACCCACTTTGCATAATTTTTCAAAGGGAGGCGAAACAAAGTGTGGTTATCCCTTTCACTGAATCTTTACTATCTCTTAAATTATTAGGTGTAGAATAGATCCCCTAAACCCTTATCCTTTTGCCCTTTTTTTTTGATATCCAAATTGAAGTCCTAATTGAAGAGATCCTTTAATGATAAATCTGCCTAAGTCCCCTTGTGTATTACCAGCAAATCACAACTCCCATTGAGCTTATCCACAAGTCAAGACCTAACAAAAGAAACCTTGGAATCGCCATATGATCTTCTCGCAATCTTAGCATACGTGGTTGTTTTTCAAGAGAGGATAGAGTGTCTTTGGACATTTTATTCTATGTGTTTGGGGGATGATAAAATGTACTCCAACACCTTCATAAGCCACTTTCAAGTTCACATGACACCTAAAATTACAATGGCTGACCTCATGCGTTGTAGGAAAAACATAGATGAAAAAGTAACAGATTTTATCTCATGATACCAATCCATGTATGCTCAAATTGATGTCAAGATTATTGATGCACATCTACAAAAGATGTTTATTGAAAACTTGTAGACACACCTTTAGGATAAATTAACAATGATGAAATTCCCTTCATTTATGCATTTATGCACAACCTTGTGTGAATACCATAACTTAGTTTCAAGTCATGATTCAAAATCCACTTCTAACTAAGCTGAAAAACCTGAACACAATAATCAAAACCAAAATAACACACAAAAATTAAGTAAACCAAATAGAGGTTTTTCATAGTTTAATCCACCTCCTCAACCTCAACCATAGACAACCCAACCCGTTCCAAATAAATTGGCACTTGTTAAAGCGGTAGTACCTTATACCTATGGGGACTCAAAGAAATAGTTTACTCCCCTACCCGATACCCTTCATAACATGATGAACCAATTAATTCAATAATGTATGCTCACTTTGCCACATGTTAGACCACTTGATCCAAACCAGCCATTACCACCCACCTTCAAACCTAATGCTTATTGTCATTTTCATCACCAAAAAAAATTGAAACTAAATACTGCAAGCATCTAAACCATTTAGTTCAAGATCTCATTGATTCAAGCCATTTTTCCATTATGGGTGCTAATGATCAAGGCAATAAGTTCATTGCACCCCCTAACTAGAATTTGCAAATTTCCACTAATCCCATGCCTAAACATACTACCTCATTTTTCAAGGCTAGTGAACCTTCAAACACTAATGTAATGAATGTTGATACAACCAATGAACAACATGATACACCTCCCCCTATTATTAAAATAATTCCTATGGATGAACTAGTGGCTATGATAGATGTTATCCCTCATAAGGACAAAACAACTAAGTCTCTTGATATCACTTTTTCTGCTAAGAACATACTACAAAATCTTCCTGATGGTCCTCTCTAAATAGTTGCAAAAATCTATGATAAGCCCACTAATGGGATATTAATAGATCCTACTTGTGGTAAGAATGTGATCATGGAAGAGTTTCTAGTATTACATGAGCTATATCAAGATGAATATAATAAATCAACTGCATGGATTAAGACACATATTGGTTTTCCATGCCCTATGATCAAATCAATTGTGTTACCTTTACAGATAGGACCTAAAACTTTGTAGGTAGCATTTTCAATTATTCTACAATCTAACCAATTTTGTTTGCGGCTAGGCCACCCTTGGCTTCACTCAATGAAGGCGGTCCCATAACTTGTGCACAAGTGTTTGAAGTTTCCACATGACAATGAGATAGTCACCATACACCATAGTGGATTTAATCTTTTATCTTCCAAAGGTAATTTTTCATTAGAAGCCTTTTGGCCTACGCCCATGGAACCCATCACCCCTCAAAAGGACTTCTTTTTCATTGATTATCAAAATTTTAAATACAAAAAAGATAGTCAAATTGTCTCTTTGTAATGTGTCCCCATCCACTTCCACACCTCTTGTCATAGACGAAACCATGCTTCAATTTGAATCTGACATTATGCAAACCACACAACCTCTTGAATAGCCACCCTTAGATACTTCCCTGCCATCGTTCAAATGATCAAGAGAAAATGAAAGCACTCCTGTCATGCCTCCTCACCTTAAACAAGTGTGTAAAGCCAAAGAGAAAGTGGTTAACCCATCTTCTTTGGTTTCTTTTGTTATTCCCTCTTCGAAAGTAGAATGTCTGATGACTCAATCCGCTCTTACACCTCAACAACTCTAAAACTAAATAAAATGAAACCACAGTGCTAGGGAACATAGGAGTTGTCATCATCTCCTTGCTCGTCAATATCGTATGGAAGAAGATAAAGACAATCAACCTCTACCCTTGACATAAGTGATAGATGGCCATCCTCTTTCTCCTGACCTTCCACAGGACATTCTAATGCAACAATCACAACAAAATGAACCAATCCAACAACCTCAATTTTTGATACATCCATCCTTAGAAATCAAACTTCATCCTCCCATTGTCATTAATCTTGATGATTATGATGATGATGTGATGATAGAAAAAATAGATGAAGAAGTGCATAACGATTTAAACTCTTTATTCTCATCCACAATGAGCTTAACTGATAAATCTTCTCCACCAAGAAAAGAACCTGGTATGACTCTCGGTTCGACACTTGCAATTATTCCTTTGGATATTCAACCTCCCTCGCATTACCTTGAACATGATTGGGAAGCAGATGACTTGTTAGATGGTTGAATTGCATTCACCTAACTATCCTTTTCACTTCTTCTCCTTTTCATTTCCTTTTCATGTGTCTATCGTGTTTCCCCTGTATCATGTGTTTGATGTTTCCCCTCTTTGTACACTTCTTCTATTTGTACCTCTATTCTTCTATTTGTTGTGCATTATCTTTTTCTCTTTTTATTTCGTGTTTTCCTTTTGGGGATGATGCAAAGCATAGAGACACCCTCTATCTCTTCCATTTTGACCCAAAAGGTCCTTGTATTTTTCCATTTTTTTTTGTGTTTTCCTTCTGGGGATGACACAAAGTGTAGAGATACCCTATGTCTCTTCCATGTTGACCCACAAGGTCCTTGTATTTTTCTCTTTTAGTTTTTTTTTTCTCATTTTTGGGATGATGAAAGGCACTGAGTGTAAAATGTCTCCTTCATGTTGTCCCGAAAGCTTTTTCATTTTCTTTCACCTTTTCATTTTTTTTGTTTCACTTGTTTTTTCCTTTTTGGGAGGATGCAAAGCATTGAGACCGCAATGTCTCTTCCATGTTGATCCAAAATAGACTTTTCCTTTTTATTTATTTTTCACTCTCTTTGTGTCATTCTTTCAGCTCTATGTGCTTTGGGGAATGATGATAGTTCTGAGCTCTTCAATAAAAACATTGCAGCAATGAACATACTGACCCCAAACCCATAGATCTCTTATGTGTTTGGTATTCTTTCTTTTCTTGGGGAAACTCCCTTTTCTTTGTTTTCCATTTTTCCTTGACATGATGTAGCCTAACTTTGAAACATATGACTTGGCATAGGGCTTTCTAGGTTGGCTCTCATGTCTTGTTTTCTTTTTTCATTTTCCTTTCTTCTCTATTTTAAAGTAATTTCTCACAGAATGATGTGTAGAAATTCATTTAAAGTGGGAGGCATGCATTACCATTAATTCATTTTCATTCTTTGTTCCTAGTGCAACCTTATCATTTATATGATGTGTTTGTCCCTTTGTGGATGACATTAGGTGTGATGTCCTTCATAAGTGTGATCTTTCTAAGCATATTACATTCCTCTTGGTGGCTTGATGTGACACACTACATCCCCTAAGTTGTTAATATACTATTCTCTGATTGGTCCTCTCTTGGATACATTAGACAAAATGTTCCCTAAGTGACTGACCTTGCATGAACTGAACAAGACTCTGAACATCCTTTACATTTTTACCCTTTTACCACCTTGCATAATGCAACTTGCATGCCTATGGTACCTTTCTTTTTTTTCATGACATTTTCTTTGTAGCACCTTGTTAAAGTTATCAACAAGTGTAACTTTAATATGGTTGAGCGGGAAGCACAACTAGCGGCATGACTTTTCCCCATAGCCACCTTTTGTGTTTGTGAGTGCATACAAATTAGTATATGTATCTTACCTTTTTGGGATTTCTCACCCCACGGACTAGTTTTGTGGCCCCAAAGTGAGTACATTTGGGCCTTCTCACCCTATGGACAACCTAAAGTTTCATGGCCCCAGAGTGAGTACACATTCTCTTTTTCAAACAATCAGCCTAGATCTAATCTACAACTAGTTGGATTGATGATCAAAGCTTCATCCAATTCTTTTTAATACTTGTGTGTTCCTTTGTTCTTATGCTTAGTTTTCCATGGGATCTTCATCCTAAGGGCTTTATCATCCCTCTTGATTGTTTCCATTCCATCTTGCTAACACAAGTGCATTTGAACCCTCCTCTTGATATTCATGGCTACTTTAGTGTGTGTTTGAAGCAAGTTCATCCTCTCACTAAAGTGGGGGCTAAATGTGCCATAGAAAAATGTCCCCTCATCATTTCCATGGCATTTTAGGTCTTTTTTCATGGTGTTTCTCTATTTTTCTCTGATTTTATGTTCCAACATGGCTTGAACATGCTTATTTAGGTACTCAAATTCAAAGAATGTTGTCTTGTGAAGGTGTTGTGAAGTGTTGTAAGACATTTTTACATTCTTATAGAATCTATTAATGACAATTCACCTTAAACTTACCCTTTTATTCATCAACAAGTCCTATGTTGAAGTGTTGTAAAGTCTCGTAACAAGATTTCACACTTTTCTAGAAATATTTTTACTATTTATCCCTTTTTCATGGTTTATTTGGCCCCTTTATGCTCTCATATGTTTAATAAAGTGTATTTTTGAGTATTATCCTGACAAACAACATTAAATACAACATATTTCTTGACACACATTTGTAGGTCCTAGGTGGGACCCATTCACCATGGGTGGCAAATGAGTCCCCCTTGGCACCAAATTCAAAATATTTTAAATTTTCTTTCAGGATTTTATTCAAAAACACTTGATGCCAGCCTGTGATGAGGTATGAATGGGTAACAAAGGCACAAGTGTGTATAAATAAATTATTTTCACCTCATTTCAACCCTGATTCATCAAGTTCACTTATTCATCTATTCATTCAAGCATTCAAGTATTTTACAACATCTTTTCAAGCACTGTTCAAGCACTTTGAAGCAACCATTGAAAGTACTTCAAACTTGCATCATCAAGGGTTTGGTCAGTTGATAGCATTTACATGTTATTAGTTTATCATTCCTTTGCATTTCATTTAATTAAGGGTTTGATTACCAAAAGTGGGGTTTGACCAAGGTAAACCCCTATTCACTAACGCTAAACCATTTTTCCCCTATTGCATGTTTGTTTGCAACCTTTTGTGTGCAGATTTGACAAGATTCTTGGCATTGAAGATTGGTTTACAAGTCAACTAGGTGCTTCAAGTCAACTCAAGTCTATTTCAAGCTTGGAGAATTTTTTTTGTCTGTTTCTTGCAGAATTGACTTCAACAACCCGAGAAGCAGTGATTTCTAGATCTGGTGTTGTAGAGTTGTCTCTTGATTTTTCAGAAATTTGGGAGAGGACTTATTTTCCACCTATGGAAAATGAGTCCCATGTTAGGACTGAAAATATAAATTTTGTTGGATTCTGGATCCTAACATTAAGAAACTTGTTCCTCATAGTTTTTCACTAGGAGGAAGACTGATTCGCCACCCTAGGTGAATGAGTCTCACTAATAAAAATCATTGACTTTAGCCAGCATCCACAACATTCTAGATTCATCATACTTCACCCAAGTGTGCTATGATTTAACTCATTTCTTTTTGTTCTGCATATTTTCTTTATTTACTTCATTCTTTGCATATCAAAATGTATTTTCAAACATAGCTTTAATTTCAGTTTTTCATTCATATTCATTTATTTAGATCAGTTAATTGCATTTAGTTAACTTCATTTAGGTTAGACAACATCACACATTGCATAATTTGAATGAACCATTACAAATTTTGCTCCTATCTCTCTCCTTTTAGGTGAAAAACTCTAGAAGAGTAAGAGTTGTCCATAGGAGCCAAAAATCAGCGGTTCAGTTAGTATGTCAATTTGGTCAGTCAATGTTGCTTAAGGTTTTACATTTTGACACTGAATAGTGGTCAGGTAATTATTTGGAATTTGGTTTTTATTTAATTTAGATTGTCTAATAATATGCCTTGGTTATCTTATGCATTAAAATAAATTGAGAAGTAAAAGGTATGCTTTTATAAATAAATAAATAAATATAAGTATATATTTATATAACTATATTAAATAATAAAATAATTCTATAATGTAATGTTATAATTAATGTATAATAATAATAAGGTAAATAAACAAAATGTTATAAGGTTGGAATTATATAGTTACTTATAATGTGTAAATAAATAAATGGTAAATGGTTTTACCATTTGTGTGGAAATTGGGTATCTATTATATTATTTTGTAAATATTTCATATTTACCCAAATTGAGATTTTAAATGAAATGCTTTTAATTATTGAATTAATAAATTAAAATTAACTAATTCGTGTGATAGTTAGTTGGGATAGTTGGAATTTCCCGTACAATGGATATTTTCCCTCCTTGTAAATTTTTAGTTTTAGGGGAGAGGGTTAAGGAGGGAATGGGAAGGAGAAGAGAGGATTGAAGATTCTTTTGGGAAAAATGAAAGGAATGACACATGATCTCTATAATGAAGTTTTGTTGATTATGACGGATGGGGGTTGGCCATAGAAATTAGGTATCAAAACTGAATGACATTGCAAGCTTATACTCAAAGGTGAAGAAGGAATTGAAAAAATGGCAAAAGGGTCCTATTTTTAGAAAAAAAATTCCTCGATGATCAAATTGATCTTCATGATGATACAAATTTGGAAGGGTATGTGCAGGATCATTATAGAAAAAATAGGCTCTTAAGTGGTGAAAAATTTAGAAAAATCAGAGTTAGCCAACTTGACATAAAAATTTGAATAAGTTATTTATATTATTTCAAAAATATGTAAGAATAGAATATATAGCAAATTGAATGTAGTTTCTAAACTACTAGGTTTTTTTTAAAAAAAATCTATTTGGTGAAGATTTGAAATTTCAATGAAGTAGTACTTAAATTTTGGGAGAAAATAAGAAGTAGGTGTTTGTTTGACCACCCTAACCACAATAAAATGATAAATTTTTTATAATATTTTATATATAAGTAGAGGACTCATGTCCAATGTGATGCATATTTTTTTGTAATTTTTTTCCAAGTAAATAATTAATTGTGATTTTTTTTACATTTTTTTAAAAATAAAAAATCACATGTTTGACCACCTTAACTTGGTCAAAACTTCATGAAATTCATTTATTTTTAATCCTATAGTACATGTGAAGCATAGAATGTGACACATGTTTTGAATTCAAAAAATATCATACTATTTGAAAGCTATAGATGTTTTTCAATTAGCCTATCAATTAGGATTTTAGTCGTAATTCAAATAGAAAATAAATAATAATTATTTATTAAATTCAAAGTAAAGCATAATTTATATTGGTGGAAATCTAAGAATCTCCTTTAAAAACCCTTTTTCGTTTCATCAATTTTAGGTAAAAAAATGTCATCAACCACATATCAGTCACATACGCTACATATAACCATCATATCACCACGTTTTGGGCCATCATGATCCTGCACATACCTAGAAGCTTCTTCAAATAGATCTACATCGCTTCATCATGTGGTTAGAGCATGACACAAGGATACTAGGCGATGTCATGCATGCACTCTGATCTATGAGGTTCAAGAAATTGTGTGCCTGAGGGAGGTAATAGGAGAGGGGAAGAGAAGCAAGAAGGGTTATGAGAAGGATTGAAGAAGGAATTAACATGTATTCTTCTGGTCATTCTTTTCTAGTGGCATATATAGCTACACCTTTAGTTTATAACATTGTTATTTACTTTGTATTCATAAATTCTTAGCTATCTTTGTAGTACTTTTAAGAGAACTTTTTTGGGTTACCTAGATCATTCTTATACCTTCTGCAAATTGATAAGATCAAGCTTATGTTACTTTTATTTGCAAGTTTCTTTGTTTCACCATGCTTCAATTTCCTTCATTTTGTCCATCGTTCCTTTGATCCATAAGCAACAAATGATATCTTTAGGGAAGTGTATATTTTTATAATTAAGTAGAATTTCATATAGATTCCCGGTAATAATAAAAATCATGTTCTCTCATTCTTCTCAGTTAATAATTTTTGCTAGGAAATAATTCTTCATAATGTGTTATTTGCGCCTATAATCAATTCCTCATCCAAGTGCACATTTAAGGTTTAATCAATGTTGCAAGGTGGACCCATACTTAAGTCATTTGATGTATTTCCATCTTATCCATGATAAAATCAATCTTGGTGTTCTGATTTTCATTCATTTCTAGGTAGATGTTTTTAATCAGATGCACATCTTCAACCATAATCTTCTTTGCATAGATTCTAGCTTGTTTACTCATTCATATTAATCAATGTCTCTATTCAATTCATAATGTCTTGCATATGATTCTAGCACCTTCAATAGTTGATTTATTTTTTCCTCAATATGCAAGAGCATATGTGTAATATAGGGGGATTCACTACTCATGAGTTATCTTCACTCAAATAGCCTCACGGAGCGAACTGCCCTATACTACCTCAATGGAACAACACAAAAATTTTAGAATCTGAAAGAGCAAGTCACAAAGATTTTTTGGATAAACTGACAAGCTCTCGACAAAGGACACCAACATAGAAAATGGATGATAGCGTGGTGCGCTGGCATCCCAAAGGTGCACTGGTGTCTCGTACAAACCAGAGAACAAGAATGTCTCAAAAAATAGCAAAGTGAATGCTTCTATTTGATTGCTAAGAACTTACAAAATATATGGAAATGACATAAAGTGATAGAACTAAAATAAATAAGTAGAGATGGCAAAGATAAGGAGAAGAAAGGAAATACTTATGACCATGCGAGTGATGAAGCTTCTAGCTTGTGGGTGTCTTCAATACCTGTACACAAGAGGGAGAAAAAAATGGTTGGGTGGTTGTATAGAGGCCTGCCTCAGTTAGACCCCATTTTGGTGTTCCCACCTCTACGGACAACCAAGAAGATAGAGAGAAAAGTAGAAATGAAGTGAAGATCACTTAAAGCACTACGAAACAGTGTTATGCTACTCAACCAAGTAATAGATGAGAGGAGTGAAAGCTTACCACCTCCACCAAGAGCACTTAAGGCTGCTTGGGGGAGAAAATGAGAGAAAATCAAGCATCTATTGCAATGGTGTTTTGTTCCACACTTTCTCTACTCAAGTGGTTCAGAGTGTTGATGTTGCTGCTGTGAAGTGTAAAGTGTTTGGAGAGCTAAGAGAGGGCTTAGAGAGAGCTAGAGAGTGTTGGAGAGTGAACCCAATGCTTGGGAGAGGATGTGAAGAGATGAAATTCTTGTTCAAGGAATGAAATTGAAGAAGAGATGAAGAGAAACAACCATATTCAGGTCAGTCAGTAGAGGAGTGTGTTACAAATTGACCTCCAATGGGAAGTGTAACGCCTCTACAGGCTATAGATGCGGGAATCTGTGAGCGACATAAGTGCATCGCATGGACATTTGCACGTCACGCGGGTGTACTTGATAGAAATGTCTCCACTGATGCTCAAAACAAGCTCCACGTGGACCACCAACAACGGGCTTAAGTAAATTTAAGCCTCCGACTTTGGTTTTCTAAAATGTAAAAAGGAAAAAAGGGGAATTGCACCTAGGCTGAAAATTTGTTCTTATACAGTATGATGATCTGCAAGTTTAAGTCTTAGTTGAACCATAGCTAGTAGATATGTATCTTGACCAACAAGATCCTTCCAAGTATTATCCATGACCTGCTATTGATAAATTTTCATCTCATGCCATGTGGTCTTTCAATTCTTGTTCTAAGGCTCATAAACCCTGTGAAGGCCAATAAAGTGTATTTTGGATTTCATTTATAAGATCAAAATTCTTTTTATACTTTTACAAGAAATTTCATGTTAAGCCCATGTTTTCCCATTTTATATTTATATTTTGCAAGGTTTATGCAACTTGTAAATTTCCCACCCATCAACCTGAATTATTTCTTAAATCCCTTAATGAACAAGCCAATAGTATGCTCATATAGGGTAAGAAGTGGATACTACACCTGCATGAAGAATTCACTTTCTAAGGGTAAACAAATCTACTCTCACATCAATGATGAGGGACATATATTTGCAACAAAAATGATCTTACAGAGTAAACTTATCCTCATGTATGATAGGTGCAGATTTTGGTAGATGCTAGGAAAGTTTTCAATAACATGACTGAATGAGATGTTTTATCATGGAATATGATAGTTGTATCTTACAAAGGGTATGTTTTTCCTCAAGAGGCATTTTCTCTATTTTTCAAAATGTAGTTGACATGCATGACACCCTGTTGGTTTACTTTTTCCAACATCCCTCTAGCATACATTGATAAAATCCCACTACCAAACTTACGGGAATCCTCAATGCACCCTCACATAATAAGCTAAATAAGAATAGAAAAGTACAGGCCACATAAGCTCAAAAAAAGTCGTGAAATAGAAAATAAGATGCCACATAGCATTTAATGTTTAATACGCTCTAGAGAAAATTTACACTTTAACCATGAGCATAACGGAATTTATACACATTTCTCAATCGAATTACGTTTTCTAGTAAAAAATGCATGCATACTCTTGGCTTAAACAATAATGTTCAACAAGTAAAATGCGTAGCAATTTTCCCTCTTTAATATCTCTTTGTATGTAGAGGCTAATATAAGGTAAAATTGATGTTGTGCTCTTAGTATTTTTCCCTTGATATCGATAGCATATAAATATGATTCGAAATCTATGGGCAGGAGATAACCCTATAATATTTTTGTTATGTAATTAAAATGATTTTTAATATGAAATATAATATACTATAATATTGATCCATGAATGTGTATTTCAGTTTATATAAGTATATAATCACTTGAGTAGTCGTGTACCCTAGTCCGCACTAGCGTTAATCGCTGCCTTTGTAGCAAGTATTCAGGTTTAGTTTATGCAATTGGAAATTGATAATTTATATTATGGTTTCTATTTTTATTGATAATATATATGTGTTATATATATTATAATATGATAAATAGTAAAATATTGATTTTCTTGATTGTAGTGAAGAAATAAAAATGTTAAATAATAAAAGATTCTCTTTAATCGGATAGCTATTGGTAAATTGAGTAATTAAATTGTTATAGACAAAAGGATAGGGTAATTAATTAAGTGAATTAGTTTATTTCATAAATAGATAATTCAAAGTTAGGGTTTGCTAAATGAGAAAATTGAATCTACATTTACTTAGTCTCGTTTACTTAAAGGTCAAATGATAAAGTTTATTAGATAAATTTATGTTGGAAATAGTGTAAAGGTATCTCAATTAAATATCGTTACGATAGGAAATTGACTAAACTAGTATCTGTCATTAGTGATGATAATTTAAATGTTAGTTCTGTGAGTATTATTGTAATATGGAGTATTTGATTGAGTGGGTAGTGGATTAGTTAATTTAAGTGATTAAGGTTAAATGAAAAATTATTTAGATTACTCTATGTGAGTGAATGTTGATTATTTTGCTATGTGAACTAATTAATGAGAATATGGTTATTATTGTATTATATTAAAGTTGTAATATTAATATTAGGGTTTCATAGTAACTAATTTGATAGAGATGGTTGTTTTTCCAATGATATTGTTACCTTTAAATATAGTTATTTCTAATAGATAATATATTAAATTGAACCAAGTGGTTAAGTTGTAATGAATGATGAGAGAGTGGAAATAATGCCTTATTTAAGGAATGTCTTCATGGTTGTAATGTTATAATTAATTGTTGTTTTAAACAGTGTCTTGACTTTTGGATTAAGTGATTATGTAATTGTTAAGGTGGATGTCATATGTTTAGTGTATATTCAAGTATATGTGCCATGAGAAGTGTGTTTAGTATGTTGATTTCTAGAGGCATAGGAGTGGGTATATATATTTGTATGTACGGTCCTTATGATTGTTTAACCTTGGAAGTGATTTGACTATGTTGTTGGTCATGTGTATTGTGTGAAATGTAGATCCTAAGGGTGTTTCCCTCCTATCTATGTATGGATTCATGAGATTTGGTAATGATATTCTATTGAAAGGTATGCTTATGTGTATTAAGTGAAATGCAAACCCTAGGTGTTGTACTACCTGTTCATGGCAGTTGAATTGTGGCTATGGGTTGGGACATGGGTTCATGTTGTCCTGATGAATGTTTATGTGATTCTGATAATTATGAAAGATGGACAATGCCTTGATCTATGTAGGGTTTACTAGTTGCAAGTAGGGGAGGTGACTCTCAATGGGGGAAAGAACCCAAAGTGGTGTCCAGGACAACCCATTGGAGAGTTTCTTAATCCAATGATAACCTTAATAGTGAATGAGAGGGATGGGTAGAATTCACATCAAACAAGATAATGATATGCCTCACTAATGGATCAAGTGCTCATTTAGGCTTGAGATGAGATGGGAAGGCCTGGAATGGAAAGATCAACTTCCTTGCCCTCATGAAGGGTACGTTGGTTCTACACGAGTTTGCATAGGGGTCGAGGATTGAGAGAGGCTGCCAGGATAACCCATGATGGGGGTCAGGGCCTAGGAAAATCTACCAGGACAACCCATATCGAGCTATGTGATGACGCTCCTCCCTATTGCAGTCTAGCATTCCCTAGTTGTATTTCCTCCTGTTGTGTGAGTGCCTCTAGAAGTGATGTAAATGATGTTGGTATTGTTAGCAGTGTTGTGTTGGAGTCATGCATAACCCCTTGCTTGTGTTAGCCTATTGATTCCTTGATTGTCTATTGGATGTTGGACCTTGTGTTATCTCCTAGCACAAGGGGTAGACCTCAAGGTTCCACATGGTCGGGAGGATGGTGCTTTTTCCTCCATTGGGTATTCTTGCTACATGTTCGTGTATGTGAAGATTGATCATTGTGTTGTGCACTCCAGTTCCTATTACAGTTTGAGAAGATCTCCTATCATGTATTTGTATATGGGATAATATTTTTTGTTTGTATCTATTAGTGTAACCTGATGTAATCTCCCCACATGTACTAGGGGATGCAATGTTATAATTATTATAATGTTATAATAATTATTGTTGATTTCTTCTTGTAAAGAGTATTGTAAAGTAATGCATTATTCATATGTTAGTTGGCTAGAAAATGATCTTTAATGTTTGATTATCAGTTTCCACATTATGAAAGTGAGTAATGTAGAATCATTTAATTTGGTGCTTTAAAATGAACCTTGCATGTTATATCAATCATGTAATCTTTTGTTGCTGATGGAATGTTCTAGTAATTTTTTTTGTCAGTAGCACATTTGAGGAACCTTAGAGGACCTAAGATTAGTTTATCATGTTATGATATGCATTATATTGTTGTTTAAAAAAAATTCCATTAATTTGACTTAGCTAGTGTTGTCCTCCAGGTTTCCTTGGCGGGGCATTATATCTGGTATTAGAGCCCAAGTTTCTAACACTTGGTTCTTTGGTTTCATGTGAACCCATTATGTTGTCCTATTTGCTTGGACTCTTGAGATTATATTTTTCCCTTTTTTCCATCCTTGCCTAACAACCTTAGACTTGTCGCGAGATGTTGAGCAAGTGAGGATCCAATGGGATCTTAATGATGAGTCTTCGACCACTTGGGAGGATGCATTTCAGATGTGGAAGTTGTACCCTTTCTTGTTTGTAGGATTCCAAGAGTAATCATGATTCTAGAGGGGGAGGATGTAGTGTCTCTCATACTATTTCCTCAATAGACTGATAGTTGATATGTTTTATGATGAGACATTATGATACATTATATAATGTTCAACTTATTGTTATGGTGATGCAATAGATGAAACTTCTATTACTTGAGGTTTTATTCTCTTGTTATCATTAGTATGTGATTATCTTATCATGACTGTTATGTGATTATCATGTGATTGATTTTATCTTGATTGCTATCCACATGACTATTATACGAGTTGATTCGATTACTAGGTGTTGTTCTTACTGATGTGATTGAGTGAAAGGAAGAATGTACCATTACTCACTTGTGAGTACCTTGCGACATTGTGATTCCATTTCAAAGTGTGTTTGTTTATATGTATATGTATAGGCACAAACATTGTGTGTGCTACAGGTTGTAGGTACAAGGCATTGACTCTACCTAAATTTGCAGGTCTGAGCATTCCTTGAAACCCAATGGATTAGTTGATCAGAGATAACACTTGATCCCCTACCCTAGCCATCATCCTTGAAGATGATGAGTATTCGGTTTGGCACCCTGTCGCTTTTGTTAGTATGTCAGTTTGGTCAGTCAGTGTTGCTTGAGCTTTTGCATTTTGACCCTCGATAGTGCTCAAGTAATTATTTGGCATTTGGTTTTTATTTAATTTAAATTTTTTGATGATACACCTTGGTTATCTTATGCATTAAAATAAATTGATAAGTAAAAGGTATACTTTGATAAATAAATAAATAAATATAAATATATTTATTAATTAAATAATTCTATAATGTAATTTTATAATTAATAAATTATAATAAGGTAAATAAATAAATGGTAATTGGTTTTACCATTTGTGTGGAAATTGGGTATCTATTATATTATTTTGTAAATATTTCATATTTACCTAAATTGAGATTTTAAATGAAATGCTTTTAACTATTGTATTAATAAATTAAATTTAACTAATCCATGTGATTGTCAGTTGGGATAGTTGGAATTTCCCGTATAATGGATATTTTCCCTCCTTCCTATAAAGGTTTGGATTTGGGGGAGAGGGTTAAGGAGTGAATGGGAAGGAGAAGAGAGGAATGAAGATTATTTTGGGAAAAATAGAAGGAATGACACATGATCTCTATAATGAAGTTTTGTTGAATATGATAGATGGGGGTTGGCTTTAGAAATTAGGTATCAAATCTGAATGACTTTGCAAGCTTATACTCAAAGGTGAAGAAGGAATTGAGAAAATGGAAAAAGGGGCGTATTTTAAGAATAAATTACTCAGTGATAAAATTGGTCTTCGTGATGATACAAATTTGGAAGCTTCTTCAAATAGATCTACATTGCTTCATCATGTAGTTAGAGGACAACACAAGGATACCAAGCGATGTCATGCATGCATTCTAATCTGTGATGTTTAAGAATTTGTGTGCCTGAGGGAGGTTATAGGAGAGGGGATGAGAAGCAAGAAGGGATATGATAAGGATTGAAGAAGGAGGCAATAGGTATGCTTTTGGTCATTCTTTTCAAGTCACATAGATAGCTACACCTTTAGTTTATACCATTGTTATTTACTCTGTATTCATAAATTCTTAGCTATCTTTGTAGTAATTTTAAGAGAATTTTGTTGGATTACCTAGACCATTCTTATACCTACTACAAATTGATAAGATCAGTCTTACGTTACTTTCTTTCACAAGCTTGTTTGTTTCACCATGCTTTCCATTTCCTTCATTTTTTCCATTGGTCCTTTGATCTATAAGAAGCAAATGATATCTTTAGGGAAGTGTATTTCATTATAATTCAGTAGAATTTCGTATAGATTCCTAGCAATAAGAAAGATCATGTTCTCTCATTCTTCTCAAATAATAATCTCTACCAAGAAATAATTCTTCATAATGTGTTATTTACACCTATAACCGATTCCTCATCCAAGTGCACATTTAAGGTTTAATCGATGTTGCAAGGTGGACCCATACTTAAGTCATTCTATGTATTTCCATCTTAGCCATGATAAAATCAACCTTGGTGTTCTAATTTGCTTTCATTTCTAGGTAGATATTTTTAATCAAATGCACATCTTCAACCATAATCTTTCTTTGTAAAAATTCTAGCTTGTTTACTCATTATATCAATCAATGTCTCTATTTGATTCATAATGTCTTGCATATGATTCTAGCACCTTCGAGAGTTAATTTATTGTTTCCTCAATATGTAGGAGTGTATGATGATCTGCAAGTTTAAGTCTTGGTTTCCATAACTAGTAGTGATGTATCTCAACCCGCAAGATCCTTCCAAGTATTATCCATGACTTGCTATTGATATCTTTTCATCTCATGCCCTGTAGTCTTCCAATTCTTTTTCTAAGGCTCATAAACCTTGTGTAGGCCAATAAAGTGTATTTTGGATTTCATGTCATGAGATCAAAATTCTTTTGCAAGAAACTTCATGTTAGTTCCATGTTTTCCCATTTTATATTTATATATTGCAAGGTTTTTGCAACTTGTAAATTCCTCACCCATCAACCTAAATTGTTTCTTAAATCCATTAATGGGTATGTGCAGGATCATGATGGGCCAAAAAGTGGCGATATGATGGGTATGTGTAAGGTATGTGGCTAACAAAATTTTTTTACCCAAAATTGATGAAATGAAAAGGGTTTTTAAAGGAGATTCTCAACTTTCTAGCAATATAAATTATGCTTTACTTTGAATTTAATAAATAATTATTATTCATTTTCTATTTGAATTACGACTAAAGTCCTAATCGATAGGCTGATTGAAAAACATTTATAGCTTTCAAATGGTATCACATTTTTTGAATCTGAAACATGCATCACATTCTATGTTTTGCATACTATAGGATTAAAAAAAAAAAAGAATTTCATGAAGTTTTGACCAAGTTAAGGTGGTTAGACATATGAGTTTTTATATTTTTAAAAAGTTGTAATAAAAAAATCATAATTAATTATTTACTTGGAAAAAAATTACAAAAATATATCCATCACATCTAGACATGAGTCCCCTACTTATATCTAAAATCTTATAAAAAAATATTATCATTTTATTATGTTAGGGTGGTCAGACAGATACCTACTTATTTTTTCCTTGAAATTTAAGTACTACTGTATTGAAATTTCAAATTTTCACCCAATTGATTTAAAAAAAAAAAAACTTAGTAGTTTAGAAACTACATTCAATTTTCTACAGATTCTATTCTTACATATTTTTGAAATAATATAGATAAATTATCCAAATTTTTACATCAAGTTGCTTGACTCTGATTTTTTTGAATTTTTTGCCACTTAAGGGCATTTTTTTTCCATGATGATCCTGTACATACCCTACCAAAAAATAAAATAGTATACTCACAAGGGGTAAGAAGTGGACATTACCCCTGCATCACGAAGAATTCACTTTCTAAGGGTAAACAAATCTACTCTCACATCAATGATGAGGGACATATATTTGCAACAGACATGCTCTTACAGAGTAAACTTATCCTCAGGTATGATTGGTGCAAATTTTGGTAGATGCTAGGAAAGTTTTCAATAAAATCACTGAACGAGATGAGTTATCATGGAATATGATAGTTGTAGTTTACAAAGGGTATGGTGTTCCTCAAGATGTGTTCACACTGTTTCACCAAATACAGTTGACATAGGTGAAACCCTCTTAGTTTACATTTTACAACATCCTTCCAGCATACATTGATAAAATCCCACCACCAAATTTATGAGAATCCTCAACGCAACCTCACATAATAAGCTAAATAAGAATAGAACAATACATGATGCATAAGCTCAAAACAAGCCATGAAATAGAAAATAAGATGTCACATAGAATTTAATGATTAATATGCCACATAAACAATATACAATTTAACCATGACCATAACGAAATGTATACACATTCCTCAACCGAATTACATTTTCTAGTAAGACATTCATGCATACTCTTAGATTAAACAATAATGTTCAACTAGTAAAATGCATAACTGTTATCCCTCATTAATCTCCCTTTGTATGTAGAGGCTAATATATGGTAAAATTGATGTTGTGCTCTTAGTATTTCTCCCTTGAAATCGATAGCATATAAATATGATTTGAAATCTATGGGAAGGAAATAACCCTATAATATGTTTCTTATGTATTTAAAATGATTTTCAATATGAAATATAATATAATGTTATATCGATCCATCAATATTTATTTTAGTTTATATAAGTATATAATCACTTGAGTAGCTTTGTGCCCTAATCCGCACTAGCATTCATCACTACCTTTGTTGCAGGTGTTCGAGTTTAGTTTATGTGATTGGAAATTGATAGTTTATATTATGGTTTCTCTTTTTATTAATAATATGATATATATATGTGTGTGTGGGGTAAATATTAAAAAATTGATTTTCTTAATTGTTGTGAAGAAAAAAATGTTAAATAATAAAAGATTATTTTTAATCGAATAGCTATTGGTAAATTGAGTAATTAAATTGTTATAGACAAAAGGATAGGGTAATTAATTAAGTGAATTAGTTTATTTTGTTAATAGATAAGCGAAGGTTAGGTTTCGCTAAATAAGAAAGGTGAATCTACATTTACATAGTCTTGCTTACTTAAAGTTTAAATGATAAATTTTATTAGATAAATTTGTGTTGGAAATAGTGTAAAGGTATCTCAATTAACTGTTATATCGTTATGATAGGAAATTAAGTAGATTAATATCTATCATTGGTGATGTTAATTTAAAGGTTAGTTCTGTGAGTATTATTGTAATATGGAGTATTTGATTGAGGGGGTTGTGGATTAGTTAATTTAATTGATACAGATGATTGTTTTGTCAATGATATAGTTACCATTAAATTTAGTTATTTGTAGTAAATAATCTATTAAATTGAATCAAGTGGTTAAGTTGTAAGGAATGATGAGAGAGTGGAAATAATTCCTTATTTAAGGAATGTCTCAATGGTTGTAACATTATGATTAATTGTTGTTTTAAACAGTGTGTCTTGAATTCAGTATGATTAATTGTTGTAACTAGTTCGATAGAGATGATTATTTTGTCAATGATATAGTTACCTTTAAATTTAGTTATTTGTAGTAAATAATCTATTAAATTAAACCAAGTGGTTACACTGTAAGGAATGATGAGAGAATCGAAATAATTCCTTATTTAAGGAATGTCTCAATGGTTGTAATGTTATGGTTAATTTTTGTTTTAAACAGTGAGTCTTGAATTCAATTTGATTAATTGTTGTAACTAGTTCGATATATATGATTGTTTTGTCAATGGTATAGTTACCTTTAAATTCAGTTATTTATAGTAAATATTCTATTAAATTGTACCAAGTCGTTAAGTTGTAAGGAATGATGAGAGAGTGGAAATAATGCCTTATTTTAGGAATGTCTCAATGGTTGTAGCATTATGATTAATTGTTGTTTTGGATTAAGTGATCATGTAATTGTTAAGGTGGATGTCATATGTGTAGTGTATATTCAATTTTTTTTCCCTTGGAAGTGTATTTAGTATGTTGGTTTCCAAAGGCCTAGGAGGGGATATATATATTTGTATGTATAGTCCTTATGATTGCTTAACCTTGGAAGTGTTTTGGCTATGTTGTTGGTCATGTATATTGTGTGAAATGTAGATCCTAAGAATGTTTCCCTCCTATCTATGTAAGGATTCATGAGATTTTTTAATGGTATTCTATTGAAAGGTATGCATATGTGTATTGAGTGAAATGAAAACCCTAGGCATTGTACTACCTATTCATGGCAGTTGAATTATGGCTATAGGTTGGTACATGGGTTCATGTTGTCCTAACCAGTGTTTATGTGATTGTGATAAGTGTGCAAGATGGACAATTCCTTGCTCTATGTAGGGTTTACTAGTTGCAATTAGGGGGAGTGGCTCTCAATGGGGGACAAAACTAAAAGTGGTGTCCAAGACAACCCATTGGAGGGTTTCTTAATTTAGTGATAAACTTAATAATGAATTAGGGGGATGGGTAGAATTCACATTAAAAAAGATAATGATATGCCTCACTCATGGATCAAGTGCTTGTTTAGGCTTGAGATGAGATGGGAAGGCATAGAATTGCAAGATCAATTTCCTTGTCCTTATGAAAGGTACATTGGTTCTGCATGAATTTGTATGGGGTCCAGGGATTAGGAGAGGCTATCAGGGTAACCCAAGATGGGGGTCAAGGCCTAGGAAGATCTACCAAGATAACCTATATCAAGCTACATGATGATGCTCCTCCCTATTGCAGTCTAGCATTCCCTAGTTGTATTTCCTCCTTATGTTGTGTGAGTGCCTCTTGAAGTAATGTAAGTGATGTTGGTGTTGTTAGCAGTGTTGTGTTGGAGTCATGTATAATCCCTTACTTATGTTAGCTTATTCCTTCTCTAATTTTCTATTATATTATGGGCCTTGTGTTATCTCCTTACACAGGAGGTAGACCTCAAGGTTCGAAGTGGTCAGGAGGATGGTGATTTTCCCTCCATTGGGTATACTTGTTGCATGTTTGTGTGTATGGAGATTGATCATTGTGCTGTGGACTCAAGTTCCTGTTCCAATTTGAGAATATCTCCTATCATGTATTTGTATATTGGATTGTATTTCTATTTGTATCTGTTAATGTAGCTTGATGTAATCTTCCCACATGTACTAGGGGAAGCAATGTTGTAATTATTGTAATGATGTATAATAATTGTTGATGATTTATTCTTGTAGAGAATATTGTAAAGTAATGTATTATTCATATGTCAGTTGGCTAGAAAATGATCTTTAATGTTTCATTATTAGTTGCCACATGATCATGGAAGTGAGTAATATAGAATCATTTAATTTGGTGCTTTAAAATGAACCTTCCATGTTATATCGATCATGCAATATTTTATTGCTAATGCAATTTTCTAGTAATCTTGTTTTGTGAATAGAATGGTCAGGGAAACTTAGAGGACCTAGGATTAGTTTATCATGTTATATTATGCATTCTATTGTATAAAAAAAAATCAATTAGTTTGACTTAGTTAGTTTTGTCCTTTGGGGTTCCTTGTTGGGGGTGTTATAGATTTTGTTTCATGGATACTAATTGAGTTTTGATAATCACAAAGGGTAGGTTACAAGTGCATGAAGGAGAGAAACGTCATCATGGTAAGCTTATATTGTATCTTAGTTTGCAAGTTCTCAATGAACATCCTTTGAAGTTGAGGTTCGAGAATCTTTATGTCGATTTGGGAATAAAGTGATTGGTAGCTTGAAATAAAGTCAGTAATCTTGCCATCATCTTTATGCTTACATCTCATCAAATCAACTAAGTTCATCTTAGGAGTCATATGCACTTGGAAATGGTTTATAAAGGCCTCTGCAAGTTCTTTGAATGAACAAATTGAGTTTTTTCGATAACAAGAAAAACCATTCTAATGTGGTATCCTTCAAGGATCTAGGTAAAATCTTAGCCAAGTGCTTATCATCAAGAATAAAGTTTCTACATATGGTTGTATAAGCAAAAAAATGGTTAGAAGGATCTCTTTTCCCCACATATTTCTCAAATCTAGGTACCTCTATACTTTGTGGCATTAGTGTTTCAATATCTCCAAGGATAAGGAATTTCTTTTGACATAATATGTAGGTTGGCCATTTTTGTTTTGGTTTATGGTGGAAACTTGCTTTTGAAGGGATGAAATAGTTTGAAAAAGTTTATTTATGATGGTGTCATTATTTGTATTTTTAGATGGAGGTGAATATGGTGGGGGTGTATATGTGTTTGAGGGACAAGTGAATGGAATGATTATGAGAGATAAAGTGGTAGGAGATATGGTGTGTAATGTCACAAAGGTACTGTTGTCAAATAAAGTTTGCACCCTTGCGAAGGTATCAACTATAGCAACCTATTGACACATGGGAACAATTCAAGGTTGTGGGTGACCTGGGAATGAAGTGGACCTCCAGATTATGGGCTGGTTCCCCTTAAGATACTTTAAGAAAAACTAAAAAATGATAAGGGAAAGAGTAAGAAGGATATACTTGAATCCAAAACCTATCATTAACAGGTGATACACCAAAGATCAAAATAAGACAATACTATAGAAAACTCATAGAAAATCTCAATAGAGCTAAACAATATCACAATATAGATATTTATGTTTACAAAAATGAGTTTGTGTAAGGGTCCAACTGTTCTAATGCCTAACATAAGGAAAATAAGATGCTTTCATAGATATAAATGCAAAAGAAAGAGATCAGTAACATAAACCAACTTTGTGACATAAAATCCTTTGAATCTAACACTAAAGGAGTCTGATATAATAAAGGATCACATGGAATTTAATCATGCAACTCACAACCAGTCACTAAAACAACAAAGAAAAACTGTGAAGGAAATAACTTTCTATTGAGAAACTAAGGAGTGTCTGTGTTACAGATCTGTAGTATTCATGAAAAATGAGTTACAAAGTCTAAATAATGCTCTTTTAACAGTCTCCTAACTAAGAACTGCTTTACAAAAAGGAAAAAATTCCATATATACAGCCAAGAGTGGTGGCCTCTGCCTTAGGGTTTTCAAAAATGAGTTAGCGCCTGAACACGTTGGCCCTAGAAGTGCCTTGGAATGAAGTCAATGAAGCATTCAATGCGCATCCCCCTCCATGTCGGCAAGAGATCGCTCCTAGGGATGTCTTTAGATCTTTTACAACCATCATTATTAACTTGTAGCCCTTGAGTCCGCCATTAAGATTTTGTCAGAGTCACCTTGAATGCTCTACGACATGGTCATTAATGTCTCTCTACTTCTCCAGCTGACATCTCCAGCTACTATTGTGACTTGTGACTACCTCCCCTTTGAGAAGCAGCATCAAATCTATCCACTAGACTCAAGCATCATTACTGACTGATCACCTTCAATCTCAAAGTAGAGTGATGTCAGCATGCTCCATCAATTTCGTTCGTAGGGGGCAGTCAAACAGTCAAACTACCCATGATTTTCCCTAGTGCCTTCTGATTGGTCGAGTTTGTGCCAGGTAGATTCCAAGGCAGTCAAAGGTTGCTTTAGAAGGATCGCATGTTAGTGAGACTTTGGATGTCGGGGAGAAGTCATAGTGAGCTCCACCGAGTCACACTAATGCCAACTCACTCAAAAAATCCATCGTTGTCAGCTAGACCTTACGTGTTCAGGAAGACCTCATAGCGAGCCCCCATCTCTCGGTGAGCACATCCATGTCGACAAGACCCTACTGGGTTAGTGTGACCTTATGGAAATATTGGATCTTTCCCCTCGAGCTGGTTCTACTTTGGAAAGACCTTGCTTGGTCGGCAGAACATCTTCGTGAACCCACTATCCTTTGGCAATCTCATTTCATTTCAGGGAGACGAGCTTCATTCACCGAGACATCATGTCAAGCTCCCCACCTTTTGCCAAGCTCTCATCACTTTGGTGAAATATTCCCTGTCAGCCAGACCTCATCTCGATGGTGAGATGTTACACCGAATACAACCCTTCAGCAAGCCCCTTTATTTCCTTCGGTGAGACCTCTGGGAAAACACAAACCACCACTCCGGGCTCAAAGATTTCATTCAGTGAGAAACCCATGTGTCGGAAGGATCTCATAGCGAGGTCCCTGATTCTCCTTGATTTTGGACCCTTCGGTAGAGTTGGAGTCGGGATAAGAACCGAACAGGAACCGAAGTGAGAAAGGGGGCGGAAGCAAAAAGGTGAATCCCGGCAAAACCTAGATCGGGAACAAATCCGTCCCTAAAACTTTCTTCAAGTTTTAGGTTCATATTCCAACCCGGTCCTGCCCCTAACAAAACTCAAAAGAAGATGAAGGAAAGGAAGAGAAAGGGAAAGAAAAAAAGGAAAAAGCATCCCCCGACAAAATACAAGGAAGAAAGGAAAAAGGGTCGAAGAAACTGGGACCGGGGTGGAACCAAAACTTAAACTACACAAGGCAAAACTCAAGAGGTGGAACCAGGACTAGATCCAGAATGGGGGCAAAAACAAAGAGTCAGCGGAACCAGAACTGGAACTAAATCTAGACCTAAAACTTTCTTCAAGTTTCAAGTTCGGATTTCATTTCGATCCCGCTCCCGACAACATACAAGGCATGAAGGAAGAAAAAAGAAAAACATAAGGGGGAACCAAGGAGGAGGAGACATCCCTCAATCATAGGCCATGAAGAAAAGGAAAGAAGAATGAGCAGAACCGGGGTTGGAACTAGAACCAAAAAAGGAACCCGGACCTTGGAAAAGTTCCAAGTTCGGATCCCGACCCGGGCCCAAGCCTACCAAAAAGGAAAGAAAATGCACAAGGCAGGAGACAAGGTGGGATCAAAACTAAAAACTGATCCCAGGTAAAACATAGTAGGGGCGGGGGTGGAAACAAATCCTAAACTTAAATTTTCATCAAGTTTCAAGCTCGCATTTCAACCCAAACTTGCCTCTAATAAAAACAAGGGAGGAAAAAAGGGACAAGAAAGGAAGAAAAGTAAGGAGAAAAACTACCCCCCGGTCAAACGCAAGGTCAAAGAAGAAAATAAGACGCACACAAGTGCGGAACCGGAACCAGAACCAGAACAAAAATGGAAATTGGAACTTTGGAAAAGTTCCAAGTTTAGATTTGGTCCAACTCTGCCTCCAACAGAAACAAAGAAAAAGGGGCCTGACAAAGAAACCCAGCGGAACCAGAAATGAGATGGGACTAGAACCTGGAACCTTGAGGAAAGTTCTAGAGTTCAGTCTCAGTTCTGGTTCTGCCCCCAATAGAACAAGGACAAAGGCAAGAAGAAAACAAAACAGAAAAGAGGAAAAGACAAGGAAAAACATAAAGATGAAAACCCACCCTAAACTGAAGACCTGCACGTTGGGCTCAACCCTCTTGGGAGCCACATTTAATCCATGTGTTGAATTAAAAAAAAAACATTTTCCCCTACATCTGTACAAGAAGCAAACAAGTTAGAAAATATGTGATCCTAATGCAAGTGTTCCTCCATTTGGTCTTCGAGAACCTTTGAAAGCATGGGTTACCCTGCCTGATTGAGCCCATTGGTGAAAAATGGGTAATAGGTACTAGGGATACTAGCGGAAATACCCAAGGTAGGAATGACATTACTAGTACATTTCATTGTTGTTGTAACTTGAGGGTTGGTGTAGGTAAGATTAGATGTAATGGATCTAGGAGGAGGAATTTGAATTCCTCTTTGGCTTTGGACATTGTTCGAAGGTAAAGTACAACTAGTGGTTGAGGTAAGATGTTTCCCAAAAAATATGAACTATGTTATGCACAAGATCAACTCCTTATTCACTTTCAGCAATGTGATGTATGTTATCTATGATAGGGATAGTGGTGGTTGAAATGTTTTTAGTACTTATTTAATTTTGCAGGTTTGCTAAGTCTTCATGAATTTAGATTATGTTTTCTTACGAAATACTAGAAACCATTGTTTCAACATTTTTCACACTACTTGAAGGTAAATAGTTGTCAAAGGTATGGTCCATACCTAGTGAACTAGTGTCAACACTAGTAGTGAAAGATCTAGATAACCCAAGATCTATGACGATTGTGCTATCGCAAGGTGACACGAGTCTCAAAATTCATCTCACTATAGTATTAGCAATAGGACACCAAGTTGAAAATCTCATACAAGGGAAAATCAATGAAATGAAAGATACAATTAACACAAAATAAATACTATTCTCTAATTATGATTCAAATGAAATCAAGCTAGATTGAATGAAATGAAAGTAACATAAACTCTACAAAGTGAATAGATAATTAATAGCAACAAACAAAAACACAAAAATAGAGTTTTTAATGCTATAAATATTGTTTAAAATTTGAAATAGGACTAAATCTCCCAAAGGGGTGTATGAGTCCCAATCAGGTTTTTTCAAGGGTTTAAATGCTAAATAACAATCACCACAAAATACCTTGAAATCAAGAAAACCACCTATACTAGCACTAAATCATCCAAAGGGGCGTATGGGTCCCAGATTAGGGTTTTTACACTACTTTCAGCAAATTCTATGTCAATATTAACTTTTTGTTTTGAATGATGTATAGGCTAAGTGCAAATGTAGATTTCAGATGAAATTCAATGATGCAAGAGAAAAAAATGAAACCTATATGCACTTTCACTAATGCAAAATTTGGAAACCCTAGATGCAAATTAACTAATGCAAAGTTAATGATAGCTAGATCTAGGATTATAATGCACTACAAATCATAAATAAGGTATTCTAAATGCAGGTTCACCAAAATGAACTAATAGAAATAAGTGGTTCCAAGATCTTTTTAGGGAATGGAACACAAGGAGAGGTTCATATTTCCTTCAAGTTTCACTCAGGGATACCTTAGAGATCTCAATCAAATGATAGAATGGGGGAAAGAGATCTATGATGGGGTGTCTTAGGGTATGATTAGAGACTACAAAGGGGTTCACCACCAAGCCAGGGCTTAGAAAAACTAGTAACATGTAAGATCTAATTACGAAACTTAATGATATGTAAGACTTGAATAAATGGCTTATAAATTAATGTAAAATAGAACAAAAAATTGAGAAATTAGAGGTGCACTTGGAAACTTATAGAAGCTTGAAACAAACTCTAAAATGCTTAAAATATTAAATATAAGGCACACTGGGACTCATATACCAAGCTGGGTGTATCAGTCCCAAATTAGGGTTTCTAGGGTGAAAAAAGAATCTGGTGATGACAAGTCTAGATCTTTAGAAATATAGAAAAGTGGTTATACTAGGACTCATATGCTAAAAGTGGTGTATCAGTCCTTGTATTTTTTGGAGGATCAAAATCAAAATCTTCTCTTCTATCTCTTCTCTTCCGTCCAATCGTGATTCTTGGATCTAAAATGTCAAACTCTACTTTGTAGATGTCTTTTAGTGATCTTCTAAACAAGGAACAACTTAGGAAAATTTTCAACCTTGACAACTTCTTTAAAATATTTCTCTTCAATGTTTCTTCAACCTAGATCTACAAATCACACACTTAAGAGAGGGAAAATTGTTTTTTTGTTAGTATAAAGGGGTTTTCCTTGCTCAAACCCCAATTTGGTAATCAATCCTTGAAATGAAATGAAATATAAAGGAGGAATTTGATTAATGAACAAAATGATATGTTACAAATCACCAAACCCTAGAATAAAGTTCTACTAACATGTATGAAATTTCTCGAAAGGATGTAGATGTTGACTCTTGCTTGAATGATATGGATCTTGACTTGAATGCTTGCTTGAACCATGAAAACGTATATCACAAATGTTATCTCAAAAAAAAATGATGCATGATTACTTTGACATGATGATTGAAACTTGAATAATTCTCCAAAACACTTGATAATCAGCTCTTGAATTCTCTTGTAGACCATTTTTCTATAATGCATGAATACTTGAAAGCTTAGGAGAAAATAAGTGAAATAACCTTGTATTTATACTTGTTTATACCAAATTTCCTGAAATTACAAAACATCAAACCTACATAAGATCTAGGAGAATAAAATCCTACCAAGAATTTGAATTTAATTTAGATTTAAGCCACATTGGAATCATATTCTAGAAGTTGCATATGAGTCCCATTAGGCTAGGCTTTGGAACAATTTTTTCAAGAAAGGTTTAAATTTATGTGAAATCTAGATCGAGGCCCCAAAACTTATATGGGACCCATACACCCAAGGTGGTGTATGAGTCCCAAATCACTAAATTTGGGCCATACAATTAAAAAAAACATGAATTATGATTGGTTGTTGGTTTATGTCAAGATTATCATTGGAAAGATGCATTAAATAAGGCTTGTAGATGCATAATAAGGCCAAATAAGGCATAAATAAGCTCAATTAATTAATACAAACCTAGATAAGTGTGAAAGTTAAATAAAACACTTTACAACACCCTAAAAAAGGTACAATTAAGTTCATTTAGTTCACAAGTTCCAAAACAAGTGTGAAAATGTAGAGGGATACATTTTTCTACACTACAGGTTTCAAAGGAGAGTATTCCTACACATGTTCTACTATATTCTTGATTTTATAGAAGTTATGTTCAACATGCAAGATGTTTGAAGTGATTGAAGGTGAACTATGCTTATCATTCAACCACTTGATGTTATAGAATTGTGTACAAATAGTTAGTAGGGTGCATCATCTGGAGATAGCATGGGAAGATAAAATATGTCTAGTTTAAGATTCTTGTGAAATAGTAAAATATAAATTTTTTAGCGATAAAAAAATTGAATTAGGACCAACCTTCTACATGTTTCATGTAAATTACATTTAGGTCCACCTTATATCATCCTAGTTAATTGTGGATCCCTAGATGACATGAATTAAGGATATTGTAAAGTGTTGTATATAATCATCATCTCCCTTCATATGATAATTGCAAATAATTTGGTAAGTGGATATACAAGTGTATGCAAGTGTGAGAGAAATTGTATGAGCTAATGTTATTCAATCTTATTTTCATCTTAATATTTGTGTCCCACCATTATAAGATCATAAGGAGTGCAAAAGAGAGTCTGAATCAAGTTCAAATCTAGTGTAAGTTGTATAACCAATATTGAAGATTCATAAAATTTATATATGTAATCTGTTAGGACTAGTGTTCTACTTATTTAGTTGATTCTCATATATTTTTATTAGGGATTGGTGTCTCTAGTAGGTTGGTGCCTACAAATACAACTATGGATTGGTGTCTTAAGTACGTTGTTTCCTACTTCATATTGTAAATTTCCTTATTTTATTCCTACTTTGTGAGGCTTGATTTGGATAGTGGATCCAAGAAGCTATTCTTATCATGGTTTTTCCCATCTAGGGTTTCCATGTATATCTGGTGTTCTCATGGCTGAATTTGTTCTTATGTGGTTGCTTGATTATGAATAGTTTATTTTATTTAAGTTTCACGTTTGGATATATTGAAGTAAATAATTTTAAATATATTTAATCTATTGATTTCTCCCCTCTTAGTAGATTGTGTGCCCATAAATTGGTGCCAGAGACAAGTTCCTTTGAAGAAGCCTTTAATAGTTGATAGATCCAATTATATTTTTTTGAAATTAAGGATGGAAGCATACTTGATGGCCGTAGGGTTTTAAGTTTGGAAATTAGTCACAAATGTATATGAATTGTCAAAAGTTCTCCAAGAGATTAGGCCAAAAATAAGGCTTGTGAAAATAATGCCAAGGAAAGGAATTATGTTTTATGTGGGTTATCTAACTCTGAGTTTTTGAAGATCATGCATTGTAATAAAATGAAGGAGATGACAAGGTTAAAAAAGAAACGAAGAAAACTCATTAAGGTTAGTTTTAAAATATAAAAATGAAGAAAGAAGAAAAAATTGCTGCATTTATACTCTAGGTTGATGTGGTTGTCAACTCTATGAGAGGACTTGGTGAAGAAATAAAAGAATAGGTGATTGTTAAAAAGGTACTCAAATCCCTTCTCCCTAAGTTTGATTCAAAAGTATCTGCAATAGAAGAAGCAAAATGTTTAAATATTTTGACTATGGATGAAGTACAAGGGAAATTAATAGCATATGAGATGAGAAGTATGAATGAAAAAAATTTAAGAAAGGAGGAAATGTTCAAGGTATATATGGATAATGAGGATTCTTATCACAATGAATATTTTTGTTTGGAAGAAACAACTTTTTTGAGAAGATTAAAAATAGGTTTCGAAAATAATAAAGGAAATTTACCTTTTAAATGTTTCAATTGTGGTAATTCTTCAAAATCCAAATAGAGAAATAGTAGAAAGAAGAAGAATGGCTTGTATGCTAAGGAAGAAAGCTACTCATTTGATGAAGATAAGAAGCATACCTCCAAATACCCTACTCATTGCTTTGAAATCTCATATTGGTGATGTTAAAAATATGTTTTCCAAAAATAAACAAGAAGATGAAAAAAATAGTTTTTGAAGAAAAGCTTTTTTGTGATCATAGGGTGATGAATCTTAAGAAGAGAATTTTAGAGGAAATGAATGCTAAATATGAACTATTATAAATAATTAAGAAATCAGAGAGGGTAATTTTAGATCTAAATGTCTGTATAGAAAAAAGAAAAATGATGGAATATGTTCTAACTAATAGATTAAAGACAAGAGACAAGGATTGTGAAAATCTTGAAGAAGAAGTGGTAGCTTTGAGAAAGGATTTGGAGAAAAAATAGTCAATTGAACAAGAACTTAAAGTTTGGAAAGAGTACTAAGATATTAGATGAAATTATATGTAGTCACAAAGCATCACATATCAAGACCGATATTGATTTTGATAAAAATAAAACAATAAGGTATTTGAGCAATCCATGAAGAAAAATATAAAGGATCTAGAATATATTAATTTTGCAAGCTTAGCATTGTTTCGACCAATGTAGCTGAGGATTGCAAGAATGAATATGTAGGATTCATCTATGCTTAGAGGCAAAAGAAAATGTTCAAAAGATAATATTTCAGAAGACAAGCATACAAGACATTATTAAAGTTGTTAAATCATTCATTTTTTGGTTACTATTTTAAATGCAATCATTATGGAAATAAGGCTATGGATTGTAGAATATTTCCTACAATAAAAATTAATTTTGTGAGTAGAAATATAGTTTCTCCTTCAGTTGATTTAAATGTCATATGTTTCAAATGTAACAATTTCAAACATATTGCAAGACATTATAAAAATCATTCTATAATGGTCTCTAATTCGAATAGAAAGGAAAACTATTACTCTAATGAGAAGAATAAATATAAGAAAATTTTGGAGGAGGAAAATTAGAGATGGAAACTACAATGCTAAACTAGTCATGGAATAATGTGGATCATAGAAGGAATTTTTAGTGAGCCACTTATGGATAGTTGCAGCATAAAAGGTGATGACCTCATTTATATCAAGGAATTAGAATGTCTACTAGGAAAGGAGTAAAATTTGCCCTAGTATAAAAAGGAAAAATATGATAATACATTTGAATTATTCAAGAAGAGGATAAGAGAGAGAGTACTCTCCTATTTGACATTCTAGAGGAAGCACAGGTTTAGGTAGAGCATTCTCTCCCTTTTGCAAGAAGACTTTGTGATCTTTTGGAGTGTTTTTTATAAGTAGCGTGGTAAGGACTCGAGGGGATTATATCTAGGAAACAAGTTTCTAGATTAAGCTAATCCCCATCTTTTAAGGTAAGGACTCAAGGGGATTCTATCTAGGAAACAAGTTTAAGGGGAGAAGTAGGTCTCAAAATGTTAAGAAAATAATCAACTCAAAGTGATGTGGTTTCAAATTAGATCCATAGATTCTTTGTGGCCAAAATTTTGTTGTTTTTCATCAATGACAAAGAGGGGGGATGTTGAACATAGGTTTTCACTTATGTCAAAAGTGTTAGTTATTTTTGTCATTATTATCAGGGTATTTGGAAGGAGGTTTTCCAAAATGCTCTTTGTGCTCTTTGGTTCCAGGAAATGGATAATAGAATACAATATCAGTCGGTGTATGCTTGTAATATCATCTTATACCTTTTCTTTTTCTTGGAAGTGATCTGAAAATTTGATCCATAATTTTTCAAGTTCTTTTCTTAGGGTAGAGAGTCTTCTCTAGAAATACAGTTATGCTTTGTATCCACTTCTAGGTGTGATATTTTCTCTATGACTCAAAAGGAGAATATGCCTATGTAACATTTTCTACCATATTCCATAGTTTCAAGAAATTATGTTCAGCATGCAAGAAGTTTGAAGTAATAGAATTAGGGGAGATTTACATAAAAATTGGGCCTCCTAAGGAACTCTAAAAAAGAAAAAATTATCTCATATAATAGAAATTATTTAAATATAAAAAAATATAAATTACTTAACTACATGAGTTAAGTGGAGACACATGTTTCTATTATAATTCCTTAAAAAACCGAAGTCCATGATTTTTTATAAGTGGTAACATATATAATTTCTATTATAATTTATTAAAAAAATCAAGTTCACTTTCTTCATTATTTATTTTTTATTTAAAAACTCTTAAACTCAAGTTTGGTAACTTATATTTCTATTATAATTTATTAAAAAAGTCAAGTTCACTTTCTTTTCTTGATTATTTGTTTCTTTAAATTATTTGTTTTTATTTAAAAAGTGGCAAAGTAAAAGTAACTTTAGATATTTTATTTTTTACTTAGTACTTTATTTTATATATATAGATATGATTTTATAGATTTAGATTTATTATATTATGTACATTTATTTAAATAAACATGTTTATAGGTTTTATAATAGTATATTTATAATTTAAAAAGTATGCTAAGGGATATCTTTTTTTTCATAGTCTCTTTGATTTTCTCATTCTCTTTCCATTGCAATTTTTTTTGGTTTTTAATTTTTAATTTTTCCAATTATTTTTTCCATAGTTTCGTGATTTTCTCCAACTTTTTCTCCTTCCAATAGTTTCCAATTTTTTTTTTATTTTATTTTGTCCAATTTATTTTTTTTTTTTTAATTTATTCCAATTTATTTGGTTGTAGTTTTTGTGAGAACAATTTTTAATTTCTTTTGTTTTTTTTAATTTTTTTAATGATTTTTATTATTTTTTAATAATTTTTAAATGTTTTTTATACTTTTTTCTTAAAGAATAAAAAATATTTTTTTGAAAATATAAAAATTTCTATAATAAAACTTAATAGAACTTAAGAATATAAATCTAAAAAACAAAAAGAATATTTTATATTTAGAAAGATGAATGAGATAGAATATGATATGTAGAGTTAAATTAACCATCATAAGTTAATTCATAAGATTTTAGAAAGTTTTATTTTATAAAATAAATAATTTTATTTTTATTTTAGATGATGTCACCGTACAAGTTGATGTCATCTTTTAGTTTATTTTTGATAACTTAAAAAGCTAATGATGTCATCCTTAGGAGGCAGATTTTTTATGTAAATTTCCCCTAATTGAGGTACACTATGCTTGTCAGTAAACCAATTGATGTTTTGAAACTACGTGGCACCGATTAGTAGTATGTGTTTTTCAAAGATAAAGAGGGATGATAAAATAGATTTAGGATAAGGTTCTTATGGAACCATATGACATCAATTATTTTGGTGTAGCATTTTTGAATTAGGATCGACTAGCTATGTGTTTCATGTAAAATGAATTTAGGCTGACCTTATGTTGTCATGGTTAATTTTGTATCCTTTCCTAACATGAACTGAGGATATTGTAGTATTATCTATATAATCATCATCTCACATACATGATAATTGTAAATAATGTGGTAAGAAAATATACAATTTTATGCAAGTGTTAGAGAAATTGTGTGAGTTAGTGTTATTCAATGATTGTTATATCTCAATCTTTGTGTGCCATCATCAAAAGATCATAAGGAGTGTAGAAGAGTGTGTGAAGTAAGTTTAGATCTAGTGTGAGTTGTATAATAAACATTGAAGATTGATAAAATTTATCTTTGTAATCTATTAGGACCTATATTCTACTTATTGAGTGGATGCTTAGATCTTTATATTAGGTATTGGTGTCTCTACTAGGTTGGTGCCTAAAAATAAAATTGGGGATTTACGTATTTGATAGGTTGGTTCCTACTTCATATTATAAATTCTCTTACTATATTCTAGCTTTGTGAGGCTAGATTTGGATAGTAGATCCAACCACCTAATCTCACTATGGTTTTTCTCATCTTGGGTTTCCACATATATCTCTTGTTCTCATGTGTGAATGTGTGCTTATGTGGTTTCTTGATTATTATTACTTTCATTGTTTCAAGTTTCATTTTTAGATATATTGAAGTAAATAATTTTAAATATATTTGATCTATTGATTCACCCCCCTCCTAGGCTATGTTCCCATCTCATAGATGCATATAAATGTAACTAGTTTTTTGGTACACCATAACTAGTAGTTCTTCCCTTTAAACTTATAGTAATTAAAATCCATTTTAGTAATGGGAGTTATATTTTCTAGGGATATCAATCCTCATTCCAATGAAATTCACATTCACATATTGATATCTATAAATTATTCTACCAATTTAGTGGAAGTATCTCTCCTAAAACAATCTAGCTCCAAAGTATTTTGTAAATTTATCAAGGAAAATATCCTAGTCATGTTTTGGGTACCATTAAAAATTGTAATATATAATGCCTCAAATTCTTCTTGTTCAAATATATATATATAATGATCATGCTATCATTTTCCATTCATAAAATTATTATCTTTAGAGAAATAATCAACAAAAAGAAAGAAATAAGAATCTTTTTACCATTATCAATAAGTTAGTGGGTGAGAATTACAAAAAATCACATAATAATATATATGGTATGTGATGGGTAGATAAAATCACTATATATATATATGTGTGTGTGTATGAAATATGGGATCAAATCTAAATTAAATTCAATAACACAATCAATAAAACATTAAATCAAAGAAGCTAAAAGAAGATTAAACAAATTAACAAACTCTTATGGCAGCCTCTTCGAAGTCGTCTTATTGCTCTCTATCTCCAGCATTTCGTCTTTGCTAAAGTTGCTCTCAGATTTGGAATGCCAAGCTCAACGAAGTAGGCTACTGAAGAATGAGATTAAGAATGCATACTATGCTAAATGCAAGATTATGCTATGATGAAAAATATTGCTGAAATATTAAAAATGCAAGAATGCAAACATATGTTGTATTTCTTCTGTGTTGTAACCAATGCTTGGATTTGCATGTGCATTTATAGAGTTTTTCGAAGATTTCGATTGGCCAGTTTGGTCAACGGCTGTGATAATTCCTGACAGATCAAATGGTTGAAGATAGATGAGATTGAAGAGAAAATAGAAGAAAACGAATAAAGCCGGATTTTTCCATTTTAATGGAAGAGATAAGATGAGATGAATTAAAAATCATCTTTTTAGAAGAAAAATGGAAAGATTATGATAAGATAAATAATGAATTATCTAATTCAATTATTTATTTATGAGTGCATGTTAATTTTTCTTAAATAAATAAATAGTTAAGATTTTGAGGAAATTAGAAGATTTCATAATTAAACAGAATATCTAATTATGATTTGAAGAAAGCATAAGATCTTTAATTAAATAAAATATTTAATTAAATTTGAAAGAATGACATTAATTAAATACAAGTATTTAATTAATTAGAGGAAAGTTTTAAAATAGAAAGAAAAGAGATATTTAAATTTAATTAAAAAGATTTAATTAAATTCAAAAGATGATAATTAACTTAAATAAATAAAATGTATTTATTTAATTTAATCAAGTAGAATGTGGAATAATTAAATAAATAAAATAGATTTATTTAATTATGGTGGGAGAATAAAATGAATGACTACTGTAATTAAATTGATTAAATTTAATTACATGTAGAAGACTTTTAGAGGAATTAATCAAATAATAAATATTTAATTAAATATCATGAATAATTAAATATGACCAATTTTATGCATATACATTTTGCCCCTCTTTGAAGTGATGTGTGAAACGCATTGCTTCAAAGAAAAAAAATAAAAAAATTGTTGCCCCTGATATGTTTTTGATGCTGATGCTAATGATGCCCCCTCGGGAGGTAAATCATGGATGAGAAGAGTCTATTGGGGAGTTAGTGATTTAGCTTCCAATAAGTGATGTAAAAGAGGCCCCAGATTAAAGTAAAAACAAAAATGCCACCCAAAGTCCACCTTAATTGACCTATGTAAGGTAAAAAGGGTGAAAGTAAAAGTCATTTTCACTCTTTTGCTACAGTGATTTGGATATTTTGACAGTGACTCAGCAAGATACCGATTCCCTATCACACTCACAGATTCGAGCGGGCACAACGATTTTAGAGACCAGTAGCGTATGGACCACCGGTGAGTCGATTAAACCTCATGTGATTCAAATTTTCATGATTTTTAGCAATTTTTGTACGTCTTTTACGTAGATTTAGTTTTAGAAATGTCATTTTAGCACATCCGTGAACCTGTTTTAGTGCATACAAAGTTTCTTTTAGCGCATCTAAGGTGTTCTTTAGTGCTTCCAGGTGTAGGGTAAAAATCTACAGTTTAGCACATACGAAGTATAGAGTATCGCTTCCAGGGTAGTAGGCTATGTAGGGCACTTTAGCGCATCTAGGGCATAGAGTCGCGCATCTAGGAATCGGCTAGAACAGAAGTAGAGTAGCGCTTTTAGGGTACAAAGTAGCGCATACGCGAGGTAGTTTAGCGCATTTAGTGTTTTAGCGCTTCAACGGGATGAAATAGCGCATATGCTGCTTAGATTAGCGCATTTAGGGTTTTAGCACTTATAGGTAATGAAGTGGCACTTTTAGGGTGTAAGAGCATGTCAAGTGAGTTTTAGCGCTTTTGAGGAAAACTGTAACGCTTTTGAGCTTTTGCACATATGAGGTGCAAATTAGCGCATCTGAGAAAATTTTGGTAGAATGCCAGGATGAAAAAAAATGATGGTCTATATTGCATTCTTGGTCAATAGATAAAGAAAATGTTTTTCCATCATGTTGATAGTTGATGATTAACTGATAACTTTGCTTCCTCGACTAGAAGACAAAGAGTAAATGCCTAATAGGACTTTTTGGTAAATTTGTTTCCTGCAATAGAAAACAAGTAGTAAATGATAGATATGAATCTTGATAAATTTTCTTTCGATGATAGAAAACAAATAGTAAATGATTGATGTGAAAACATATTTGCATTTATGTGCAAAATACAAATAGGATGATGTTTTGATTGTGTGATATGGGTCACTGATATGGGTCACTTACATGATATGGGTCACGCACATGATATGGGTCACTTGATATGATAGAGCACATGCTAGGAGTCTTTGGTATGAGTATGATTAGTTGTCATTGTGATGATAATAGGAGGTGTTTGACAACCTCCAGAGTAGAGAGCGGTTCCTGATATGTTGGGATCAGATAGGAGAGTTGACTCCTGTGGAGGTACAGTGGATAGGTGCCTGTGGACTGGGATCTCTGTTGACTATCCCGTGAGGGATTCGAGTCAACATGGGACTGCTGACTGCATTGGTAGAGAGGTGGCATTCCGATCATAACACCTTTCATTTGCCGACGGGTGAGATGACTGTGACACCTGAGGATGTATACAGGATTCTAGGAATTCCTGTTGTAGGTGCCCTTGTGGTTTATGACCACAAGGAGATAGGTGGGACTGAGGCATTGAGGAGGATCTGTGGTGATGCATCCATAGCCAGATATAAGGTGTCATGGGTGGATTTTAGCAGGTATCCTACCTTAGTTGCTGTGTTGGCGGCTTTTATTGGAGGCTTCCTTGGACTAGACCATCGATCGAAGGGATTTTCAGTTGGGTGGGGGAGGATGCTAGAGTGGATGGTGACTCAGCCACGGAGGTATTCTTGGGGGAGCTGCATTTTGGCATATCTATATCATGATCTACATCAGGTGGTCTACCGAGGGTCGACGAGTTTGGCTAGCGGTGTGAATTTTCTCTAGATCTGGGTGTGGGAGCATATTGCGGTGATGAGACTAGAGTGTGCTAGGGTGAGGCTACCAGGGCGGCCATATGTGGAGGCATATTCAGGTGCACTTATCCAGCCCAAGCTGGGCAAGTTGGAGTACTGGCGATGGGTGCTTGACGATGTGGACTCAATGATATGGAGGCCATATACAGACTATGAGCCTTGGGACACGGATCACTTGGAAATGTTGTTTGTTTGCATACCTTGATATTTTATAGGACGAACTCTATTCATTATTGAGAGATTTTTGGCCTTGCGGGTTTAGAGACAGTATGGGTTTTCGCAAGGGATGCCATAGGGCATTGCTCATTACGGGCAGCGCAAGGATGATCTAGGATGGGGGCATTGCATTGTATATTAGGTAGCATACATAGAGTACACGAGATTACAGCCTGAGGTATGGGCGTACAGGCCAGAGGTTATAGATGCAGACATGTCAGATGAGTATCTAGAGTATTTCCATACTCATCAATTTCCACAGTTTACATGCCCGGATGAGCTAGGGCCTATTGCAGTGGTACAATAGCCAGTGGCAGGGGGACAGGAAGGTGTGGCTGGTGGAGAGTAAGTAGGTGGTGGCAGAGAGGAGGAGGGTGTGGCTGGACATGAGGAGGAGGAGGATGACAGAGAGGAGGGTGACAGTGATGATGACAACTCAGATGGTGGAGATGACAGGGGAGATGATGGAGGGGAGGTAGAGAGGTTAGTGAGGCAGAGGATGGATAGCTTAGCCAGTGCCTAGGTTGTTCGAAGGGCCAGATCTGGTGGTAGACCATAGATGGTCATCAAGATGCCCTCTTCTTCTCAGCAGACATAGGTAGCCACCTTGTAGGCCCAGGTGCAGACTATTCAGGGGCAGTTAGGTTAGGCACAAAGTTTGATAGTGTAGTTACAGGCACAACTTGCACAAGCACAGGCTCAGGTTCCAGCACCAGCCCAGGTAGTTCAGCCTGCCCCAGACCCACATATAGCCTAGTTGACAACAGAGTAGGATTCATTCAGATGGAGGGTAGTGGAGGCCGAGGGTGTAGCTTAGAGACTGATGGGCATTGTAGAGAGTACATCGTTACGGGACGCTCTTGCAAAGGGCATGGAGATGGCGAGGGAGGTAGAGTATTACTGTCTGAGATACGAGAAGTTATGTCTGCCTGAGTGCAAAGAGCCATTCCCACGGTCCCACACAAGGACCAGGAGCAGATCTCGGACACGTACACAGAGCCTAGGGGTTACCGGACCTTGGCAAGATCCTGATGCAAGTACCAGTGGCAGGTCACCTCCTTCCAGACTAGCTCCATCAGGGGCATCGACCAGCTAGCCTTGTGATGTATATCATTTTTGGAGCCTGTATATGCCATTTTTTGATCATATCCCATGTATTTCTCTTTGGACTTGTGTAGTTTCTAAGGACATTAGACATTTGTATTATTTTTTATGAGTGATGATATGTAGCGGTGATGATTTTTGATGACATGATGTGCATTTATGAGATGATTGATGTCTATCATGATTTGTTGATTATGTGATATGCATTTATTTCTATATGTTATGGATTTTGGTATGCATTTGAATGATTTGATGACTAACATGATATGCAGGATGATTTTGGTATGATATGTTTATGATGATGATTGACGATGCATATTAATGATGTCATGCAGGTGGATGACTTATGATGTGATTGTGAAAATATGTCATGGGATATTTGTAAAAGAAAGTTATTTGGAAAATGATATGAAGATGTATGTATGGAATGTTTGTTTTTGGATTTTCAAATGTAAATAAATAATGATGATAGGATGAGATGAATATAATGTGATAAATGATAAATGATGATATGAAATGAAATGGTTAATGATAATGAGATGTATGATAAGATGATAGATGATATGTTGTGAAATGTATTGATGATGACATGAAATGATAATGAAATGATGAATGATAAATGAGATGACAAAATGATAATGAAAATGAAATGAGAGATGATAAGTGAAATGAAATCGAAATGATTAACGATATGTAATGAAATGAAAGATAATGATAATGATGAATGATAATGAAATGGAAAATGATAAGTGAAATGATAAAATGAAAATGAAATGAGAGATGATAAGTGAAATGAAATCGAAATTATTAATGATATGTAATGAAATGAAAGATAATGATAATGATGAATGATAATGAAATGATGAATGATAAGTGAAATGATAAAATGAAAATGAAATGAGAGATGATAAGTGAAATGAAATCAAAATGATTAATGATATGTAATGAAATGAAAGATAATGATAATGATGAATGATAATGAAATGACGAATGATAAGTGAAATGATAAAATGAAATGATAAAATGATAATGAAATGGTAACGTTAAATGAAATGATATGATAAATGATAAGTGAAATGATAAAATGATAATGAAATGATAAAATGATAATGAAAATGAAATGAGAGATGAAATGAAATGAAATCGAAATGATTAATGATATGCAATGGAATGAAAGATAATGATAATGATGAATGATAATGAAATGATGAATGATAAGTGAAATGATAAAATGATGATGATAAAATGATAATGAAATGATATGATAAATGATAAGTGAAATGATAAAATAATAATGAAATGATATGATAAATGATGTGAAATGATTATGAAATGATAATGGAAAATGATAAATGATAAATTATAGGACCTAGATGAAATGATAATGAAGATGAAATGATAATGAAATGAGAGGTGATAATGAAACAAATGTTCGAATGTCCTCCACAAATAGTCCAAAGAGACATGACAGTCGTTGATGTTATTGTTAGCCTTTTAAAAACTCTGATGCAAATCCGATATGCAGATATATGTACACTGAGCTAAAATGAAATGTAACTAAAATGAAGTAAACCAATCGTTGAGCCTTTTGGTAGCTTTCTTGGATCATCATAGAGTGTTAAAATGTTGGAAGTATGTACAAGCATAAGAGGGGGAATTAGCACCAATGATGACCTGAGTACAACTTTCATGATTTTGATATAGCAAGCGAACACAAGCATCAAAGTATAATTGAACTGAGATGACCTGAGCATTTCTTGCATAAACAGACAAAGACTAACCACCATCTGATGCAAATGTGAAACTGTTATTGATGATATTGCTTTGGAAATCATGTCTCGCGACATATTTGCAATAGATAGACAGTTAACCTCAAGACAACAGACAAAGAAAAATCATCCTCTTTCGTTGCCACTCTAGTTCAGTACATCATCGAGTGTACTCCAGAGAGATGATATCAAAATTTAAACAACCATTGTTCAAAATGAAAAACTGTTATTCCAAACATTATTCAGATTTTAGATCATCCAAATATGAATCATGATATGGTACTTGCTGAAAATTGTTGTGACACGGATTGATGATTGGATAGTTTGTTCATGTGATTTGATTTGGTTGTTTGTTTGCATGATTGGATTTGATGTCCTTTGTCTAGTTGTTTTCTGAAAGTTGATTGCCCCCAATATGTCAACGTTTTCCCACAGTATTGACACAACTTGCTGGAATGAATATGTACAATAATCAAGCCATTGTAAGACGTTATCGTTCTAGGAAAATGATGATATCACGATGTTGGTATGGACCTAAGATGATGGGAAGATGCATGGAAAGGAAAGTTGAAAAGCCAAGTGCAGAATATGAACTAATAGATGGAGAGCTACAAATAGTGTCTGTTTTCCAGATTTTCACTACTTGTTTTTATTGCATTTTTCATGTCAATAGATTGCCTGTTGTCAGGTTTTCACCCTATGACGTTTTTTTTTTTTTTTTTTTACGCTACCGAGATGCCTGTTTGCTAGGTTTTCACCAAGGTAACTATTTTTTCAGGACTTTTTTTGTTGTTTTTGGATTTCTTCAGGACTTTTTCCACTATTTTTGGATTTTTTAAGGACTTTTTCTACTATTTTTGGATTTTCTCTGGACTTTTTCTTCTGTTTTTGGATTTCTTCAGGACTTTTTCTGCTGTTTTTGGATTTTTAAGGACCTTTTTGCTATTTTTTTGGATTTTTTTTAGGACTTTTTCTACTGTTTTTGGATTTTCTCAGGACTTTTTCTGCTGTTTTTGGATTTTTTTAGGACTTTTTTCGCCAATGATAACTGCTTCATACATAATACTTTTTCAGGTGCATGTTGTTGATGGGTTCATCAAACAGGTCCCCTTCTTGCGTTGATAGTTTGTATACTCCTGAACCATAGACAACAATAACCACATAAGGACCTAGCCAATTTAGTTCAAATTTTCCTTTCTTTTCTCTGTCTTATTGATTTCGTGGGTTTTCTTTCAAAACCATATCACCCACCTGAAAGGTACGTGGCTTTACTTTGTGGTTGTAACTGTGAGACATCATCTGTTGGTATGCTTTCAAATGGTCAACTGCTCTTTGTCTCTTTTCATCTAGGAGTTCTAGTTCTTCGAGTCGGGAAACTTTGTATTCATCATCTGTTGTGAGACCTTTCAGTGATACTCTGAGTGATGGGATTTCAACTTCTAGAGGTAGGATGGCTTCTACTCCATAGACAAGAGCAAATGGTGTTGCTCCTGTTGGCTTGCAGACACTGGTTCTCTAAGCCCATAAGGCGGGATTGAGTTGAACATGCCAATCTTTCCCTGCATCATTCACAGTCTTCTTCAAGATTTTCAAGATTATTTTATTTGAGGCCTCTGCTTGGCCATTTCCTTGTGGATAGTAAGGCATTGAATATCTGTGCTAAATGTGAAATCTCTCACAAAGTTCATCCACATCCTGATTCTTAAAAGGTTGTCCATTATTTGTAATAATGGAGTTGGGAATGCCATATCGACAAATGATATAGTTCAGTATAAACGATGATATTTTTTTGCCAGTAACTTTAGTTAGAGGTACTGCCTCAATCCATTTGGTAAAATATTCTATGGCTGTGATGATGAACTTCTTCCCATTTGATGATGAAGGATGTATCTTACCTAATAGTTCTAACCCCCATTGGGAAAATGGCCAGGTTGGCGTGAATAGTTGTAGTTCTTGTGCAGGAGCATGAATGAAATTCCCATGAATTTGGCATTTTGAGCATGTTTTCACAAAAGTGAATGATTCCCTTTCCATTGTAGGCCAATAGTAACCCATTCTAATCAGTTTCTTAGATAAGGTCAGTCCACTCAAATGAGTACCACAAATGCCACAATGAACTTCTTGTAAACCTTTGTTAGATTCGTCACGTTCAAGACATCGAAGCAAAGTACCATCAAGACCATGACGATAAAGGGTGTTGGCAATAAGGGTGTATCGAGAAGATTGGCGAATAAAATTTCACTTTTGGTTACAAGATAAGTTGGGTGGTAAAATGTCATCTTTTAGGTAGGCATAATTTTTTCCATACCAAGGTGAATCGGATACTACCAAGTGGCAAATGATTTTTCTTTTGGGTGTGTCATAGGCAGGTGTAAATGATTGTTCCACTAGAAATTCATAGCGAGTCTAAGTTTCTGGGAGCTGCAACAATGATGTGATCGTAGCCATGGCATCAACTCCTTTGTTATCAAGCCTTGGAATTTGTGTGAGTTTGATGTCCACAAAGTACTTCTTGAAGTCATCGACCATCTTTTTATATGGCAACAGTTTATCATCTTTGGTCTGATATTCGTCATTGATCTGATAAATGACCAACTGTGAGTCACCATACACTTGTAGTTTTGTAATCCTCTATTCCAATGCAATCTTCAGTCTCATTATTAATGCTTCATATTCAACTATGTTGTTGGTGCATGGAAACATCAGCCTATATGATCAAGGAATGGTGTTCCCTTGAGGGGTGACGAAAAGTATGCCCACCCCCGATCCATTTTGAGTGAAAGAACCATCAAAATATAAGGACCATGGTTGTTTGGATTTGGTAGTAAAGACATCAGCATCTAGAAATTCAATGTGCAGAGGATGGTCTATTTTGCAGTGGTGCTTCAACTAGTTGATCAATAATAACTTGTCCTTTGATTGCCTTGTGATTAATATAATGGACGTCAAACTCACTCAGAATCATTACCCATTTTGCTAACCTTCCTATCAATGATGCTTTGCTTAACAAATATTTGAGTGGATCAATCTTTGAAACCAAATTGATCGTATGAGTTAACATGTAATGCTGAAATTTTTGTGAAGCAAAGACTACTGCTAGACAAGCCTTCTCGACTGTAGTGAAGTTGAGCTCATGACTTGTGAGTGTTCTATTGATATAATAAATTGCATGTTCTTTTCTTGTGGAGTCTTCTTGCACTAGCAATGCACCCAAGGATGTTTTTGTTGCTGCAATATATAAGATCAATGGTTTGTCAGGATTCGGTGGTAATAAACTGGTGGAGTCATTAAGTATTGTTTGATTTGTTCAAAATCCAATTCACACTTGTCATCCCACTTGAAAGGAACATTCTTATGTAGTAGATGTGTGAACAGTAGACTCTTGTCAACCAGTTGTGCAATGAATCTATGGATAGACTGAAGCCGTCCCTATAATGATCTTAATTGATTGATGTTCTTTGGGGGAGGCATTTCCATGATCACGTGGACTTTAGCAGGATCTACTTCAATTCCTTTTTCTGACATGATATACCCTAAGAGCTTTCCAGATGTGACCCTAAAGACACATTTCTTGGGATTGAGACAAACTTTGAATTTTTCCATTCTTGCAAATATCTTGGACAATATTTCCAGATGTCCTTCTCTGGTGTATGATTTTGCCAAGATATCATCTACATAATCTTCCATGAATGTATGCATCATGTCATGAAAAATCGTAGTCATGGCTCTTTGGTAGGTAGCCCCAGCATTTTTTAGACTGAAAGGCATGACGTTCCAACAGTAAGTTCCCCATGGACATGTGAAAGCTGTTTTCTCTTGGTCTTCAGGTGCAATCTTGATTTGGTTGTAACCATAAAAACCGTCCATTAATGAATACATGGCATGGCTAGCTGTCAAATCAACTATAGTGTCAATACTTGGAAGTGGGAAGTCATCCTTAGGACATGCTTTACTAAGATCTCTGAAATCTGTGCACACTCTGACACTTTTATCTAGCTTGGATATAGGAACAATGTTGGAGATCCACTCTGCATAATCGAATGATCTTATGAAGCCCACATCAAGGAGTTTTCTCAGTTCTTCTTTAACTAATAATCCCACATGGGGGTGCATCTTTCTAAGTTTTTGTTTGACAGGCTTAACCCTTGGTTTGATGGATAAGTGATGCATGATAAGGTCAGGATCAAGACTAGGCATGTCTGCATAAGACCAAGCAAAGTTGACTTGATTTGTTTTTAGAAATTCCATGAACTCTGGTATTTCTTTTTCTGTCATTGATGCAGCTAGCTATAAAATTCTTGGTTTGTCTAAAGTTTCAAGATTGACGACATTTGTAGGCTCAATCAAAATAGGTGATCGCTCATGTTAATGCTCTAGGAGAGTGTCAAGATTCTCATTATCTAGTGCCTTACAAAGGTTTTCACCATCCGATACACTCTTTATTTTATCTTTTGTTTGATCTAATACTGCCAAATTTTGGTTTTCACCATTAGATCTTTTGTTTTTAATTTTATTTTTGCAACTGGGAGAATTGACACCCTCCTGATCAAAGACTTTATGCTGAAAATTGCTACTGGAACAATCATTTATGTCCTCTACGGAAAGGAAGTTTACAATAGCTTCATCACTTGGAAACATTGGTATGTTGAGAGGTTCAGATGAATCACGATCAATGAGATCAAGATAAATCAAAGGTATAGGGTCATTGGGTTGCATGAACTCGGCTATGGTTATGGTCATAATGGAGTCGATCGGAGGATCCAAGGTATGAGGTAGGTCAATGATGGTACTGTCCTCATGATAATCTTGTTCGCTTATATCTGACTCAGTATTACTAGAATCATAGTGACTTTGTAGTTCAAACTCTCATGGTTGGGTCTCTAAACCTTGACCTTCGATTAGAGTTGGGGCATACTAGTGTATTACATCAATCTCTTTATCCCTCTAGAACTCATCATTGTAAATGGTATCCCATTCATATTCAGCAGAGTCTGTGTCAGAATTGTTATCCAAGAAGTTCTAAACCGTTGCCACACATGCTTCTCGTGAATCTGAGCCTTCTTGCAACATGAAGACAGTGCCATGTAGATGTTTGGATGTGCTTTCTTTGGAGTGAGTGTCATAACCTAATCCAATTTTCTCTTTTGCGGAGAGTCTACTGAGGTGAATAGGTTCAACTACCCCTTCTTTCCTTTTTCTAATAGGACCTTTATCATAACCCATCTTCTGCATGATTGAATACCCTTTTCCATATTTGTCTGTGGGTAATTTGACATTACAAACTGCTTCATCTTCATCTTTATAGAGCCAGTTTACAATTTTTGTATCCTCAGGATCTTCCATGGGGAATTTCTCTTTGATGAATTGTCCATTAAACTTTGTGATTGGCTCTTTTGGTGATTGCTTTGATGTGGATGCTGCTGATACTTTATGTTATGTGATAGATGGTTGTCCATGTGATCGAGGTGATATAGGTAAATTAGCAAGACAAAGAGAATATTCTCCGACTCCATGGTCTTTGAATTTCAATTTCTTATCAAAACTATTGGTTAATTGACTGATTTGTGTGTCAATCTTTAGAGAAGTACAAGCATGAGCTTCTCAATTGTTAGGAACCAAAGTATCTTGACTGGCTTTTATGTTGGTACAAGTTTGAATGTTGGAATTATCAGCTGATATCATGATTTCCTATCCATCATAAGGGAACTTTAAACATTGATGATAGGTTGATGGGACAGCTTGCATTTTGTGGATCCAAGGATGACCCAACCAGATATTGTATGCCAGATCACGATCCAATACTTGGCAAAAAGTATTTTTGATAATAGGACCCACTATGATTGGCAGCATGATTAGATCCTTGGATGCTCTTTCTTCATCATCATAAGCTTTAATGGTGATCTTTCTTTTGAAATCAATGGAGTCCTTAGAAAATCCTAAGGCTTTAACCAATTTCATGGTACAAATATTGAGACCAGCACCTCCATCTATTAGAACCCGTCTAACACGAAACTTATGGACCATGACTTCTAAGTACAATGATGAGTTGTGGGGATGAGTTATGGAAATGTCATCTTTTTTAGAGAATGAGAGACAAGTGGGTGAGGACAAGTGTCCTACCATGGCTTGAAATTGGTCCACATCCAAATCAGTGGATACAGTTGTTTCAAAGAGGGCTTTTTCAAGAATTTCCTTATGCGCTGGGGAAATTTTTAATAGTTCAAAGATAGAGATTTGAGCAGGAGTTTTCCAAAGTTGGTTGACCAAATCATATGAATGTTGAGGTGGAGGTTCATTGGATTTCGAAGAGGTGCCCTTTAAGACAACCTTAGCTTGCGCCCTTGTTGTTGCATTAACTTCTCTATATTCCGTCTTCTTGTTGACTTTGATGACATTTACTCGCTCATTGTCTGTGTAGATATGGTTGATTATATGATCATCATTGACATGATTCACATTTTTTTCAGAAGACTCACCCTTTTGATAGTTGGGCAAAGGGTTTCAAAATTCTTGGTGGTTTGCGTTTGATTGTTGATGTCCTTCTACTATAATGATGTCATTGTCGATTAAGTATTGAATGGTATTCTTCAATGCTTGACAGTTATTTGTATGATTACCTTTACAGTGATGATAATCGCAATAGTATGCCTCATTCCATGATGGAGGTTTTACATTGGATTCATAGTTTCATTGAGGTGGCAGAGTAATGACATTTTTGGCCATCAACTCTTTGAACACGAATTCCAAAGATTGACCCAATGAAGTGTAAGTTCTTCTATTCAAGAAGAATGGAAATCGTTGTGGAGTTGTATTTTAGGTATTCCCTAAGGAGTTGTTATTGTTATTGGTTCCTTAGTAACCCTAATTTTTGGCAGTCCCTTGATTGGGCGTAGAGTTTTGATTCACATTGTTTCTCAAAGGAGGATTGTTTCCTTGATTGGCTATCGAGTTGACATTGTTGTTGCACTGAGTATCTGGAATACCAAGGACAAATGGTTTGGTTGAGACTTGATTTGCATCAACCACACCATCATTCACCACATTTTTGTTGCGAGTCCATAATTTAGACTTGTCCTAATTATTGTGATGATTGTATGAGCTAGGATTGTCTTTGTCAAGTTTTATTGTTCCTCTTTTGACCAATGCACATTCAATGGCTTAGCATCTTCGATTAGTTTCTCAAAAGAGGTAGGACAATGTAAATTTAAATGATAGCTCATCTCTAAATTCAAGCTATTTATGAAGGTAACCATCTTTTCCTTTTCAAGAATAGGACGCAGATATCTGGCGAACATTCTTCTCCATCTTTAAAGAAAAGTAATAAAAGATTCACCAGGTTTTTGCGCAACTTTACAAAGATCTATCATGGTGATCTGATGTTGTATGTTGTAGGCATATTGTGATATGAACAAGTTGATTTATTCTTCAAATGTTCTGATAGGAGGTGTAATCTTTGATAGCCATTCCATAGAGTGAACTTCAAGGCTCCTAGGAAACAATCGCATCAAGTAAGTTTCTTCATGAGTGAATTCTAATGTCATGTTTTAGAAGTCTCTAACATGATCGATTGGATCCAATTTCCCATTATAGCAATCAAATTTTGGAATTTCACAATGTTTGGGAAATGGAATCATGTTGAGGCTTCGATTGAAAGGATAAGGACAAATGTCCTCAAGAGTATATTTCTTTGTGGTGGTTCCCACTTGTAACTCTTTAATTTGTCCTTGAAGTGCTTTGATTTGTTGAGTCAAAGCACTAAGATCAGATGGGGGTTTTTCTTCAGGTTTGTTTTTCAAAATCTTAGTATTAAAGTCATGTGGCAATTTAGCTCCTTTGTCAGCTAGATAGAGGAAATATTTTTCTTTATTGCATTGCAAGATATTTTCTATGGCCTTGTAAAATTTTGGATCTTGCTCAGCTTCTCTAAGGTGGCGTTCATCCTCATGTTCATCATCACTATCAACAGTAGTATTTTTTATGGATTTGTACTTGTGGAAGGGATTTCTTCTCTATTATCCATGTCGTTGAAAAGTGGATTACGACTCATATTGTAGAGAGGATTACTGGTTTCACCTTCTTCTTGAGTGTTTTGAGTATGACCTTCTTGTTGGTTTTCCTCCCTTGATTTGATGTATTGAGATCTTGTGAAGATAGGCATGTGATTTTGAAGAAATATTCTAAACTTAGATCACAGTTTTGATGAGTGCGACAATGATGCTATTTTGATCTAATAAGATGGGAATCTTATGATATGATCAAAGATGTTTCCTAATTCTTGATTATGGCTTCTGATGATGAAGGATGTCAGAATCCTATTGGGGAAGTTGAATCAATAATCAGAAAGTTTGTTTTGGAAGATGCACTCTTAAAGATTCGATCTTTGTTTTTGAAGGAAGAATTCAAGATCATTGGAGGATTTGACTAGGATGTGAGGGATACTCAATAGAAGGTTGTGGCATATTGTCAAACTCAAGAGGTTGATTAAGATTATGCCATTGAGATAGAGCTAATCTTTGATAATAAGCTCGAGAATCCAAGGGATCTATAGCATACTCGTCATTGAACCCCCTAACGAAGTCTTGGTATCTATGAAGAAATCCACGGAAATGAAGCAAGACGTGACGACTTTTGTACAAAATTTTTCTTCTTTGCAATGACTTCTTGTACCCTAATTGTTTCTTGGGTTTCTTTATTCTAGTGGAAATTGATTTCTTGACAAACTTTGTTGATTTCCACTTCCTAAGCATGAGGACAAATATTGAGAATGTTACTGGACCAAAGATATGAATGGATTTTGAAAGGTTTCAATTGTTGTTCTTCACTTTCATTTCAGATGATCTTTTATCTGAGTTAATGTAATGGTAGACACCACAAACATTCTGAAAAACAATTGTTTTTAAAATCCTATACTAACATCAAGTGTTTGATCAAGAAAATGTTTTTCAACAAATGTTTTCACAGGTTTAGCACATGAAAGACAATTCAAGCAGACTCACTCTTAATAGTCAAAAGGTCATCATAGCAATCACAACCCACATCTTAGAACTATGTCGACTCACACAGCCATGTCACCCCCAAAAGGGCGCCCATGTTTTTGTCTTTTCCAGGTGCGTACTCAGAGTGACAGAAGTGGATACCAGATCCCCCGAGCAAACAATCCTTGGCAGTTATATGGTGAGTATCTTGAGGGTAGATTCTTCCCTCCCCTTGCACTGTGATTGAAATAATGTCTAGATACTGACACAGCTGGCTTTCTACACTATGGTTCGTAGTCAAGGTTTCCATTCAGCACGACAATAGATAAACTCCCTTAGGAGACCTCCCAATCTTTAGAACAAAGATTTTGGGGATAGTTATCTTGTTCACTGCCGTTGAATACGGGTTTCCCAAAAATTCACTTTTGATTATAGTTGGTTGGAAAATTGGGCTTTGGTTGTTCCCACTTAGGTCATTCTCGTAGGGTGAGTACTTTTTCCCACTACAGCAGGTCTTCTAAAGGATTTAATAAAGCATAAATTTGCATGAAACTGAAAATGAAAGTCTGGTATTTTGATCACCCAGTTAAGGGGGGAGCATAGACCTATTGCCACAGAAAAAGAAAACAAATGTTCTTTTTAAATTCCAAATCACAATGATCCAATCTAAGTGAAGATATTGCTTCACCAAAAACAAGTTTGCCCAATTTTAACTGCAAAAATCATTGTATGGTGTCTATCCTAGATTGCTTCATTTTAAGTTCCATACCTATCCTAGGATTGATCAGTTTTATCCAGATGTGACTATCCTAGGGTTGCTTGTTTTTAACTAGAGAAAATTATGTCTGCGGAATGCGTCAGACTCAAAATTCTATTTTTTTTTTACAACCAGATGCGTAGAAATAGACCTTAGATGCACCAAAATAGAACTTCTAAGCACTAAAATAGACCTTAGATGCACTGAAATAGAACTTATAAGCGCTAAAACAGACCTTAGATGTGCCACAAAAATTTCCTAAATGCGCTAAAATAATCCTTAAAAGTGCTAAATAACACAGAGCTATAGAAAAATGGACCTGAGATGTGCATAAACAGACAACCAATGCACTCAATCATACCTTAAAAGCGCTAAAACAGTCATTAAATGTGCCATTTTAATAAACACAAAGATGAAATGTACTAAATGCGCTATTTTGTCCCTCGTAAGCGCTAAAATAACCCTCAGAAGCGCCGAAACAGTCCCCAAATGCGCTAGAACACCTACGAAAATAGAAAGAAATTACAATCCCATAAGCGCCATGGAAAGTCTTAGATGCACTAAAACACGAAATTTTTATGAATGCCGAACTCAGAACGTGGAAACCTACTAGAAAACTCTGCAAGAAAATATTAAAATTGGGGCATAGGCCCCATGGTGGGTGCCAATTTATGTGTGTATGAAATATGGGATCAAATCTAAATTAAATTCAATAACACAATCAATAAAACATTAAATCAAAGAAGCTAAAAGAAGATTAAACAAATTAACAAACTCTTATGGCAGCCTCTTAGAAGTCATCTTATTGCTCTCTATCTCCAGCGTTTCATCTTTGCTCAAGTTGCTCTCAGATTTGGAATGCCAAGCTCAACGAAGTAGGCTACTGAAGAATGAGATTAAGAATGCATACTATGCTAAATGCAAGATTATGCTATGATGAGAAATATTGCTGAAATATTAAAAATGCAAGAATGCAAACATATGTTGTATTCGTTCTGTGTTGTAACCAATGCTTGGATTTGCACATGCATTTATAGAGTTTTTTGAAGATTTCGATTGGCTGGTTTGGTCAATGGCTGTGATAATTCCTGATAGATCAAATGATTGAAGATAGATGAGATTGAAGAGAGAGAATAGAAGAAAACAAATAAAACCATATTTTTTCCATTTTAATGGAAGAGATAAGATGAGATGATTTAAAAATCATCTTTTTAGAAGAAAATGGAAATATTATGATAAAGTTAAATAATGAATTATCTAATTCAATTATTTATTTATGAGTGCATGTTGATTTTTCTTAAATAAATAAATATTTAAGATTTTGAGGAAATTAGAAGATTTCATAATTAACATCTAATTATGATTTGAAGAAAGAAGATCTTTAATTAAATAAAATATTTAATTAAATTTGAAAGAATGACATTAATTAAATACAAGAAGTATTTAATTAATTAGAGGAAAGTTTTAAAATAGAAAGAAAAGATTTAAATTTAATTCAAAAGATTTAATTAAATTCAAAAGATGATAATTAACTTAAATAAATAAAATGTATTTATTTAATTTAATCAAGTAGATATGTGGGAATAATTAAATAAATAGATCTATTTAATTATGGTGGGAGAATAAAATGAATGAATACTATAATTAAATTGATTAAATTTAATTACATATAGAAGACCTTTAGAGGAAATAATTAAATAATAAATATTTAATTAAATGTCAGGAATAATTAAATATGACCAATTTTATGCATATACAATAATATATATATATATATATATATATATATATATATATATATATATATATATATATATATATATATATATATATAAGTATATATATATATGGGTATGCATGGATCTATGACACAATTTTGGCTCTTAAGATGTCACTTTTTTTTTTTTTTAATTTCTAAAATCAACAAAATATTATTTGCACAAGAAAATAAAGATAGTTACACTTAAAATTTCAAGATGTAGCAAGAACAAAAGTTGAAGTGCTCCGAGTCTAGTTTCTAAGCTACTAATTTTTTTTTAGATTAATGAAGATCAGGGTCTCAAAAAGGGGGGGGGGAAACAAGTCCTTTTTTTATCAAAATAAATAGCATAGCACCTGAGGGCTTCCCCCTTTTTGATTAACTTTTTTTAGAATTTCAAAAATTCCAATGGTGAGAAATTAGCTAACACCGTGTAGTTTATCCTCCTTTTGGATAATTATTTAATGAATATATAATATTTTATGAATTTTCAAAGTGGAAACATCTTGAAAAGCTGAAATTTGAATGTGCTTCCCCCTAATTTTTTTGAAAACTAATCAAAAATTGATTATTTTTTTCATCATGTGTAGAATGGAGTCTAGTTTCAAAAAATTTTATCTATTTCACGTTTTGATAAACAAGTAAAAATCTATCCTAAAACAAGTACATGCTGGTTTTTGACCAAAAACAAAGGCATTTATAATAGAAGCTATGGATAAAAACCTTAACTAAATCAAAATGAAAAAAGAATTATATATTTAGATAGCTAAGAGAGAGGTTAATGCTATCACAATTTTTTTATAAACTTTCATTGAAATATGTGCAAATGAGACAGGGAGCACAAACATAAATATGAGGAAATTTGGCACCCTTTTAGAAAATCATGTCTTTTGCATGAAAGGGTTGTCCAAACCTTTGGGTTAGATTTCTAATGCAAAATCCAACCCATTTGGTTGGTACTTCCCAATGCAACCTATTTGGCACATGCCAAATTTGGTGCTCACCAAATGTAATTCATGACTTTTGGAATGCATTTCTCTAAACTCTTTGATTTTCTCCTTTTTCTGCCAGGGAAACTATATACATGAAATAAAAATTTAAGTATAAGTTCATTTACACATGGACATTTACTTTCTTATACTTTAAGTTATATTTCATGTATATAGGTAGGATGTTTGAGAGTGGTTTCGGATTTGTAGGAGTTATAATGCAAATTCTAGTT